>OX578133.1:102362940-102700440 GCA_951213105.1 Amaurobius ferox | reverse complement strand
CAGGATCTCGGAAGGGCGTTCGAATAGGCCGTTACAGTGCTACCTATATATTGCTTAGACAATGTAGATCTAACAGAGTGCCAATGTAATTGTTCAGCTAATGGGTGTATGACCCCTAACACCGCCCCCCCCATTAGCTACACCACTGGCTCAACCGATAGAACGTACTTTGACTAATAGGGCATAGGTGTTTTGGTTTCCTGCTGAGACATGAGTTTTTTAGCAACCTGCAGGTTAAATCTAACCATCCAGGTTATGATCTAACCCTGCAGGTTATGATCTAACCCTGCAGGTTAGATCATAGACATATGTCTAATCTATGGGGTGTAGTGACACTTGCGTACATATCAATTTTGGTGGCATTAGTGTACATGTCAAGACGTTTCCAAATCTAGGAGGTACTGTAGAGAAAAAGAGGTGGCACTTGTATACGACATCATATTTCCCCTTGTTCTTTAAAGATATTACAATTCACTTTGTCATAATTTACTCTAATGTAACAATGCATGTTAAAGACACTTCTTGGGTACTTTCTTGGGTACCCCAAACACTTCTTAGATACTTTCGTAATATCGCTGAGTTCTAGAGATTCGCTGATTCAGTTTGATATACCTTTTAGAGGAGGTTCGGGAGGGGAAATTTCGGTGCATTTCTGCGATTTCTAGCGACTCTATAAAATTTTTCTTTTTAAATATTTAGTTTGGTTTTTTTTAATAAATTAAACAATCAAAAGGCGTTTAATGTAGAATATTATTTTATTTAATATATTGCAATTAGAAACTGGCTGCTAAAACTGATGAAATAGAGCTGTAATACTAATATAAAAAAATATATATATAACATAATATAAAATACACTCTGTTGAAAAAAAAATGTATGTAACCATAAAAAAATTGAGCTACAGCTGCAAAACTCGGCATGCGAATGTCGTTTTAAGAGTTATGCAAATGATCAAATTGCCAGTGTCAATGATGTTATAGGGCTCATGTAACGCGCATGAGAACAACGCATTGTGCAGCATTGAAAACGATCGGTGTTCTCAGTCACGGGCAATTGGAACAAGATTTTCTGCTTTGATACAGCAAGTTTTCTACAAAGATGCATTTGAGACGTACTCGATGGCGCTACGAATAATTGTCGGATTTAGAGAGAGGTCATATCATATTCCTAAGGGAAGTTGATTGGTCCAACAGACGTATAAGTCGCCATCTTGGTCAAAGCAATACGGTAGTTGCTCGGTGTTAACAACAGTTGATCAGAGAGGATCGAGACGCCCCAGACAGACAACTGCTAGAGAGGATTATGCTGTCAGGAGAGGAGCTTGGTCCACACCAATGGCGTCGCTGTCATCCATTCGAAGATATTTGCTATCCTCCATGCATTCTGTATCAAAGGATACTCTTCGAAGACGACTGGCGGAAGGTGGGATTAGGTGTAGACGCCCATTAAGACGCATACTACTAACACCTCAATATAGTCAGTATAGTCTGAACCGTCTGGATTGGTGCCGAGCTCGGGCAGCCGGGATTGTATCAGTTTGGAGGCTTGTCTTTAGCGACGAATCCCGCTTCTCTTCCAGTGTTGATAACCACTACACACATGTGAACTGTAAAGGAGGACTGGTCAGCATTCCGATCCCGCATTTGTTGTCGAGTAGCACACGGCCATCACACGTGTTGTGACAGTTTGGGGAGCTATCTCATGGGATAGCCGATATCCTCTAGTTTACCTTACACCTTCGGATAGGTCGGACGGTTTGGATCGAAAGAAAGAAAGATCGCCTCTAGTTGTGCTGTAAGCCAATCTGACGACTTGCTTGTACGTCGACGGTATTCTACAGCCGATCGTTCCGCCTATGCTGCCAAGCCGCCCAGATTCCATTTACCAACAAAACAACGCTCGACCACATATTGCACGACTTTTTCAACAATGTCTTCGGTGACTTCATACCCTCTTATGGCCATCCAGGTTCCCAGATCTATCACCAATATAACACATTTGGGACATGCTGGGACGGCAATTGCAGCCTTCTCAGAATACCACTGAATTAGCTGACCAGGTGCAATATCTGTGGCAGAATCTTCAGAGGGACATAAGCAACTTAATTGACACTATGCTGCACCAAATGTCGGCTTAGAAAGCTTCCAGAGGAGGATTTACCACTTACTAAAATGTCATCTTCTTGTTGCCACCATTTCTTAATGAAACGTTTTTGTTTATGCTCTCAAATTCTAATTATTTGCATAATACATACATGCGAGTTTCGCGGCCGTAACTCAATTTCTTACGGGTGCATATATTTTTTTGCAGTGTGTATTAGCTGAATCTGCTATCTTAAATATTCTGAAATTGAAAATATTGCTTTATTCGTCACAGAATAAGCATTTGATTGAATATATTAACCGGTTTCTGAAGCTTCCTTAATTATTCTAAATTGTTATAAAACTTATCATTACTCTGCGACATTACGAAAATACCCATATTTTAAGCATATGCCACCTCTTTTCCTATACTGCACCTGTTAGATTTGGGAATACTTGACATGTATGTAAGTGCCACCAAATTTAACATGTACGCAGGTGCCACCAAATTTAACACGTACACCGATATTATAATTTTTCACGACTCTTATATTTTTGAGAGTGATTTCAATTCATGGAGAGCTACGACGAACAGAATGTTATCCTGTATTAAAAAAGAAAAAAAAACAGAGGAAGAGGCCGTATAGATCGGATGCTGAGAAGTGAGGCGAATAGAAGTAAATATAATCTTTTCAATACATTGTAGAACATTTGCAAGCATGTTACTGAAAGTTTCAGGGGAATCAGCTGTTCGTAATGGAGAGTAAGGTTCCTGATGGTTATGATAACATTTATATAAAAATACATAAATAACGCTTCGATAGATGATAATTAGCTGAATATTTCAGAAATGCAGCTGAAATTTTCATGAACACCTGTAATTGCGGCTTTTCTAATAGGGTGCCGAAATTATCAACGAAGTAGCTGAAAAAAAATGAGCAAAGTTTTCAGAATCTTTTACAGTGTAGCTCAATGGATAGACTGTCGCTAATCATTTTACACAGGTTTGTAAAGGGTAGGCACATAAACGATTATTATTATTTTTGTTTTATCAATGTGAAGTAAATGACTTCGTCACCAATAAGCAGGAGCTCTTTCTGATAGGTCGGACGGTCTAGATCTCAACAACAGCAACCAATAAGCAGGAGCGATTTTAGAGCGCATGGTAAACGTGCATTTTCGAGCTCATACAATAAGCATTGCTCCTCTGAATTCAGACTGCTGTTAGGATTCCATTGCTTTCAGTAGCCGATGTAGATGTGTCGACGAAGCACCTTCTGTGGCAGCACAAGCAACTGCGCGAGTTCTGGAGAGAGGTTTATTGTGGACTTAATATAATGCAAGTAGTTAACCAGACATGGCGACTGTTACCATGATCCAAGAGGTGCAACAGTTAGACGATTTGGCAGCACTAGGTGTCGGTGAACAAACGTAAACGCCAGAAAGGAAATTAACGCACTAGGAAAACAAATCACCATGATCATTGTGTGAACAGCCACAAAGGCACCTGTAGCTAGTCGTCTGACATTCCAAAGACAAACTAGATTGAACTGTGCATCACGCAGTATCAAGACGTACCATTGGATACTGCAAATGCAGGACTGCACTCGAGGCGATGCCTATCACTGACTACTCAACATAGGCAACACCGCCTGTAGCGATATCGAGATCAGTAATCTTGTACGGAATTCGAACGATATCGGCAATGAATAGCGTTTCTATCTGGCAACGGATGACCACAGTATTTGTATAGGGAAGACATCGCGTTGATGTTCCAATATAGAGCACACGCCTATCATACCTGGAGTATGGGCCGTCTGGGGAGTTTGAAATATCTGGGCAGCCATTTCCTGTGACAGCCACCTTCCTCTACTATTGCTACGTGTTACTTTGACAGCTTACCCGTCTTTCAGAATGTCCTGCGGCCAATTACGTTGCCTATGCTGCCACGACCTCTTCGTGTTATTTTCTAACATGATAACGCTAGGGTATACATAGCACATGTTTCGCCTCCGTAGCGGTAATATCTTCCCGGCATGCTAGGTTTACAAACTATTATATCAGTCGAGTATTTCTGGGAAATTATGGGACTACAGTTGTAACCATCACGAAATTTACCTGATCTAGCCGAGCAATTACAAAACGATTAGCTCAAACTGCGGTAGGACAACATTAAATTAATGTATAATTTCATTCCACTTTGTTTATAGGCATATATCGCTTGCAGAGGCGGGTTCATTATGTACCATTATGTAACCTCTACGTTGCAAATTAACTGTAATAAAAAGTCCTTTTACAATGAAAATGCAGTCGTGTTTTTTTTGTCTTTGCATACTCACTGCGTTGTCAAAGTTTCATAGCAGTAGAATACTTTATGTAGTTTCGAAATAAGAAAAAAAATATTTAGTTACTCTCCCACCTAGTAAAAAGTTTTTCTGGAGACGCTACTGATTGCATCTGCAATAACTCCAAATACAATAATTTCCAGTACAATAATTCCAAATTCCAATTTCCCAATACAATAATTCCAAAGTATTGTATTGGAAAAAATGAATTTCAGAATTAGTTTTTAGAATCCCTCAAAAATCCTTTTTAGTATATAAAATATAAATCTCCTTCATTTCCTATTTAGTCGTGCGAGTCATATGTGTCATCATCTAGAATATCCAACCTCCTCTTGTGGGCACTAACCATCTTAGAAAAATTTTCTAATGGTCCCTGTTGATATTAACATTTCACACACACACACACACACTCCGCTCTCTTTCCCAATTGCGCTTTCTATAACTACTTTCATAATCAATTCATCCCATTATTCATCTTTCAACTTCATTTTTGTCTATTAGTTTAGTGTTGAATCTCATTTGAGTTGGGCGGTTCTTTGGCATTCTTCTTACATATTCTGCCCATTTCACTTCAAAATATTTAAGAAGTCGGTAAAAGAATTGTAAAATAAAATGTTAGTGAAGTTGACACATTTTCAAATCATCTTCTTTCCTAATGATCTTTCTATTGTATAGCTCCATAAATATGGCTTTTCCCCCAAAACAACATGAAATGTTAAATTCTCAGATGAAGTAATATAGCAATGTGTAAATTAATATTAATAACAGCTGAGTTACCTGCACTTGTAATATGAAATATTGTGCACAGTATATTTGTAGAATCTGAGAAAAATTTACTAAATATATTTATAGGAAATCATGCCCAGGCAAGGACTCATATCCCTTACCATTGAATCCCGCTACCAATGCTCCAGTTAATCAAATTAACCTAGTTAACTTAGCTCTAGTTGCGTGAAAAGTAATCTCACATTCTCAACACCCTAATTTGATGTAGAGACTCCTTGGTATCAATGTATCCCCTACCTTTCTCTCCCTTCCACAGGGCTAGAATACCCAATAGGCATATTAAGCATGTGTTTGGAGCATTAAAAAGCAGGAGAGGGTTATGAACATTAGGAGCAAAATTACAAAAAATATATTTTAAGCTTAAAAATGTATTCTCTATTAAATCTTGTATATATCAATGCATCTTTGCTCAGTGTTTTTCTCAACTATTTCGTACCCCTTGAAGAATCTGCAGGCATATTATATATAAATTAATGAAATATAATAAATATGCTGTTAAGTAAGATAATGAAAACATTACAGGGCACGTATCTCTATATCAAAATAAATATGCTGTTAAGTAAGATAATGAAAACATTACAGGGCACGTATCTCTATATCAAAATAAATATGCTGTTAAGTAAGATAATGAAAACATTACAGGGCACGTATCTCTATATCAAAATAAATATGCTGTTAAGTAAGATAATGAAAACATTACAGGGCACGTATCTCTATATCAAAATAAATATGCTGTTAAGTAAGATAATGAAAACATTACAGGGCACGTATCTCTATATCAAAATAAAGCACCTGCGGCCGCTGCTGGACATTTTTCACGAGATTCTTTGCTTTTTACCGCAAAAACTATTGCATATAAAAATATGAAATTTGGTACACTTGTAGAAAAAACATTGGGGAATACGCTGAAATAAACCGTTTTTAACACTTTACAACAAAGTTGAAAAGTGTTTATGACTTTGTCCATTCTGTCTGTCTGTCTGTCTGTCTGTCTGTCTGTCCGTTAGCACGATAACTGCCGTTAAAATGACTTAATCAAAATGAAATTTTAGTATGTTGTTCAGACGGTCTATAGGAGCTATGGGAATATAAATGAATAATATCACCCAATTAGTTTTGGATTGAACCCGGGTTGAAAAAATGGAATACATTGAGCCCTATGGGACCTAATTTTTCAAGCATTTTTTAAGCGGATTTAAAATTCACAAATTACTTCGAAAATTTTAGGCAATATTCAAATTGTTCCATAAAATATATAAAAAAAAATTCAGCGAAATATATTCAGTTGTTTTTTAAATAAAAATTAAAATAATAATAACACCTCTTATATGAAGCGATCACGTGTCCATGATATGAAACGATCACATGACCCACTTCAAAATGATATATGGCATCCATCTTGTGTCAAAATCGTGATATTTAAAGTTCTTTTTAATTCATATTGAGTGTTGTATCCGTCCTAAAACTACTTTATTTTTGCCTAAATTCTGTGCATCTACATACTGAAACAACGCAATGACAATATATTTCAGTTTAAATGCTCTTCCAAATTTCATTATTTCTACTATTAAGCCTATTTTTCACCTATGTAAAATGTAAACAGCAAAATATGTAGAATGAGTTGTATTAGAATCGCTGTAATTCTTTAACACAAAATCATTTAGTCCATGGAGTCTGCTTAGCTGATACGAATGAAATATTCATTGATTTTAGAAAGAGAAGGACGATATTTTTCGATGAAGTTTTACGCATTGAGTTTACTTACTTGTAGCTCCATGGTCTTAATTTTTAAATAAAATAAATTATTATAGTATTGTGATGAATGACATGAATGGGGGAATTATTTATGAATGAAATGTTGCTTTTATAGAGAGAGCCAGACGTGTTAATTTTTTATGACGTCATTTGAATGAATTTCAGTTGTTTTCGATGATGTTTTCAAATATAATAAATTATCGTAGTATTATGATAATTCTAAAATTATTATCGAGGAATGTATCACATTTTAGAGATGTGTAAACCAGGCAATTTATACTTTAATGCCGTCATTTGAATGAAAGTTAATTTTTTTCGATGAAGGTTTAAGGTGTCAAATATAATAAATTAATGTAGTATTGTGATAAGTTTTAAAATATTACCGAGGAATGTATTGCATTTTAGACATGTTTAAATAAAATTGCATTGAAGTTGGAAAGTGTTTCATAATCAATGCTTTAAGCATGATTGATCTTTCTTGTTGATATATATTGTAGATTAAGAAATATTTAATGTCAAAGTCAAAGACAAAGTATTTGAGCTGCGAGTTCACGTCTTGGATAAACTAACAATAACAAGATCACGAATTTTTGCAAGCAGGTGGCAATTCTTACATGGCATTTTTTTTTTGCAGGCAATTTTTACATGGGTGAAATTTTGCCGGACGGAGCACTTTTTTTTAATTTCGATGTAATTTTTGAGATATTTTACTTTTTATGCATTTCTAAAGTGAATTTTTTTTTCGTATAGGTACGTCTAGCGATTTATCTCTCGTACCGTAAAAACTATAGCATACAAAAATATGAAATTTGGTACATTTGTAGAAAAATAATACGGTAATATGATGAAATAAACCATTTATAGATTTAAACTTTAGTTTGGTATGAAATAGCTCGCGAAGCGAGATCATGACGAAGCTGCAAAACGAAGCTGCCACACGAAGCTGCCACACGAAGCTGCCACACGAAGCTGCAAAAAGAACACGAAGCTGCACGAAGGCCACACGAAGCTATAAAACACTAAATTAGCCTATAGGGGGCGTCCCTCAAAATATAAAAGGCACTCCCATTGCATATACTAGCATCTATGGACCATCAATTAACCTGTCCATGGATACTGGTATCTGCAATGGGAGTGTCTTCCATATTTTTGGAATTGAATGCCTTTTATAGTCGGGATTTTAGTGTTTCATGAACTTTCCGTACTATGTATATAGGGAAAGAAAAATCATAATGTATACAAATGAGATTATATTTATTGCATATAGTTTAGACAGAACGAGATTTTGGTAAAATCAGTTACCCTCCGTAATCTCTAAAACGGCTGAAGCGATTTGGACCCAATTTGGGTAGTATCCTGCTTATATTATGCAGATGTGGATGCAGAAAAGAAAATTTTCAAAAATGTATATCGTTTTGCTCAGAGTTCGGAAAACTACTTGTTTCGCGTGGAAAGTTTCGAGATTGTCCGGATCCTCTACTTTTAAAAGTCCTTCAAAGTCCTACTTTTCATCACAGACCAGTGGTCTCTTTGAACAATACTATGCAAAAATGCTAGAAAAAAAAATGGAAAACGCATAGAAAATAAACTGCAGTCTCTCTTTCGATGTTTTGATATCTACTAAAACTTATAGGATTTCGGAAAGATCGAAAGTGCTGGATTTCATTTTGCCAATATGGGGAAGCAAAGCAGTTAATTCGTGAGTCAATTAGCTATTGGATAGTTTCTCTTTTCTATATTGATATGAAAAGTAATTATGCACCATTTCCTTCATAATTTTTCATTCCCTTTCTCAAAGTGTGTGTATATATAGAGTGAGAAATCGTTATCGAAAAAAATAGAAAATGTTGCCACAAATGTCGACAAAAAAAGGTCGGAAACGAAAAAGAGCAAAGGGGGCCATACTTTCACCCGATTGGGCAGGAAGCAAATGTCACGGTATTGTTCACTTTTGTTTACTTAGATGGATGACATGATTCAGCCGGTTCCATTGAATCTTGGGGGGAACTCATGAATATATTGGCGAAGCGGAAAAACTGGCGAAATGCGGTCACTTCTTAAAGGGACTACCGCGAAATCATCCTTAAATAGCGGAGGGATTTTTTTAGGATGTTTGCTTAAGTACCATGAATATGAAAGACCTGCTCACATGTATCTCAAAAGAACTTTTGGCGACGTTTTTGGAGCCGCATTTCAGATTCTACGGCTGCCTAATACTTTTTAGTTTTGTAAGTTTCTACTGCAAAATTTTATGAGTATTCCCAGTGATGCAATCAAGAGGGTGACAATCAATAAGTTTCCTTGAGGAATAAATCGGATGTAATACGTGACTGTACGCAATAACAATAAATAAAATAAATCAGACACGTTGCAAATTGTTGCGGGAATAAAATAATAAAAGCGAATGTTAGTTTTGAAAATACCCGACTTTCCTTCTTCAGTGCGCACAAATCCAGAGCTGAACACTGATAAAAAAAATGCTATATTACCATATAATTTGCAGAGTGCACTTCGACGATAAAATTATGCAATTCAGCCGTACACTGTAAAAAATTAATATTAGGTTACTACAACATTTCTAGGAAACGGGGATTCCATATAATTTTGCTGTAACATTTTAGTAACAGACCACATAAAGAATTGCAAAATACTAGAAAATTCAGTAAATATTACTAGAAAAGCATATGGAATTCCAGTTTCCTATACATTTTGTATAGATATAATTTTACAGTAGTAACTCAATTGGGAGAGCATCTGCTGAACCGAAGATCCGCGGTTCAGGCCCCAGCTGGACAGAAATGTTCTTTACAAAGGCGCCAAAACAAATCAACCCCGATGATTAGTACAATGATGTCCGGGTCTGAAAATGACTTTACACTATGAAAAAAATATATATGAAGTTACTAGAAAATTTCTAGGAAACTGGGATGGCATATAATATTCTAGTAACATTTTACGGATTTTTCTAGTATCTAGTAATTACGTATCAAGTAGATACTAAAAACATCGTTGGAATGTTACTAGAATATATATATATATATATATATATATATATATATGAAATTGTAAATCCAATGGTAGAATGTAAGTAGTAACTCATAATACACTATCTTAATATATATATATATATATATATATATATATATATGTGTGTGTGTGTGTGTGTGTGTGTATAACATATATATATTAACATACACAATTTTTGCATTTACACCATGTATGATTATGCAGGGAACGAGGGGATTAGTACATTAAGTACCTGCATTACACATATGATTTATAAAACTTTAATATAAGTATGTAGTTAAGGGATTATATTCACCCATCTTTACCACATGTATTTCTTTTTCCATTCCTTAACTTATATATGGAACAGGGAAAATGGGGTATTTTATACCACTTTAGTACTTATTTTAATTATAATGTTTTATTTATAATGTTTTATTTATAATGTTCTAATTATATTCTCCAACAGCTTGTCGTATAGTCATTTTGATATCACATTTATACTTCAATCCACCTTCTTTTCATTTTTATTATACAGAACAATTTTAATTAATGATCAATCTCAGATATATATAATACAAGTAAAATAAAAATTCTTCAATTATATATATATATATATATATATATAATTTGTGTAGTACAACTTATTACTAGTACGAATTTAGTTGACTCTGGCATATTGGGCGCCAATTTTAAAACGGGCGGCCTAAGATCACGTGTGATACTAACCTGGATAAAAATAGTAGTATTATGAGAGGCTAACCTGAAGTAAATATAACAGGAAGAGGTCAGTCAGGTTATCAAGTTGAACGTCAATCTGACATTTGAAAGAGGATAATGGGCATCGACGATAAGAGCATTCAATTCCGTCTCAGTAGCTCAATTGAGAGAGCATCGACTGGCTAGTATGAAGATCCGCGGTTCGAACCCTGGCTGGACAGTAAGGTTTTTTTTTTACAATGGCGACCGAACAAATCAACCCTGTAGGTTAGTGCAATGCAATCGGAGATCTCCGCAGTCCAGACAGCGCGGCTCGCCAAAAAGGCAGAGTAACCACAATGCGCGGCCGGTCAATCAGAGGTCTGAAAGCGACCCTAGTACGACTGACATGGATCAGTAGACTCTATGATATTGGGTACCGATTTCAAATCGAGAGGTTAAACACAGGAAGCTAACACGGAGAATAAAAATAGCATCAAGAGGCTGACCTGAGGTAAAAACTGCACATAGGTGGTCAGTCAGATTGCCAAGTTACACTTCAATCTGACAGAGAGAGGAGAATGCAGAGTCCACTTCGACTATAAGAGTTTGCAATGCCATCCCAGTAGTTCATTTGAGAGAGCGTTGGATGACCAGTACGAAGATTGTTAGTTCGAGTCCCGGATGGAGCAGCAAGGTTCTTTACAATTGAGAAAGATGGATTTTGAACAGGTTCGTTCACGGGACAGAATCTAACGGAGCTTAATTTTTGAATTCTTCCCTTCTTTCGAGGATGGATAAAATGGAGTTTTTCTAAAAGACTTCCTAGATCTTTCAGATAAGGATACAGATTTATAGTATCAATCAATGTGCCAGAGCATAATGGAATCGGATTTTCAAATTTTTCCCCTAGAAGCGGACAAAATGGGATCTTCCTTTTATCAGGAAGGACATCTTCTAAAACAGGCTGATACCATTATAACTGCTGTATTTGATATTGAATATATTTTCTTAGTATAACTTCTCATTCGCATTCGATTGCCCCTTTTACTCTGTTTTTTATGTTTTGTTCTTAAACCTATTTTTTGTGTTTAATTACATACACATCCTTGCGACATTTTTTATAAGATGTACACGAAGGATTTTAAACATTTTGTAAATTGTTTTGCCATGACTGTAAAAACTAAGCAATTAAAAAATACATTATTTTATTATTTAAAAGTTGGCCTATTTGTGCAATTGTGCGATAGTAATATGATATGATTGGTATTTTTTATTGCTTCAATGTCAACTTACTGAAACAAGACATTAATATAAAGTGGAATACAACTAAAAACTGTATTATAAAATTTATATTTAATTCTCTCACTATTGGGGCATCATAGACAAAATGAAATATTTCTTAAAAAGTTGCATATAATGTTTCAGCTATTTTCGACGTCTGTCTATATGTTTCTTCTATCTGTGAAAAAGTTTATTACATTATCTGTTGTTCGTTTAAAGAAAAATTAAATCTACAATTTAGGTTCATGTGAAAGTCGCTGAAACTTGAAGAAACTAAAATTTTTATAACTAAAATAATCTACTACTTCAAAAACAAATCAAAAACACTCTTATTGTTAAATTACAGTAATTATATATATATATATATATATATATATATATATATATATATATATATATATATATATATATATATATATATATATATATATATATATATATATATATATATATATATATATATATATATATATATATATATATATATATATATATATATTAATTCAAAGTCGTAAATGTAATTTATAGTTTTACATCCATTTTTCCTAGACATAGTTTTACATTCAAAATGAAATATCCATGATCAATTGTTTATGAACTTTTATAAACTTAGTAGTAAAATTAACAACTACATTTTACTGAACTTGATTTTGTGTATTCAGGTTGGCATAAAGTGCATTTAAAAATTTTTTTTGTACTTTGTGTAAAGGTAGTAAAAGAGTTAAATAATTGAAAAATAACACTGGTCGGCATCAAAATCCTGCCCGAAATTATTTTGATAAATTTTCATTGGGAATGTATTCCAAAACTCTAATGTGCAAGTAAAATTTTTATATTATCCACCGTTTCTATGATACCTATGATACCTTAGTTGAATTAATGTACATAGGCTTCAACTCTGTTTTTCACGGTATAATGTTTATAAAATTATTAAATAACAACTGATGGCAGTCCATAAAAATTGTATTCATGAGATTCAAATCGCCGTGGATGTTTTTGCATTTGCTCGATGACAAATACTTTAAAAACCAAAAATTACCCATTTTCTAGTCCCCGAATAATATGAGCTAAGGACTACTGCACGTGCGCGTGGATTTTTGAAAAAGTAATTGAAAATCATATCAATCGTTAACAATATATGCTTTTTAGATAGTTTATATTAAAGTTGACATTTATACATTGCAAACACTTATACACAATTTTTTATCTTATTTATCCCGTAACGATTGGGGATGTTGGAGCCATTTGGTTGCTGGTGGTAAAAATGTTACCATACTATTGCTTTCACTAAAATGCTTTCGTTGAAACATCTATTCTGAATATCTGAGATTATATAATAACTGATATAGATTCAGCAACAAATTCCGGAGAAGATAGGAGGGTTCACTAAGGATTTCCACTTCTGGTTCTTTTCCATTTCCGGTTCAAAAATTGTCGTTAAAACATTTATCTCATTGTCTATATCTCAAGATTAGGTATAGATTCGGTAACCATATTTTCTGGAAGAAAGTAAAGGACCTATTTTGAAGTTTGTTCCAACACATTTCCAAATGAGTTTGCGACTAAGGGGCTAAAATGACGGCAATAAAGTGTCAACGTCTAAAACGTCCCAACCGCTGACCTAAAGTGTTCACTAAGTACATAATTATGTTTTGTAATAACACTGGGACTTTTTTACGTCTTAAGAGTACATTTTTGAAACTTGTACATTTCGTCCATGAGTATCTGGAGAGAGGGATGCAGCCTCGTTCCCCCATCCCCCACTTCAGGGTGTGCGATTGCATGGTTTAAATCTCAAGTAGGTTCAGAATTATTTAAAACAGATTGTAAAGTATAATTAACAAAAATGAAACAAATTATATATGTGGTAAAAATATATTTTTATTTATAGTAATGAATTACAATTGATTGACATTTAAATAATAAATATTAAAAATGCATACTTTTAATATTTCTCAGATGAATGAATTTTTTTTAAAAAACGTGAACAGATTTCAGAAAATCATAAAATTGTAGTCAATTTATGATTTTCAAAGTTGCAAAGTATGCAAGCTTTAAAGATGATTTTCAAAGTATGCAAGCTTCCCAATCTATTATCTCAGTTGGAGCATTTGATCAATCCTTCATGAAAATTAAGGACAAATTTAAGTTTTGAAAAAAATAAATAAATCTAAAGGACAGCTACTTGAATAAAAGGACAGGCCTTTAAAATAAAGGACGTACGGTCACCGTAGCTATAGATAGAATTTAGAGGATGATTGATATGGATTTAGCGTAGAATTTCAGAGGAGTTAGGAGGTCACTAAGGATTCCCCTTTCCGATTCTTGAGATACCATTTTCGTCCAAAAACTCTTATGACTATGCAAAATAAGTGTGCAAAAGAGAATAAAATGTGCAATGGTTACAACAGAAATGAAGTGCGCCTAGCATTTGCCACCATATGAACAATTTTTCATAAATTTCTTGTTATATTTGAATTTAGCAATATCAAAATGATAAAAAATAAAAAAAAGTAATAAAAAATTTCAAAAGGGAGCGATTTTTTCCCCACTAGTGTAATTGAAATTATAAAATTCGTAAAATCTTATTCTATTCCTTCATTTTTGGAAGAATATCAAGCGCATGACGCCAAATTTTGGCAACCCGACATTCAAACTATCATCTATCACAGCTACACAGTTAGGAATACCCGACCCGTTTTATGAGATGCTTGGCTGGAAAGATGGATTCCTTGACATAATGGGAATGATAGGAATATGCCTTTGTGATTTTGGGGTTGTATTTTACGCATAGTTGAGCTCACTGTGAACCTGTGGATCGATTTTTTTCAAAGGGTGCAGAAGTCGGTGGAGCCTTGATTTTGATGCAAATTGGATGCTGGTGTTGTTCCGTTGCTAAAAGCAGGATCAAGGAATCCGATTTTCTCATAATCGGGCAGTGCTCTTTTATGTCATAACTTTCTTCTTCCACAATAGAATAAGTAAACATATTGATAAAAACATGTGGATAATCCTTTTGAATACAATGTATGTTTATATGATAAAATACCGTCACCCAGTTATTTCGTCTCATTTTCTGTCAAGTTATTTTGTGAACAAATGCATTAAATTTTTTATTTTAAATAATATTCATAGCTTGTGCATGAAATAAAACCTTTATCTATTTCGCCCCTTTATCAATTTTTTACCTTGCATAAGAATCCTTCGTAAAGAATCCATATGCAGATTACGAGAAATGGATGTTTGAAGAAAAATGTAAATTTATTAATAGGAAGTGGCATCTCCCTTCTCTTAGAACTGGAAGGTGAAATCTGTAGTGAGCCTTTAGGATTAAATACTGAATTCATATCAGTCACCATCTAAGCTGTATCTATAACTAATCCTGAGAAATAGATGTTTCACGGAAAATTTTAAACCGGAAGTGGAAAATAAAACTGAATGAAAATTCTCAGTGACTTTCTCTAGAATTTGTTCCTGAATCCATATCAGTTATCATCTGCTTATCAGTTTTCTCTATAGCTAATCTGGAGAAATAGGGGATTCATCTCTACTTTCACTTAAATTGAATGAAATAAATCCCTGTCAGTTATCATCTAAGCTCTATCTATAGCAGAATTAGAAAAGAAAATAGATGTTTCAAGGAAAAGAACCGATAGGCAAAATTCTTAGTGAAGCTTCCTAACTTTATGATAATCCATATTAATCATCATCTAAGCGTTATCTATAACCGATTCTGAGCAATAAATGTTTCAAGAAAAATGAAAATGTGTGATCCGGAAATGGTAAAAACTTGAAAGTCGAAATCCTTAGTAAATCCCCCAAACCTTTCTGGAATTTGATACTGAATCCATATTATTTATCATCTAACCTCCAGGTATTTTTATTCCAGAGAATAGATATTTTAAGGAAAATTATTGAACCAGACGAAAAAAGGGGTAAAAAGTGAAAAGAAAAAAGAGGTGAAAACCAAGGAGGAAGGCTCAAGAGGTGTGGACACTATGGCTGAATAGTAAAATACCAAACAGGAAAGTGAACGTCAGACAAAGGATTTAATGTACTTATTTAATGAGTAAATGCACAAACATGACTAACCTACTAAATTTAAAAAAATACAGCTAACCATTTTCGGTAGCTATATGAGTCGTTTAAACCATCGGTAAAAATAACAGTTTTTAAATAAATAAAATAAAAGTAGGACAAAAAGGGAAAAAAAACTGGTTTTGGAAGTTAAAAAGTTAACAATGCCAACAACGGAAAATAATTCAGGAAACAGAAAGAAAATGACTGAAATAAAAAGAAGGAAGCAAACGAAATCGAAATATTAAACCAGAGATTTCCAAGCACAAGACAAGAAAGGACAATTATCATTTAAAAGGGAGTTTGAATGAGAAACAATCGAGAAATTTTCAGTAAAGTGCAGTTCAAAAATAGAAGTGGGGGTAAAAATGGAGTAAAAATGATCTTAGCTTCCGATAAATGTATTTTATCGTATTTAACCGTTCATGGTATCCTACCTCTTGTCCCTTCCTCCTTGGCTTTTTATCACTTTTACTCCTCTCGCCGTTGACAAACCCCTTACCTGCTTTTATCGCGTTTTCTGTTCTAATCATCAGTTGCCAATCTAGCTGTCAACAGTGAAGGTTGTTTTTCCTGCATGTCCTGACGAAAAAAGCTATTTTCTGCCTCCGAAACAGATCGACATTATGCATTCTGTGTGGTATGTTTCTTTTAAGGAAGTTATATTCATTTTTTTTTACATTAGCAGCATTTTGAGCAGCATGTATCGGAATGTTTTGTTTTCTAAACGGAAGACTTTTTACGCTTTTTGCAATAAAGAAATCTGGAGGAAATTTTTGGATGTAGATTGCACGTCAAATATTTTCACATCAAAAATCCTTGAATATGAACTGCAATTGATTCACACTCATGTAAGACCTATTTTATCATTTATGAGTTTTCAAGAAAGCATAATTCTATTACAGCATTCAGTCAGCGCATACGTTTGCATCAGAATGTGGCCGTTAAGTCGCATGTCACGACTTCATGGGACCCATTTTTCTTTCATGGGCAATTTTAAATAGGATGTGTCATTAAACATGCTTAGCGATAGGGAGATGATGAACTTTACCATTAAAGTAGACTTTTGATCCCGAGAGAAGTGAAGGTTGTTTTCCGAAATGACAGAATACTTGTCTGTGTTCCGAATGCTAGACTATCAGGTGGATGAATGTAAAGAGTACGATTCGAATATGATTACAAATCTGATTTGAGTTCTAAGCACGTTTAAGTCATTATGAGCTTTTGAGAAATTTTAATAAAGATTACTCATGCTCTAGATTAGGTTTTTTTTTTTTATTTACCATAAAAGTTCCTCTCCGGAAATGTCAATTTGGCAAATAATCATTTTACCCATTCTTCCCTAATTATGAATTGATTCTAACATTTATTATATTCATATGAATTGATTGCAAGCTTTATTATATTAATAAGAATTGATTCTAACAGTTATTACACATTTATTATTTAACATTTCTTATAATGAATTTATTCTAAAATTTATTATAATTATGTTCTTGCAGACGACGTACACGACTTTGCTCGTGATTTAAAATATGTACAAATCTACGATCATTCAAATTATATTGTTTATAAAAAATATATCACTAAAATATTTAATTTAATTCTTCCATAAAAATAAATGAAATTCAAAACTTATGTTCTTGCCAAAGAAAAATCATGTTCACGGGTAAATATAAACCATTATGTTTCTGTTTGTAAATCAATTTACAAAAAATATGCAGTATTGTTAGTATGCAAAATGAAGAAAATAATGAAGCAGCTCTCATATGGTGTGTGCACTTTATTCAGAACTAATAAGAATTTTTATACTTTTTGCATACTTATCTTGTACAGTCATACGAATTTTCGCAAAACCGGAAGTGATATGTGCGCCGCAGCAAGGGTAGTGAGAACGGTGCCCTCGTACCAGGCGGCGTATCGCCTCCATCTATAAAAAAAATCTGATGTGGGCAGCACATGAATTTCCTTATATACTGCAATGAATTTACTACTTTAACAGTAACAAAATAATGTATAAGATCCACGGTACTGTGTTTTTATCGTTGAATTGTATATTTGGCGATTTTTTGGATGGCAACATGTAAAACTATTTTAAAATACCCAATTAACTTATGTTTTGCGCAACTGTAAATAAAGAATCATATTGATTGCATCTTCAATAAGCGATATAGTCCATATATTAAAATATTTTAATAATTAATTCATCAATTAGGCGTCATTTCCATTCATTCAGTGTCATTTTGGCAATTTTGGAGATATTTTTGTCAATCTGAGTCGAAATATCACCAAGTTGGCGATACTTTGCTAAATTATTCGCCAAGTTGGCCAAATGCATCCCCAAGTGTTACAGATAAATGGAGAGAAGAGTATTTCTTATATACTAGAAGGTATGCCCGTCATATGAAGAAAATCTGAATTTGCGAAATATTACATCCCATTTGGCGTCATTTTTTCAATTTGGCGACATTTTTGTCACTTTGGCAACATTTAAAAAAGTCGTCAAGTTTTCGGAGTCCCGCTAAATTTCCCGCCAAGCGTTACGGATGGACGGACGGAGAAATGAGTTATTCTTATAGTCTATTCTTATGTTCTTTCCAAGATATTGTACTTTCATTAATTAGTCGTTATTTTCATTGCGTTATTTTTATTAATTTGGCAACATTTTCGTTAATGTAGCAACATTTAAAAAGTCGCCACGTTGGCGATATTCCGCCAAAATCTCGCCAACCGTCATGGACGGAGAAATAAGTTATTCTTATAGAAGATAAATGACTATTGGCGTCCAAATACAAAAGTATTACCCAAAGTATCTTTTCTCTTCAATGGAACAAGCTAGATCCACGAGAATGATGTCACCAAATTTACCACATGATATTACTTATGAAAAGTGAACATATTCCACAATAGTTAATATTTTTTTTTATATATGATTTTTTGATAATTTTTTTAAATGTACAATATATCGAGAACGGTTTATGCTAGCGTTCAGCAATTTATGTCAATCGTTTTCTAATGAAAAATTAGGTAATAAATGGCCATTTACGTAACTTTATTAAAGGTTTTGATTTTTTGATGATTTTTTCAAAATTTCACTCGAAAATTTAGCAGGGTTCTGAACATTCGATTGCGTATAAAAACAATAAGCTTCCAGTATTCAAGGATTGTAATTTTTGTACCAAATTTCATTCGAATCGCTCCATTTCTTTCGTGAGATATCGTCTCCACAAACTCACTGACACACACACACACACACACACACACACACACACACACACATACAGACATTATCTCAAAAACGTTTGATTCGTGTTCAGGGATGCTTAAAACATGCTTTTCTGTCGAAAACTCGAATTCGAATTTTCGAATCCGTCACAATGCTTTCCTTATACATTATACTATGTATATAAGGAGTATAATATATAAGAAAAGAAGCGTAGTCAAAATTCCTTCACACCAGGCGCCAACTAGAGTTACTGTTGCACTGAGTGATATATCCAGAACCGGAAGTGAAAATTTTTAGTGACCCACAACCCCATCCGAAATTTGATGCTCGAATTCATATCAGTCATGATCTAAGCTCTATCTATGGTCAATGCGGATAAATAGATATTGCAAGGAAAATGTAAATTTTTGAATCGGAATTTATATCTCTAGAACTGAACGGAACCTTAGTGAGATAAATCCTTAGTGATGAATCCTTAAAAACTCCCACTGTAATTTAAAGCTGAATCCATATCAATCATCATCTAAGCTCTAATAGCCAATAATAGAAAAAAAAATAATTGCTTCCAGGACATTTTTCGAACCGTTAGTAGAAAAGAATCGGAAGTTAAAACACTTAATAATTACCCATATACCCCCTCAGACACTTGATGCTAAATTCATATCAGACATCATCTAAGCTTTATAGCCGATTCTGAGAAATAAATATTTCAAGGAAACTGAAAATTTTTGAACCGCAAATTGAAAAATAACCGCAAGTAGAAATCCTAAGTGAAACCCTCAACTTTCTTCATAATTAGATGCTGAATCCCTATCAGTCATTATCTAAGCTCTACCTATAGTAAATCTTGAGAAATAGACGCTTCAATAATTTTGGTGAAAACATAAATGACAAATTTTATCGTCCCCAATAAAAACTCTGAAATAGTAACAAAATTTATTCTCGTATTTTTTCATATTTCTGCAACAATCAGTATAACAATCAGTACGTTGTGACTTCAGTTGCAACGCCAACTGTATAGCAACCGGCACAAAGCGAAAAATGATGACTTTCGTCCAACGGAATCTAAAATATTAACTTTTACGCTTTTGTTAGAAAATTCGATGAAAATCAGAATATACAGTAATTAACATTTTTTGTTAGATTCCGAAGATATTCACCCATACAAATGTTCTGTCCGTCTAGGGCCCAAAAATTACTGCCACATGTTGACGGGAGAATGTGATTTAATGGAGCTTTGCACGTGTAAAAAAATAATACTAATATGGATTTTGGAGAGGGATTTGTGTACAATATTATAAACACAACGTCTTCCCTTTTCTAATTTCAAACACCACAATAAGAAAGCCAAGGGATTTTTTCTACCTTCAAAATGAAATAAAACGCGAAATTCGTATCAGATGAAGCAAAAGATTTCGTACAGTCTTACAATGTTAAAAATTACAAAGTGGCTAGCTTTGAACGACTTTGACTACTTTCTTTGTCCTACGAAGTTAAATAGAAAAATGCTTCATTTTTTTTCCTTATATGAATTAATACGTTTTAAGATAAAATGAAAAAGTATGTTCTCTCTCTAAATTTATGAAATTGTGTGCCAGCAGCATGACTTCCAAAAAGTGTGGTCTTCATTTAAGTAAAGATGCCGAAATAGGCAGTTCCTTTATTTTTCTGCAAAACCTTTTAAAAGTGCCACAATTCTTTAAAAAACACGACTTATGACATCAAAGTACTCTGTCATTGAACTTCCCATTTCTCCAATTCCAGATGTAGGATACCATATTAATTGCTATCGTAAGTTCGCTGCATTATCATACGTCGTTTCGGAAAGAAGCCAATCAAACGCGACAATGCCAGATTCTATCTCTCTTGATTTTGAATCGATATCTTCTGGTCCTTGCACATCACGATCTGCAATTGTTTTCAGCAGGAGTTATTTTAAAGAAAATACAGTCTACCATTTTGTGTGCCAGAGCTTCCTCTTCAGCAGGAGTATTTCAAAGAAAATGCATATTTTGCTTAAAAGAAATGAAGAAATACCGTGGTGTGAAACAGAAGATAATCAAGTGCGAAACGAAATAACATGAACTGAAAATAAAAATAATTGGAGAAAAACAAAGGAAGACCAAATGTTTGTAGAATTCGAAATGCGGATTTTATTGCCAAAGAAGTGTGCCGCATGAAATGTGTCGTACAATTAATCAGAATAAAGTCAGCCCTATATCTGCCAAAAATACTGAATTCAGTTCATGGCACATCACCAGAGATGCACATACGGCTGGCTGCTTTTGAGAGCAGATGCTCATTAATGAAGAAATCTATACTCGAATATGACAAAGTGCACACAAGTAAATATATTCATGAGCAAGTACATCGCGCTGTTAGCTAAAAATTCTGAAAGTTTCGACGTTATATTTCTAGCTCGTGTTCAATTGAATTTCTTGAAAGAAAACTAAGTAAACATTTTGAAAATCAAATCAAAATATCTTCAAACAGTAGAAATAAACAGAATATAATCACCAAGAGTGATGTGGATTTGGAAGTAGCAATAGAAGCTCACAGTGACAGACAAAACATTTTCTCTTCGCTTCGTGATGCAGCATTTGCACTTCGTATAGCAATTTTACAGTCATCTAAAGCCTCTCTGTCTTCTAACTTAACAGTTAAAAATATCATAAAAGGTGAAATTTAAATCCCAATAGTCCTAAATGAGTTTTACACTCATTTATTTTGTGGACCTGATGACGCAGTCATATATACTGTTAGTGCTGGATTATGACAAGCTAACATGAGAAAAGATAAAAAAAGCACTTCAGCAAAATTCTCGAGAAGATTGAAAATAGTCTAGATCCATTTGACCCAAACATTGATAAATTATCGTTATATAATATGTGTACTGGAAAATCTGCATCACAGCCCATATCTGATTTCTTACTCGATTTTCTCGCTGACTGTTATGAGAATCATGCTAGTTTTTGCAACCGATTAAAAGATACAAAATAAGTACATTTACATTCGAAGGGAAGACTTTTAAAAGAAAAAAATTGGATGGAATAATTATGGAATCAAAAGTAGAAAGAGACTTGATGGATGATTACTCTACTTAGAACTAGACAGAAAAATAGACGTCCTCCCGTTTGACACCGGTACCACTTTCTCTGTATCAAAAAATGGTATCTTGAAGAGGTGAATGGTATCTTGGTCTCGGAAAAGTTGATACTTCTGAGGGCACTACAGTGTCGAGTTGAAAGTAAAAAAACACCTCATATTGATATCATTTTTGTTGATGGAATATTTTTCTTACATACATTCCGCTATCTACCTCCAATTTTCAGAGGAGTCGCAAGACGGATTCTAATAAGTATCTTCAAACTGAGTGTAAACATCACTCATATAGTTTTTGACAAGAAAGTAACACGATCAATAAAAAATGCTGCTACAGATAAAAGTGCATAGTGTACTGATTGTAATCGCGATTAAAAATATTCAATTTCAGGACTAAAAATGCGAAATCCTAATTTCATACAAGCCCTTAGAAACGATTACTTCAAGGAAGCTCACACGTTCAGGTCCTTGTAAAAACTTCAGCATTAGATGAACTCACTCACATTTTAATTCTAAACTTCTATATGCTAAGTCTGGCGATACATTTTATGTTTTTCGTTCAGTAGATAATTGTGTAGAATGCATAGAAGATAGCACGGTGATGTGTACCCATGAAGAAGCTGATTCTATTCTAATTTTTTTCCTAGCAAAATATACTAATCTCTCTCTAATTAGGGCTTTAATTTGTACAAATGACAAAGACATACTAATAATTTTATTAGGCAATATTTCACATTTAAATGCTGACATGGATATGTGCATGAAAGCAGATCTCCAAACAAAAAACAATTTGAGATACATTGATGTGCGCAAATTAGTAGTCACATTAGGGCCTTCATTGCATAAATTTCCCCATTATATACCCAACATAGTGACCAATATAGTGAACAAAAGGTTTTTTTTTTATTTTATATGAAATTGAACTAAAATAAAATTATTAATGTTCAGATCTTCTAAAACAAAAACAATTTCAGGCTTTGCCCTTATTTTTTTTTACATAAACTTTAACCATTTTATTAAAGGTTTTTCTGTAAAACAAAATCAAAACTAAATATAGTGGTAGTTAGCTAGAATTTAAATAAATTTTTACACTACCCACATTGTCAATATTTTGTGACGAGAACTTTAACTTTTATATATAAGTAAATGATAACATGCTATAGTTAATAATTATAATAATTATTATTCTATGCTAGTTAATAATTATAGCAATCATTGCTGATATATCAATGAAACTTTAATAGTAAAGTGACTCATAAGTAATTTGCATCTTTAATTTTCGCAGTAAATTAAAAAATAATTAGATTTAGACACTTTCATAACTCTTTACTATGTAGTTTTGATTGTCGGTGCTCCAAATGGTGTTCTAAATTTTCTGTTCAAAGGTGCCCCTTCACATGAAGTTTAGCGCTATCAATAACTACTTAGTTAAGCTTACATACACTCTAAGACAAAAAAATCGACGTACCCCGCAAAATAATCCGATAGTAATGAAACTGTACATGCAAACACATGTCGACCGAATATGAAAATAAACAAAAATTCGCAGTCAATGAATGAATAGTCAGAACTACAGCGCATTGAAACTGAGCACTATGGTGGTGTATATAAGGTGCGAACCTTGCTTTCAGGAACAAAACGTACAGTGGATTTCGATTGCATTTACGTACCTTGATTGTAACAATGCCTCGTCGGCGAATTCGCGGCCACTACGAGCATATGAAGGAGTTTGAAAGAGGGCTTGTGGTCGGAATGCATGAGGCTGGATGGGCACAACGACGAATCGCTCGGCATTTGGGTAGGAGCTATGCAGTAATTAGACGATGTTGACAGAAATGGGTTCGGAATGGCAGATTTCATCGGGCAGCGGACGGTCTGGAGAGACGACAGAATGGGAAGATAGAGCGATTGTCAAAGCAGCTGTGATAGCACGAGATTCGTCGTTATCAACTATCCGACGTGTGACAAACACGGAAGTGACCACCCGGACCATTAATAGAAGACTACGGGAGCGGTATCTATACTCGCGGTGCCCATTACGCCGCCTACCATTGACCAGCATGCACCGTCAACAGCGATTGCAATGGTGCCGGGCCCGATCAACGTGGAATTGTTTGGATTGGGAACGAATTGTCATCAGTGATGAGTCCCGTTTCGAACTGAGTCCCGACGACCAGCGCAGACGTGTCTGTAGACAGCCCGGACATCGTCAGGATCCTGTTCTTACTGTCACACGCCACACGGCCCGACAATAGGGAGTTATGGTCTGGGGTGCAGTTCGTTTGATAGCCGGACCCCTTTGATAGTCCTCCGTGGCACCATCACAGCACAGCAGTACGTCGCCGTCATTATACGACTCATTACATTGCCATTCCTTTCGCGACGCCCCGGTCTAACTTTTCAGCAAGATAATGCCAGGCCACACACGGCACGCCTCTCTATTGATTGTCTGCGTGCTTGCGACATACTTCCTTGGCCAGCCAGATCCCCAAATCTCTTGCCTATTGAGCACATTTGGGCTGAGATGGGGCGTCGCCTGCGACCATCCCAGAATGTAGATGGATCAGCTCGTCAATTGGAGGCCATTTGTAATGACATCCCTCAGAACACCATCCGGCAACTTTATTCATCAATGCCACGTCGGGTAACAACTTGTATCAAGGCCAGAAGTGGACCAACGCCATATTGACGTGCTCACTTTGTGTAGATCTTTCAGTGCAATAAATCATCCAATTGTTCTGAAATTCTAATCATTTTCTTTTCTGTATATCCACATTATACGTACAAAATTTTGTTTCATTTGGATAATTCTTTCATGGTGCGTCAATTTTTTCTTTGTCTTAGAGTGTATTTGAATAAAACAAAGCTTTAATCTAAAACTCCAACCTTCAGTTAACTATTAAATAATCAGTTAAAATTATGAAGCTAGAATACTCTCAACCTCAAGCTTAAAACTTTATTTTGATAAGTCTAGATTCAAGATGGGGAAAATGCATACCTTGCTCAGTACTCAGATAACAGTACTCAGGAAAACTGGTAGAACTTTTGCTACTTATTGCATTACAAGAATAGTAATATGCTGCCATTTTTATCTAAACAATAATATTTATTTTAAAGAAAATATTTAGGGTGTTCAAAGGTGCCCCCTCTCCCTTACTCACGATTCCAGAGGATACGTCGTAACAATATGTATTTTTAGCCAAAAAATAATCTGTGTTGCAAAACATCAATGTGTTTCCTTTCGTTTCTGCCGAAAATTTTACGCGTACCCCAAATGATCGTTTCAACTAATCCCAAGACCCTAATTGAAGAAATGCTGGTCAACACAAGCCTACTGTTTCGTCATCTTCAATACTTTGCTTCTTTTATACAAGCTTTACTATTTCGTGTAATACATGGAGTTAAAAACCTTTGTTCTATACGACATTTTATATGACACTTCGTACCGTAAAAAAAGTCGTATAGAATAGAAGTTGAATAAATGACATCTTGATCCAGTGTCGATCTAGCAGAACTGCTGTATGAGAGAGCCCTTAGCCTTTTCTTTACCAAACGAAAGTGAAATAGTTTTGTTTTCACATTTCTTATGTTACTAGCCGAATACCCGCTGAGAATCAACGGTCTTGCAATAAGCAACCCCTGAATATTGTAAATTTTTGAATAATTCGCGTTTCATATTTATTCGGCAAATCGAATATTTGGAGTGAAGAACCCCCTAAAGAAGAAAATATTGGGAAACTTAAGCTTCGCATTTCTTCCTTTCGAATTATCTACCCGTACGGCACAATTAAGTCTATCTCATCTCGAAGCATTGTTATTTTATCATTTCTCTTTTCGAACGTTCTTCTGTGTAGCACACCCATAAATGGACATTTTTGAAAAACTCTGTTTGTCTTGGGGTTTTTATCAGATGATTGGCCCATATACCAAATAACAAGTATCTATCACATTTAAAAAAAAGGCGTGCCTTATTTACTCAGAAAATCGAACATATTAGTGTGCGGCATCCCTTAAAGTAGCAAATATGGAAAATCTGAAATTTCACATTTTCTTCCTTTCAAACATCTACTCGTAGACCAAATATGAAGCCTCTATCCTATCGCGAAGCATATTTTTTCTATCACTTCACCTTCTGAACGTTTTTTTGTGTAGAACCCCCCCTAATGAACATTTTTGTCAAACTGTAATTATCTTTGTTTTTTTTATCAAATGGTTAACCTATATACTAAACTTCAAGCCTCTATCGCATTGTAAAGGAGGCATTTTTCATTTGTTCGGCAAATGGAATATTTTAGTGAGCTGCACTCCCTATAATAGCAAATGTTGGAAAACTGAAATTGCACACTTCCGTCCTTTAAAACTTTTCACCCGTACAACAAATTTGAAGTCTCTATCTCATCGCGAAGCATTCTTTTTCTATCATTTCACCTTTCGAATGTTTTTGTGTGGAGTACCCACCCCCCTTAAATATACATTTTTGAAAAACTCTATTCTTCTTGTGATTTCCATCAGATGATTCGCCCATATACCAAATATCCATATACCACCCCCTAAAGTAGAAATTATTGGTAACCTGAAATTGTAATTTTTCTTCCTTCTAAACTATCTACCCTTACACCAAATTTGATATCTCTATATCATCCCAAAGCATGTTTTTTTTATCAATTCACCTTTCGAACGTTTTTCTCTGGAGCACCCCCTTAAACGAACATTTTTGAAAAACTATATTCGTCTTGGGTGTTTTCGTCAAATGATTAGCCCATATTCTAAATATCAAGCCTCTATCAAATTTTAAAGGAGCGTTTTCTCGTTTATTCTGTAAATCGAACATTTTGGTGTGCGGCACCCCCTTAAGTAGAAAATATTGGAAATCTGAAATTGCACACGTTCTTCCTTTCGAACGATTTACTCATACACCAAATTTGAAGTCGCTATCTTATCGCAAAGCATGCTTTTCTATCATGTCACATTTCGAACGTTTTGGTGTGGAGCACATCCTCTAGAAAACGTTTCCGAAAAAAATCGATTTTTCCTGGGGGTTTATCGAACGACCGAGCCGTGTACCAAATTTCAGGTCTCTAGCTATTCTGGAAGTGCCTAAAAAACGCGTGACAGACGGACAGACGGACACTTGGCAATTAGTATATATAGATAGTTTTAAATTTTGTTATTGATGGCAAAAATGTTATCATATCATTGTTTTATAAAATATATTTCCTTGAAACGTCGATTTCCCAGAATCTACTAGGAATAGAACTCAAATGATGACTGAATTGAAATCTACATCAAATATCAGAGGAAAATGGGGGAGGGGGTACTGAGGATTTTCAGTATTTTTACACATTCGTTTCAAAATTTTTCTTTAAACATCTATTTGTTAGGAGGGGCTATAGATAAAGCTTAGATAATGACTCATATGGTTTCAACATCAATTTTCGTGTTAAAGTGACTCACAATTTCCAGATTAAATTGGCTATAGAACTTAATGACTGATATGAATTCAGCATTACATTCCGGAGAGGGGTATGCCTTTTTAATTAATGCATTAAATATATTAATTTCTTGTTAATTAATATATTTTGGTAGTGGAAAAGTGAGAATTATATAAAACATATCTACATATAAAGTATAGAATACTATGAGGGTAATTTTGTTGCCCTCTAAATATTTTATAGATGTAATATAAAAATCCCCAATGAAGAAGGGATATACAAATTACAGCACCGCTAAACGTCAAATATTGAATTATTTAATTAACCAAATCGCTTAACCAATTATTGCAACAAGATAAAAAAAATATGATGTGGGCAACACATAACTTTCCTTATATAATGCAAAGAATTTACTACTTTTACAGTTAAAAAAATGTTATATGAATTCAGCATTACATTCCGGAGAGGGGTATGCCTTTTTAATTAATGCATTAAATATATTAATTTCTTGTTAATTAATATATTTTGGTAGTGGAAAAGTGAGAATTATATAAAACATATCTACATATAAAATATAGAATACTATGAGGGTAATTTTGTTGCCCTAAATATTTTATAGATGTAGTGTAAAAATCCCCAAAATCCTTGAACATATGAAGAAGGGATATACAAATTACAGCACCGCTAAACGTCAAATATTGAATTATTTAATTAACCAAATCGCTTAACCGATTATTGCAACAAGATAAAAAAAATATGATGTGGGCAACACATGACTTTCCTTATATAATGCAAAGAATTTACTACTTTTACAGTTAAAAAAATGTTATTCTTATAGTAGATATTTATATTCTTTCCAAGATATTGAATTTTCTTTAATTAGTCGTCATTTTCATAGATTTTGCGTCATTTTATCAATTTGGCGAGATTTTTGTTAATTTGGCAACAATGAAAAATGTCGCCAAATTCGTCGCCAAAATCTCGCCAAGGTTATGGACAGAGAAATAAGCTATTCTTACAGCAGATAAATGACTATTGCTGTTCAAATGCAAAAGTGTTACTCGAAGTATCTTATTCCATGAATGGAATGAGCTAGATCCACGAGAATGATGTCACCAAATTTATCATAACATATGAAAAGTGGACATGTTTCTCAATAAGAAATATTTTATTTTTTATTTTATATAACTTTTTGATAATTTTTCTGAAAAATGTACAATATCTCGAGAACGGTTCATGTTAGCGTTCTAAAATTTATGTCAATCGTTTTCTAATGAAAAATTACATAAGATATATCTATTTGCGTAACTTTATTAGCGGTTTTGATTTTTTGACGATTTTTTCAAAATTTCACTCGAAAATTTAGGGGGGTTCTGAACATTCGATTACGTATAAAAACAATAGGCTTCCAGTGTTTATGGATTGTGATTTTTGTACCAAATTTCGTTCGAATCGGTCCATTCGTTCATCAGTTATCGTCTCCACAGACTCACTGACACACACACACACACACACACATACTTTCTCTCACACACACACACACATACAGACATCACTTCAAAAATGTTTGATTCGTGATCAGGGATGCTTGAAACGTGCTCTCCCGTCGAAAACTCGAATTCGAATTTTCGACCCCGTCACAATACTTTCCTTATGCATTATGTATATAAGGAAAGTAATAGTATGGGTATTCCTTTTGCTACTATTTCAGCTTTTCATTTTCAAGCTTGTTGACCAAACTTGTTGACCTTTATTGCAAATGGGACCAGGATGTTTCATTCTTCAGATTTGCCTGTGTAGATAATTTTGTATAGCGAGAACATAGAATTTTATACGTTTTAGGAGAATAAAATGAAATAGTTTAATATAATTTTTGAAGAACAATATCATTTAGAATACTACTAGAATTTGCAGATATTTAAAATAATCAGAAAAGTCAGGTACAGTGCATCAACTAATGGATAATAAATTAGAATTGAGTTTTAAATTCTAACAAAAGAGCAACTAAAACATCATCTTATAAAAACAAGAAATACATTTTACCATAAAATAGATAAGAGTAAAACAGTGTATCACTGTAAACGAGCCCTAATAAATTAGGTCCATAATGACATGCTACTCAAAGTGGCCTGCGTATTAATGATAACAATCAAATCTGTCATAAAAGTCATCTCGACTGTAAAAGCGTCGTACGGATATGAAGATAAACAGTCCGATATATGGGGTAATGTCAATGAGTAAAAAAAAGTTGGTGAGCGAAATGAAATGTCAAATCGTGAGGATCGTATTAAATATGTTCCGTCTTGTGCATCTAAATTCGACACCGCTGTTTTGATATTAATCTCAAATGTATGTCCACATATAAGTGTTGATTAAAATTATTTTTTTTATTCCAAGAGTATCATACAGAATGGAATAAAGATAAATGTTTCAAATGATTCGATTGACTGATGGTTATCTTTCGCATTCGTATATGCCCAATGAGGTAAGCAAGCTGAGCCGAAAAATTAGACAGTTTAATAGCTAAAAAGAGATCGGATCCTATTTTAGAGCATAAATGCGATTCTTACATTGTTATAAACGTAATTATAAGAAATAAACAAAATACCTGGAATGACTTTAAACACCACAATGACATACGTGACTTTATTATAATCGCATTATTATGAAAACAGGCCTGCACAAACCTAGTTTTTGAAATTATAAAATATATTATAATTATATTGGTTAGTAGATAATGTTATTCTTCACGAGACGTTTCGTCAAGGGACCTGAAGTACTTCTGATTCAGCCACTATCTGTAGCTTCTATTTCCGTGAGCAAATTAGTAGGTATTGAGCTACCCTTTATAACTGATATAGGACCACTTTCACTATAAGTGTTTCGTACCAGTAGTTTTGTGGTTTAAGCATGTTCTTTAACAAGCCAGGGCCTATTATATTGACTTCGTTTTGTAGGTCTGTTTTACACTGACGAAGAGGATCTAAAGTATCTTCTAAATAGATATATGCTGCGTTATATACAGGGTGTATATAAACTATTTTGACAAAATAAGAGGGTTATAGTACCCATCAAGACGAACAATATTTACAATGGAACCTAGGGTCGCATTCCACTCAAGTGTCAGAAAAGCGTAAAGTTAAAGTTGAACTTTCAACAGTGAAAATAAGGAGAATTAACGTACTCATAAGTTGCACAATCCCATTTATTTACACCAGGGAAACACTCAAAGTAGATGCTCAAAGTGACGGCCAAGGGTGGCTGAACGACTGGCGCACCCTCTCGAAGGCACCTGGTGTCGTGTTTATATCATGTCCGCTGCAATAACGATTTACGCGACGAGATTTTCTATGGAGTCCACAGGCGTCTCGTACACCAATGATTTTATGTGGCCTCAGAAGAAGTCCAGTGGGTTAAGGTCCGGTGAGCGTGGAGGCCAAGCCACAGGTTCACTACGTCCAATCCATCGTTCGGGATATGTGGCATTCAAGAAGTGTCGGATGACTAGAAGTGACGGTGATGATGTTCTGGAGATGTGATACTTCTCCGGCACGAACGCTATGTCGTCCGAAGTGGCGACTTGTGCTTGTTGGACGTGTTTCGAAGTTTCTCTTTTCTGGCACTCAGAGTGGAATACGACCCTAGATTCCATACTAAATATTGTTCGTCTTGATGGGTACTGTCACCCCTCTTATTTTGTCAAAACAGTTTATATACACCCTGTATAAATATGTGCGTAATTACACTGCTTATTTTTTTCGAAGAATATAATAATTTTTCTAATTTTCTAATTCGGTTTGATAGAACTAAAAAAAAACCGAGTTCAAAAACATTAATGACTTGTAGCACACCAAATTTGTCGATTCTTGGTAAAATTTTTGAAAACCACGAAACTTATAATTTAGGGTTGGTTTGCATTTCTAACTCTACAGTCTTTATTGCGGGGTAAATTTGACCAGGGCAGACAGTTTAAAATTTGATTTGTTATTATTGTTTATATATAACTAAGGTTTATTATTATTTATTTATTTATTTTATCTTATTTTATCATTATATTTTATTTTTAGTCTTTCAATGTGCAGAATCGATTAACTCACAATAAACGGAATATTGTGGCAGATAAAGTTCGATTATTTTTGCCCAACTAGCGGTAATAGGATGGTCGGGTAGAAGTGAACAAAATAAGTGCGAGTTAAATAAAGACAGTCAGAAAATGTTAGACAATAAAAGTGAGTGATTTTTAGACTTATGATTTTTCAGATTTTCCACTTTGGATGAAAGCAGATGTTACAATATCGGCTAATCCCCTCTTTGCCCAAAGCGTTGCTGATGATGATGCCCTAAATAAGTTTAATTTGCATTTTATAACCACACAATTTATTTGCGTTCAATAAACGTCCGACCCGGATTTTCCAGACTTACTTTCCCAACAGCTTCTTTAACATTCACCTAACGTCTAGCGACGAAACAATAGGGTGAGATCTTAAATAAATTACTCGAACCCGATGTTAGTTTTATCGATACTCGTTATGAATACTATTTAGCTGAGTGACCAAGAAATGCATAATGATATGATTAATGGCCTTTTCCCCCCTTACGGAAAGGATGATACTCAGGCTTTGTACTGAAGATGTTCTAATGCAATAATATGGATAAGTTACATTATATATTGGCTGCGAGGAATCTATCCATTATAATGCGAAGTGCTGGCCAAGCAACTTTACCTTTCGTTTGAAATGTTGAGTATGCACATGTTGAGTATGCACATTTCTTGAAAAATTAATTATTTTAGACTATTTATTTGTGGCGTGACCATAAAATTTTCACGGGATGTGCAAAATGTTTTACTAAGTACCGTTAGTTATTAATAATAATTAGTGAGTCATGGGGATTAATAAGTGAGAGTAGTTGATATATTAATTAGAATCTTATGAATACATTTACATCAATTAATAATTAACGATTACTCACTGGTGCTAAATATAGCAATGTCAGTGAAAATACTCCTAAAAAATCTGAAGCAAATTCTATTAAATGGTACTATTATCAACCAAAATAATTTCTGCATTTTTTAATACAAAATCCATCATATTTGGAATGCTAAGCTGCATTAAGGATCGAATGTCTGCGAATGGGTATACTTATGAATAAAAAATAATTGCACCTCCAAACAATTTAATAAATAAATAAATATGGATTTAATTCAACACTCCAATCATTGGAGATTTATTCGAAAATTTTGTTCATTTAATAAAAGTAATTTGAACTTTGCATAAGTTAACAAGAAAGATCAATCATGCATAAGCATTGATTATGAAACACTTTCCAACTGAAATGCAATTTTATTTAAAAATTTCTAAAATGTGATTCATTCAGTGGTAATATCTTTTACATTATAACAGTACTACAGTAATTTATTATACTTAAATATTTAAAACTGTATCGAAATATAAATCATCTGATTCTTTATGCAAAATCAATGAATATTTCATTCATATAACTTGTATTCCAGACTCCAGAGCTAAATAATTTTGTGTGAAAAAAATTCAGCAATTCTTATGTAATTCATCTTACAATCGCTTGAGATATTTGCATTCTGCATATGTTAAAATTAGGCTTCCTTGAAGAAATAATAAAAGTTTAGGAATCATTTAAAATCACAACTACTGTAATTGCATAGGCACGGAATTTAGATACACAGATAATACACAGATAATATATATGTGTATGTGTATGTACTCAAAGTATTGGAATCGTGCCGAAGATCGGAACTCGAATTTTCAAAGTATCTACACGTTTTGGGACTTCTAGAACACGAAAAAACTACTTTTAGGAAGACGTCTGTGTGTGTAAGGGTGTATCTGTGTATGTTTCTGTGTGTCTGTGTGGATATTACATCCACTCTAATTGAAAAACTAATGGACCGAATTTCATACAATTTGGTAGGTATGTTTTTTGTGGGAAATCCTGATGTTCATTAGATTATAGTACGATTCGTAATAAAAGAATCTGCCTTCCTTGCGAAATGGCCGCAGAAATTGCCTTTATCCACTCTAGCTAAAAACTAATGAACCAAATTTAACAAAATTTGGAGTATAATATTTCAATAACCTACAAGTGATTTATATACCAAATTTAACAAAATTTTGTATATAAATCATTTGTAGGTTATTCTACTACGATTCGGGAAAAAGGAACGGGCTATTTTTGCGAAATGCCCAGCAAAAATCGTTATATATAAAAATAAAAGACTACGTGTGCTCAATTATATCAATTAAATTCCTATTTTATATGTGATTTTTGACAACAAAAAGAATAAGACTAACCCCATTACTCTAGGACTAGCCGTTCTTGAGATATTCTAGTTTTTTCGCGTTTTCGCTACGCCACCTTTGACAATAAGTTCAGCTATCAAATGAGAACCAAATTTAAGTTTAACGTGTAAATTCAATGTCATTTAAAATACTTATGTTGTGCAGATAAACTCAAATTATCATTGAATAAATAAAGAGAACGAATATGAGTCTGCAGGGAAAGACATGTGCTGTCCACATCAGAATTTTTAACAATATTACACCAATGATTTATAGAAGTGAACGGGGATTATTTTCAGGCCATTTCGAAAAAAATGTATGATCTATATTTAAAGATCCATCAAATTTTTGTCGAATAAAATGTTCAACAAATTTAAGCTGTGTACCAAATTTTAACTCTCTAGGACGTAGGAAAGTGCATTTAAAATGCCATCAATTAAATTTATCATGAAGAGTTATATAAAATTTAAAAAAAATGAAAAATTGTTATCTACCAAATTTATTTTAAAATATGAAGCCACTTCCATATGCAAAACGTTTAAACAAATGGAGAGATATTTATTATATAATATCTCTCTCTTTTCTTTCTGGAAGATATCCCAAAGTCAGAATTTAATTGTTTTTTTCCCTATATTAAATAATTTTTTTAATTAAAAAACTACTTAACATATTTTACTGAATTTTTTTTTATATATTCTATGGGATAATGTGAATATTTCCTAAAAATTTCGAAGCAATTCGTGAATTTTAAATTTACTTAAAAAATGTTTGAAAAATTAGGTCCCATAGGGTTCAATGTATTTCATTTTTTCAACCCGGGTTCAATAAAAAACTAATTGGGTGATATTATTTATTTATATTCCCATAGGTCCTACAGACCGTCTGAACAACATACTAAAATTTCATTTTGATAAAGTCATTTTTACGGCAGTTATCGTGCTAACGGACAGACAGACAGACAGACAGACAGACAGACAGACAGACAGACAGACAGACAGAATGAACAAAGTCATAAACACTTTTCAACTTTGTTGTAAAGTGTTAAAAATTCAGATTTTTGTGCCTCCTCTCTGAGTACACCATTACCTTTAAGGTGATTTTATGTATTTTATACAGCATAGATGACTGATATCCAATTTTTGCAAACCACGTTTTTGTTAAAAATGGTATTGCAGGACATTCTTTTCTTCAAAAAAATTTCATAGGAAATAATAATATGCTTAAAGCCATTTTTTATTAAGGTTAAGATTCATATTTTATTTAGATTAAGATTCATATTTCATTTAGATTAAGATTCATATTTCATTTAGATTAGGATTCATATTTCATTTAGAGATTAGCTTACTTGAGGATCGGAAATTTTAAAAGAAGTTAAATGAATTTAATTTTATCAAGATTTATTTTACATAAATCACACAGGACACGCTGGCCACAAAATAATTATTCACTGGTAGAATCCTTCGCTCAGACCTCCAGTTGGATAGCTCGGGCATAGACTGCTGTTTTCATTTGAGTTTTCGGTTTAATTTCAAAAGTTGTAATTAACACTTTACAACAAAGTTGAAAAGTGTTTATGACTTTGTTCATTCTGTCTGTCTGTCTGTCTGTCTGTCTGTCTGTCTGTCTGTCTGTCCGTTAGCACGATAACTGCCGTAAAAATGAGTTTATCAAAATGAAATTTTAGTATGTTGTTCAGACGGTCTGTAGGACCTATGGGAATATAAATAAATAATATCACCCAATTAGTTTTTTATTGAACCCGGGTTGAAAAAATGAAATACATTGAACCCTATGGGACCTAATTTTTCAAACATTTTTTAAGTAAATTTAAAATTCACGAATTGCTTCGAAATTTTTAGGAAATATTCACATTATCCCATAAAATATATAAAAAAAAATTCAGTAAAATATGTTAAGTAGTTTTTTAATTAAAAAAATTATTTAATATAGGGAAAAAAACAAATTCAATTAAATTCTGACTTTGGGATATCTTCCAGAAAGAAAAGAGAGAGATATTATATAATAAATATCTCTCCATTTGTTTAAACGTTTTGCATATGGGAGTGGCTTCATATTTTAAAATAAATTTGTTAGATAACAATTTTTCATTTTTTTAAAATTTTATATAACTCTTCATGATAAATTTAATTGATGGCATTTTAAATGCACTTTCCTACGTCCTAGAGAGTTAAAATTTGGTACACAGCTTAAATTTGTTGAACATTTTATTCGACAAAAATTTGATGGATCTTTAAATATAGATCATACATTTTTTTCGAAATGGCCTGCAAATAATCCCCGTTCACTTCTATAAATCATTGGTGTAATATTGTTAAAAATTCTGATGTGGACAGCACATGTCTTTCCCTGCAGACTCATATTCGTTCTCTTTATTTATTCAATGATAATTTGAGTTTATCTGCACAACATAAGTATTTTAAATGACATTGAATTTACATGTTAAACTTAAATTTGGTTCTCATTTGATAGCTGGACTTATTGTCAAAGGTGGCGTAGCGAAAACGCGAAAAAACTAGAATATCTCAAGAACGGCTAGTCCTAGAGTAATGGGGTTAGTCTTATTCTTTTTGTTGTCAAAAATCACATATAAAATAGGAATTTAATTGATATAATTGAGCACACGTAGTCTTTTATTTTTATATATAACGATTTTTGCTGGCCATTTCGCAAAAATAGCCCGTTCCTTTTTCCCGAATCGTAGTAGAATAACCTACAAATGATTTATATACAAAATTTTGTTAAATTTGGTATATAAATCACTTGTAGGTTATTGAAATATTATACTCCAAATTTTGTTAAATTTGGTTCATTAGTTTTTAGCTAGAGTGGATAAAGGCAATTTCTGCGGCCATTTCGCAAAGAAGGCAGATTCTTTTATTACGAATCGTACTATAATCTAATGAACATCAGGATTTCCCACAAAAAACATACCTACCAAATTGTATGAAATTCGGTCCATTAGTTTTTCAATTAGAGTGGATGTAATATCCACACAGACACACAGAAACATACACAGATACACCCTTACACACACAGACGTCTTCCTAAAAGTAGTTTTTCCGTGTTCTAGAAGTCCCAAAACGTGTAGATACTTTGAAAATTCGAGTTCCGATCTTCGGCACGATTCCAATACTTTGAGTACATACACATACACATATATATTATCTGTGTATTATCTGTGTATCTAAATTCCGTGCCTATGCAATTACAATAGTTGTGATTTTAAATGATCCCTAAACTTTTATTATTTCTTCAAGGAAGCCTAATTTTAACATATGCAGAATGCAAATATCTCAAGCGATTGTAAGATGAATTACATAAGAATTGCTGAATTTTTTTCACACAAAATTATTTAGCTCTGGAGTCTGGAATACAAGTTATATGAATGAAATATTCATTGATTTTGCATAAAGAATCAGATGATTTATATTTCGATACAGTTTTAAATATTTAAGTATAATAAATTACTGTAGTACTGTGATAATGTAAAAGATATTACCACTGAATGAATCACATTTTAGAAATTTTTAAATGAAATTACATTTCAGTTGGAAAGTGTTTCATAATCAATGCTTATGCATGATTGATCTTTCTTGTTTACATTTTAATTTTCCAAATAATACATAATACGTGTAAAGGGAAGCTGCTCAAAAGAACAAAATTAAATTTATCATATACACCTGTTTTCCATTATGTTTCCGATTCGGCAATTAATAAATTAAAAATTCAATTGATAAATTAATTAAAATAAAGAAATTTGAATATAATTATAAGAAAAGTTAATGGTAATTACTTGCAAATGCAAGTAGTTGTTTAGTTGCAAGTAGTATTATTAATAATTTTGAAATATTACTTGTAATTGATCACGAAATCATTTTTAACACTTTACAACAAAGTTGAAAAGTGTTTATGACTTTGTTCATTCTGTCTGTCTGTCTGTCTGTCTGTCTGTCTGTCTGTCTGTCCGTTAGCACGATAACTGCCGTAAAAATGACTTAATCAAAATGAAATTTTAGTATGTTGTTCAGACGGTCTATAGGACCTATGGGAATATAAATGAATAATATCACCCAATTAGTTTTGGATTGAACCCGGGTTGAAAAAATGGAATACATTGAGCCCTATGGGACCTAATTTTTCAAGCATTTTTTAAGCGGATTTAAAATTCACAAATTGCTTCGAAAATTTTAGGCAATATTCAAATTGTTCCATAAAATATATAAAAAAAAATTCAGCGAAATATATTCAGTTGTTTTTTAAATAAAAATTAAAATAATAATAACACCTCTTATATGAAGCGATCACTTGTCCATGATATGAAACGATCACATGACCCACTTCAAAATGATATATGGCATCCATCTTGTGTCAAAATCGTGATTTTTAAAGTTCTTTTTAATTCATATTGAGTGTTGTATCCGTCCTAAAACTACTTTATTTTTGCCTAAATTCTGTGCATCTACATACTGAAACAACGCAATGACAATATATTTCAGTTTAAATGCTCTTCCAAATTTGATTATTTCTACTATTAAGCCTATTTTTCACCTATGTAAAATGTAAACAGCAAAATATGTAGAATGAATTGTATTAGAATCGCTATAATTCTTTAACACAAAATCATTTAGTCCATGGAGTCTGCTTAGCTGATATGAATGAAATATTCATTGATTTTAGAAAGAGAAGGACGATATTTTTCGATGAAGTTTTACGCATACAGTTTACTTACTTGCAGCTCAATGGTCTTAATTTTTAAATAAAATAAATTATTATAGTATTGTGATGAATGACATGAATGGGGGAATTATTTATGAATGAAATGCTGCTTTTATAGAGAGAGCCAGGCGTGTTATTTTTTATGACGTCATTTGAATGAATTTCAGTTGTTTTCGATGAAGTTTTCAAATATAATAAATTATCGTAATATTATGATAATTTTAAAATTATTACCGAGGAATGTATCACATTTTAGAGATGTTTAAACCAGGCAATTTATACTTTAATGCCGTCATTTGAATGAAGTTAATTTTTTTCGATGAAGGTTTAAGGTTTCAAATATAATAAATTAATGTAGTATTGTGATAAGTTTTAAAATATTACCGAGGAATGTATTGCATTTTAGACATGTTTAAATAAAATTGCATTGAAGTTGGAAAGTGTTTCATAATCAATGCTTTAAGCATGATTGATCTTTCTTGTTTAACCCATACCTTCATTATCTTCATGAAACAAACACGCATTGTTAGAATCATTCGACATTTTTAAGATGCATACAATATTTGCAAAATATATTACTGATTTTTTAACACTTTCCAACATAGTTAAGAAGTGTTTATGACTTTGTTCATTCTGTCTGTCTGTCTGTCCGTTCGCACGATAACTGACGCAAAAATGACTTTATGAAAATGAAATTTTAGTATGTTGTTGAGACGGTTTATGGAACATATGGGAATGTAAATGAATAATATCACCCAATTAGTTTTGGATTGAACCTGGGTTGAAAAAGTGAAATACATTGAACCCTATGGGACCTAATTTTTCAAACATTTTTTAAGCAAAGTTAAAAAATTGCTTCGAAAATTTTAGGATATATTCAAATTATTCCATAAAACATATAAAAAACATTCAGCAAAATATGTTTGGTAGTTTTCTAAATAAAAATTAAAATAATAATTACACCCATATTATATGAAGAGATCACATGACCCACTTCAAAATAAAATATGGCATCCATCTTTTTTCCTAGTGTAAAAATCGTGAATTTTAAAGTTCTTATAAATTTATATTTAGTGTTGCATCCGTAATAAAACCCCTTTAATTTTGCGTATTTTCTGTGCATCTATATTCTGTGCTAACGCAATTACAATATATTTGAGTTTAAATGATCATCAAACTTTGATTATTTCTACAACAAAGCCTAATTTTAATGGATGCAGAATATAAACAAGTGATTGTAAGAGGAGTTGTATAAGAATTGCTGAATTTTTTTTCACGCAAAATTATTTAGCTCTGGAGTCTGGAATAAAAGTGATATGAATGAAATATTCATTGCTTTTACATAGAGAGCCAGACGATTTATATTTCGATGACGTCATTTGAATAAAGTTCAGCTTTTTCGATGGCGTTTTAAGTTTACAAATTCAATAAATTATTGTAGTACTGTGATAATTAAAAATATATCAGCGCTGAATGTATCAAGTTTTAGAGATGTTTAAATACAACAGCATTTCAGTTGGAAAGTGTTTCATAATCATTGCTTTGTGCCTGATTAATCTTTCTTGTTATTTTCCAAAGAAGTTGAGTATTCTTTAGTACAGTAAAAATTATAAAAATCTTTTAATGCTTAAAGTTTTAACAATCGTAATACATTGACTATCATTGCAATTACCAATTACGTATTGCGATTGTCATGCACTATTACGAATTATAATTATCATGTACTATTACTTTTCGCAATTACCAATTACGTATTGTGATTGTTATGCACTATTACGAATTATAATTATCATGTAGTATTACTTTTCGCAATTACTTCAGTTAATCGTTTGCAGCTATAATTGTTAACTGAATTGACAATTATATTTTAGTCGAAATTCGGAATTATTAATTAGATTTAATTTACCCAACTGTGATATGTTCATAAATTTAGTAGATATTAGTTTAAAAACTCATGTAATACCATCCAGTGACAGTAAAAATGTATTATTTTCCGTGTTAAATTACAAATTAGTTAGAAAGCATTAGAATAGGACCAAATCCGTACAAAAAACAAAAATCCAATTCCAGAAAAGTTATGAAATTTCAAAATGGTTTGTACCAAGTTCCTGCAAAACCGGAAATGTACTCTTATGAATAGACCTAGGGTACTTCGCTACAGGAGCCTAACCCTCTTCCAAATCACATGTAGCCCTTTTTTGTCGTAGTTAATTACAAAAAACTAATATTACACACTGCATTTTCGACCATCCCCCCCCCTCCTCGTCGTATCGCGTCATCTGACTCACTCTTACATCATACAAGGTACAGCGCTGTACTCGAGAGCACCCCCTCTTCAAAATTCACTGCGCCTCTCTGATTTGGGATGCATTCACCCTCTTAAACTTTTCAACTTTTAACTTTCTTAAAAATTTTTAAACTCTTTCTTAAGACTCGGAAATTCTTAAAACTCTCGAGCAATCTTTATGCTTTTCAAACTTTCTTTTCGCAGCAATCCTTTCTTTCGATTCTTTCCTTTTTAGACAGGGGATTAAAGTCCGGAATTTTAACCCGGATAAGACACCCCTTTAAAACTCCAATATCTTGTACCTTGTACTAATATTACACATTTTGATTTGAGACATTAAACATTATATTAAATACAACATTGACGAAGCTACGGGGAGAGAAGTGTGCGGGGGCGGGGGGGGGGGGGGGGGGAGTTGTGAGAGTCCGTCCTCTAATGAAATTTACTTTTCAAAATTTATTACACAATTTTTAAATCCAGTACCACTCCATTTCCCCCGAGAATTTTCAATATTAAATATTTTAGAACAAAATATGTACAGCTGTAGAAAAAACGCCCTATTCCTTATTATCCGAGCATCGTTTATCGTAGAGCCAATTTAAAGATACCATTAGATTAGGAATAACGTCCGCTATAAAATTCTTGTTCATAAAATTTGTATAAGGGGCAGTCTTCATATCAAAACGCGAACAAACTTCATAATTTTCACTGGCAACGCCCAAGTTTAACATTATATTTTATATTTAGAACAAAATTAAACCTCGGACACCAAATTTTAAGTCATTTGGATGGTGTTTCCGAGTTATGAGTACGTAAAGTTTTGAGGTTAAATTAATTTACCAGACTTTTATTAATATCTTCTGTAATAATTGTCTTTTCACGCTAATTTTCTTTGTATTACGTTACTACCAAACAACCCAAATACAATTAAGTGCTTTTTATTTTTTTAAATAATTTTTAACGAATTATTAAATTAATATTCGAAAGACAATATGAATATGAACCTTGGCGTATTGTGATGGAAATCTATTCAAAATGTCTTTTTACATGAGTATGTAAAATTTCAGCTTTATTCTTCAGGCAGTTCTTTCGCTATGTTTAAATAATCATCATCACGATGATTTTAGGGATCGCTTATTAGTTATATTAATTTAAATTTAATCTTTATATAATAAGTTATATTAATTTAAATTTAATATAACTTACATCTTTATTAATCTATATTAATTTATATCTATATTCATCTATATTAATTTATATCTATATTAATTACATTTATATTAATTTAAATATAATTTTTATTTAATATAACGGTTATTTCTTTTTACATAGATTTAATAAAACTAAAATGTGTAAAAAAAAGTGTATTACAGATGCAACCTAATCAACGTAATTCTTCTACTCTATCGAAGAGTTAAAGGGTTGGGAATTGAAACTTATATTGTTGTAAATGGGACTTTATAAGACATCTAGATTATTTAGTACTATATGATTAATTATCCCGAAGTTATTGCCAGTTGAAATCGGTCACAAAATTATGTGATAATTTATAATTATAAAATATGCATAAAGAATAATAAATACATATCAATTTATAATAAAATATAATCTATATAAATAAAATTGAAAATCTGTCTGTCTGTCTGTCTGTCTGTTTGTTTGTCTCATCATCACGGGAGAACGCCTAAACCGAATTTGATGAAATTTTGTGGGTAGGCTTGAAATAGCCACACTTAAATTTAGTATAAGTTTCAAGTTTCAAAGACCAGGGGTTGTCGAGATATTAATGAGAAACGAAACTTTTTCCTAGGAGTTCTGCTCTCTAACTCCCTGGTTAATCCAAACGAAAAGGTTGGAAATCGTTTGTTCAAAACGTGAAAGTAAATTAAAACTTTATCTCTGAGTTTGGTGGGAGATTTTTGCACTAATTAGTCACTTTCTGAAAACATGAATTTAAATGGAAAATCTATCACCATGGTTTATTTTTCACAAAATTTTACTCAAAAATGAAAAGTATCAAGAAATCAAAATGGTTATTTAATTATTAGCATTTTATGAGGAAGATTCTATCTTATATCATGTTGCTTGGTAACGCAATTAAATTAAATGTATTTGTTAATTTTTATTATTATTTTTTCGATTTGAATAATAAATAAATGGATATAAAAATATATCTTATAAATGAACGGTTTGATTTTTCTATTAATTATATTAATTGCGGACTTCGTACATCACTTTAATTTATTTTGGCAAAGAGTTTTTAAGCTAATATATTGTGTTTAGCTACTAAACTCATATATTGTGTTTAGCCAATAAACTTATTTAGCCGATTGTTGAAACAGAAAAAGAGTAGAACGGGTATATCTTATAATACAATTTTAGTGTTTTCATTTAGTATATACAAACGGGATCAGGATGTTTTATTCTTCAGATCTGCAAATTCAGAGCTACGAATTTGGCCGGATATCGCTAACATGGCAACTTTTCTTAAACCATGCCAAATTGACGGAAATGTCGCCAATATGATAAAAACGACGCAAATCAACGATATTTATTTTGTTTTGTTAGAAGATAGTACTGAAATGATGTTTCGGTAGCATTTCTCTGCAAGTAAAACCATCCTACTTAGTAACACATTTAGTGAATTTTTAAAATGTCACCAAATTGATAAAAATGTTTGTAAATCCATAAAAATATCTTGAAATTGATAAAATTGCGCTAAATAAATAAAATTAATTGTGCTTTGTTAGGGAATAGTATTGTAATGATGTTTCGTCAATTTGTCGCCAAGTGGGACTGTCAGGTGTTCTCACTTGGCGAGACATTTGGCGATTTTTTAAAATGTCGCTAAATTGACGAAAATGTAGCCAAACCTTCCATAGAAATAGCATTATTCAGACGATATTTTTTTCACCAATTTATTTGAAACGAATGATATCATGTCGCTTAGCAACGGATTTAAATCCAATGTGTTAATGCGGCAGATGATTTTTATTAAATATTTTCCGATTTGAATAATAAAGATATGTATATAAAATAAATTTCATTCACATTGCACTTTTGACGGGATAATATGAATTACGATCTTCAGGTTTAAACATTATTATTATTGATTGTTATTTTCAAGTTATTATGCCATTGTTTTATTATGGCAAAAATTGTTGAAACTTATATATTGTAAGTTGTACGAGTAATCTTCTACAAATGCGCGGGTATATCTTCTAATCTACGAGAATATAAGTAGTACAGGTATATTGGCATATATGTTGATATATATTGGCATATATTGGAATCTATTACTGCGTTCTGGTGTAAATATTACGGGGATTACTGATATTTTCAATTTATTACGTCATTTGTTTTATTTTGGCAAAGGTTTTTTAGACTTATAACGTAATACGGGTAATCTTCTACTAACACATCACGGACAAATCTTCTAACCTACGACATTATAATTAGTACGGGTATATCTTCCCATATAATTTAAAATTTTCAGTTTGGCATATATTGGAATCAATTACCGCCTTCACGTTTAAAGATTACGAGTTTATTGATATTTTTAATTTATACATGTAATCTACTAATTCAGGTTATATCTTCTAATATTCGCGTATATAAGTAGTATGGGTCCCATACAATTTTAACGCTTTTACTTTGCATATATTGTTTCAATTCCAATTTTTTTGTAAATTTGCTTACAAAAGGGGTCAGGATGTGTCATTCTTCAGATCTGCCCGTGAAGATAATTTAATATAGCGAGAACAAATATTCTTAAACTTCTTTTTAGGAACATAATATTCAATATTTTAACAGAATATTTTGATTAAAAGTGTCGTTTAGTATACTATAGAAATTTGCGCATGACTGTGAATTTTAAGTTTATTTATATTATATACTCCGTACGAAGAACGGGTATGCTGCTAGTAAATAATAAAATTATGTGATATTAATTACCGTAAGACGTAGCTTCACGCCGAAAGACTAATTTGCATATTTGAGGTTTAGTATGATAGTTATTACAGCCTAAGAACCTTTTATTCAAAGGTAAAATGATTCTATATATTTTTTTTCAATTTATTTTGCTTATTTAACTGTATAGTAAATAAATAAATAATACTGAATGTCAAGAGCACTAAATTCAGCTTCTGTTGAAAATTCTTGAGCCTGCATGAACGAAACTTTAACTGAACATGCGAATCTGTTATATAGAATCTAGTATTTAAAACAAGAGGTGTTGTTGTTGAAACCCAGACCGTCCGACCTACCAGAAAGGTGTAAGGTAACTGTTTGGACGGTCGGGAAGTGCCACCCAATTTAGACCGGAACCCAGTGGGGGAGGCATCCACAGGGACCGTACCCTCCTTCCCCTACCACCAACCTCTCGGAAGGACTTTCGGACCCACATGTTTAACGTGATCGTACTCCGCATGAACACGGCGGCAGTTTTGGCAGTGGCTGGAATCGAACCCGGGCCTACCGAGTGCAACTCCAGCGCGCTAACCAATGGGCTACCGCGCCCCCAAAACAAGAATTACGAAAATACTTTCCGTAGAAACTTGTTACCGATTGTTGAAAAATATCTTCAAATATGTGCTTACTTTTGTCATATATATTTTAAAACTTACAGCATATCTTCGTTAAAATATCATTATAACTAATCTCACGAGTTCGATATATTTGAATGTTATTGCAATGTGCTGATTCCATCATTCGCGTAATTCGTACATTAATTCGACCATTTTCAAATCCCATAAGATGACTATTGAAGAGGCTTTTACGTCCCCAAATAGAAGATAATATATCGAAATAAACTAATAGTAACATCTTTTAGTAAAATAGTAAATCACCTACTTTATTAGTACAGCTGTGGTCAATCAACGATATCTTCTCGCCTTTCAAATTGCTGTTTCCAATATGGACCCCTGAAAATATGCTGACCCCTGAAAATTGCTCATTCGGAAATACTGAATATCGCTGGATATACAGATAGGAACTTTGCCAGAATTTGTATGTGGACTAATTTGGAGGTATAAAATTTGTCTAAAACATCACAATTGGGTGTTGCAAATGGACATTTCGAAGTTTGTGCGCATGAAGACTGTCCCTTATGCGAATTCTATGCACATGAATTTGTAGAAGACGTTATTTTCTATCGGATGGTGTCTTTAAATTTGCTCTACGATTATTGATGCTCGAATAACAAGGGGTTGAGCGTTTTTTCCCGCAGCTGCACCTGCAAAATTCCTTGTAAAATTACATTTCTGGAGGATGAGAATATAAAGGAAACTATACTACTACATAATTGAGAACTAAAGCGTTTCCTTTTCCCAATGAAAACATTTAACATCAACATTGTTACTACTATAACTATTATCTAATGAGTTGATACATAAAAAGTGCTGTCAAGTCAATATTTGTTAGCTTGTAAATAAAACCATATATATATTTATATTAAAAATAAATATAATAAAGCTAATTTAACATGAATAGTGGCATATCCTAGTTCAATAACATTAAGGATATATATATATATATATATATATATATATATATATATATATATATATATATATATAAAAGAATTTAATTTACTTGTGTTACATATACCAGTGATTTATCATTTATTGAAATTAGTCTGTAGAGTTAATGCGAAAATAAAATGGTCTGAAGTGAATATTTGAAATCAAAATAGACTCGACGACTTTCTGGAGAGAAAATCGTTATAAATAAAACGTTATAAATAAAACAGGTACTAAATAGGTATAATGCCCCTCTTTCCCTGTTCCATATATATGGAAAGAAATTGGAAAAAGGTTTACATGTTGTAAAAGTCTGGTGAATATAAGCCTTTGACTAAACCCTAAGATTAAAATTGATTTAAAGTGATATAATCATATATGTAATACAGGTACTTAAGATACTAAATCCCTTATTCCCTGTATAAACATACATGGTGTAAATGCATGAATAGAGTATTAGATGAAAAGTTTCACATGGAGCTAGTCCTTTCTGGATCCCAAAAAATTTCTTTTTTGAAAAAAAAAGAATATAATTGAAAAAAGTGAAAAGCATTTCCGAAACCATGTACGTAATCAAGGACCATACCTGGTTCGGTAATACTGAAATTCTACGATTCTGTGTGCATAACTATAAATTGCATTCCAGAAATTATGCACATGGCCCAATGTAGAAGAATGTAGAAAATGGATCAAATTTAACAATAATTATACAAAATAATGAAATTAACCAGCTTTGATGCCTTGTAATAACATGGCACATGGCCCAACGTAGAAGAATGTAGAAAATGGACCAAATTTAACAATAATCATACAAAATAATCAAATTAACCAGCTTTGATGCCATGTAAAAATAATAGTAATAATATTAGAATATGTACAATGTAGGGTTGAAAATTTGAAAAAGAATAAGAATAAAATAACATGAAATGAGTTATCTCATGCTCTGGATACATTGGAGTTGTAAAATTCTTAACTCTGAGCCAACTAGTCTAAGTGTGTAACTGGTTGAAATGAAACATGGAGATTAGAAATATATATATTATGTATATATATATAATGGAAATCCAATGATAGAATAGAGAGAAGTTGTAACTCAAAATACCCTAACTTAAATTATGCCTACAAATTAAAAGAAGTATTAAAAAGAGAATCATCAATCGTGGGGAAAATAAAATGCATATTTCTAGTCATCAAGCTAAAGATAATCAACAAATATCTATGGTGTGGATTCGAAAATAGAAAAACAAAAAATATCCAAGCATTGAAGCTATACGCGTGGATAAGCACTAGGCCTAAAAAATTGTTCATTTCTAAGAAATTATTTTTCAAGTCCAAGTATTTTATCAAAATGAACACAAAATATGCTTGTTGCTGAATTGAGAGATAGATTATATCTATAAACTCGCAATACTACTTGGACTCAAAAATTAATATACATAATTCTTATTATTACATTTCAAATATATATATATATATATATATATATATATATATATATATATATATATATATATATATATATATATATCACGGAATACTCTCGAGTTATTGCCGTATGAGTCACTTACATGCTAGATTGTAATGCAACTATGGTATATACTGTAATGCAATTATGCTAAACCCTTATAGGACTATATAGGTGTAGTTGGTAGTATGTCTGGGAGCAATGCAGAATATTCGAGGTCGTTCCCCAGCTCTATCGTTTTTATCGGAACAGTAAATTTCCGATAATCCGTCACGTTTGGAATTGCAGCGATACCGGATTAACAAATTTGCCGGTTTCTCGGACGTTAAGATAAAATGGAATAATAATGGGAAATTTATTATAAAGCAAAATAATAGACAATACATGTAATGTTTATTTGCCTAAAATAAACTTTTTACACAAACTGAATTACACTGTACATTAAGTGAAAAAGAAAACATTTAAATTAATTTAAAATTTATTACATAAACTTCAGTGATAAGGAATGTGCATATAAAATAACTTATATTAGAGTAAAAGTACTCTAGCAGTCAAACGGGTCCGAATTTCCTTCGTGCCGGATTAGTGGATGTGCCAACCCATTAGATGCCGGATTAACGGATTAATTTACAGTTTACTATATAATATGCAATTATCAGTTGAAATCAAATGCAGTGTAGTAGCGGTTAGAGGAGGTTTGTGACTCCCCATCCCCGCAGCTTTGTTTGGAAGGAAGAACATGTAAGGCAATCATAATAATTCCTTACGGGGCCCAAGTGGTGTAGTAGATAGCATGTGTCTATGCATATTTCAGGTGTTTCGATTTCAACTCAATACTAAGCTCTTGTCGATTGTATTTTTTGTATTAAAATGAAGTATAATAATCTAGAATACGCTTATTGAGAAATCAAACTCGACAATATAGATGTTTGCAATGCAATCCTTCGCTGTTCCGTTTACTGTGGGTATCCCAGAAAGGAAAAAGCATTTATGCGAATAATTATTACCTATTTACATGAAAAAAGTTCAAATAAATCTCTTGATTGTTAAAAAATAGCGTGTGAAAGCGTGCTTAAGTGACGTATTTTCAGGTCTATCACAGAGTAATAAATCATAATAAACACGGTTTAAATTCGTTCATACATCATAAACTGAGCTGAATAGTAGCAAATATCTGTCAACTTCTAAAAGCTATAAAAACTTTAACTATTTCGGAAGACAACCCCAGTTTTACTATAAGCGTGTGAGCTGACCCGGAGGTACTTTGTCATAGTCTGAGTCAATAGTGAACGCAATTTTTTATCCAAAATGCATTCAATTTGCATAAAGAAACGAAGGGTTGAGAAATAAAGGGTTTTGACCTACCCTTTTTATCAAGAATGCTCCCCGAAAAAGGGGGGTGTTAATGTACAGACCCGAGCCCGGCGATGTTCCTTTGCTAGTAACCATTTCCCACACTATATAGAGATGGATACACAACCAATCTTGGTCTTCCTCCTTCGGCAAAATAAAGGATGAGGATAGTTCCAGCAGGAAAAATATGACTTCCCTTACAGACTCGATTTCATTTTTTATTTCCTGTGTAATTTTTGTCAATTAGATTGAGTGAAGAGTAACGCCTGAAATAGGATCTTAGCATCCTAAAAATTAAGAATATAATTAATGTCCCAAAACTATTCGGCAGTTGGGGATTTAGACAATTTTTGTTTAAAAACATAATCTATTTTACAAAGATGATTTTCTGCTTAGTTTTTCACCTAATTCAAGTTTTAAATTAAACTTTCTTGAAAATTTCTCTATTTTTTTTCTTGGGCTAATTTCTTTGTTAATGATAATTAACCCTTCATTTACTCGGCCTGGAAATATTTTGTTTAATACTTAATTGTCGCCCCTTTTACGTTTACGATTCGCTGAAGCTCTCTTTTTGTCTGTTTTTGTTTATAAATGATAAAGTTAGCTCATATAGCTTTTTAATTCGTTTGTTTCATTCATGTCCAGTTTATTCTATATAATTTCAGGGACTTTTAATTTTTGACATTTTCAACAGTATTTTTTTTTCTTTTTCGTATTAAGTTGTTGAAGTCGGTTCATAAAGATATTTTATAAGAGACAATATTTTGCTACTTTGCATTTCTATTTATTTTTCGTAGCCTTTTGCTCACTAGTTTCTTTCACAGCTGTTTTGTTTGAATGTCTTTTGTAGTTAATTTACGAAGTTAGCTTATATTCAACATCCAAAGCTAATTGTTTTGTGCGTTTTTTTTTTTTATTCTTAACACTACAAGTTTTATTGGTGTTTTACTCATTCATATATTGATTTCGTAGTCTGATGCATTCAGCATTATTATTTTATGTTTTAATTAAAATCATAACTTACCTTATATATTTTTATTTTCAAAACCATACTTTAAATTATCTTTATTCATATCTTAACCATCTCATTTATCTTTAACCATCTTTTTCACGCCAATTTCTTATTGCGAGGTTGTCTCTTATGTTTCAATAGATAATAATTGGCATAGCAGCAAAATTATTCAGTCTCTCTGAATACAAGCACTATAGCTTTGGACGAAAATGGTCACAGCTTCTCCATACCTTCTGCTTGTGTCGAAAACCCAGACCGTACGACTCGTCCTAAGACATGAACAGCCGTTTGGACGGCCAGACCTTCTGCTGGTGTCGAAAACCCAGACCGTTGGGCTCATCCATGGACATAGCAGCAATTTGGGCGGCCGGACCTTCTGCTGGTGTCGAAAACCCAGACCGTCCGGCTCATCCGTGGACATAGAGCAGCAATTTGGGCGGCCGGACCTTCTGCTGGTGTCGAAAACCCAGACCGTCCGGCTCATCCGTGGACATAGAGCAGCAATTTGGGCGGCCGGACCTTCTGCTGGTGTGAAATATTCCCAATCAGATAATCTGAATCAGGTTGTTTTTACTCTGGTTTGATTTGGTTTGGTAACTCATTTTGATATTGGTAATGAAACACAATTCCCCTTGGTTTTTATATTTTAATTTCATATTTTCCTTATAACGACTTTAAATCACGTGTGTAACTCTCTGGAAACAGAGACTTCTCTTGCTTTGGCTGAGGTGGCTATACTGTCTTTTGTTTAGAAGAAAGAGACTGTACTTCGCTTCCGACCCCATTTGATACCTTCAGTCAACTATATGCTGTACTAGCGAAGTTTTTATTTTCAATTTTATAATTAAGCAATGGGTGAAAATGTTTATATTTTATAGACATGAATAGGTTTTTAATTCCGGTTATTTCGCACTTCGTTGCAGGGTGATAAAACGTGGAGTATTCATTGGATTCAATCACATTATTTGAATTTTTACTTTCTCATACTATGTATACAGAGAAAGTATTATTTTCGCAAAAATTTTCGAATTCGGGATTTTGATGCCAATATATATTTTAGGACCTCCTGAACACGTTTTGACTATTTTTGGAGTGATGTCCGTCTGCCTGTCTGTCTGTGGTCAATTTCTTGTGTACATAATGGATTTTCACGAAACTTTATATTCGGCTTTGGTACAAAAAATATAGAACTAGCTAGAATTTTACTAAATTCGAGCACCTGGCCGTCCAAACTGCTGCTCATGTCCAAGGACGAGTCGGACGGTCTGGGCTTTCGACTAAATCAGAGCACAATCTTCGAAATTTATATTTTTTAGTACGGCAGCATAGGACAAATTTGACATAATCATGCATAAAAGGGGTTATGCATGGTTCAATGATCACAAGACTTAATAGTTTCAATCATTGTTATAAAAAATAGTCGCGATACAACGTTTGTGTTCGTGACGACACTAGTCGCCCCCTCGGGAGAGGAGTTGCCCCCCTCCCCCCGAGGTGTACATTTTTAAACTATGGTATCAATCGAAATATTTTTTTTCAAGAAGTCCTTTAAAGTGAAAGGTAACACGCTATAATTGTAATTATTTGGACCCTTGATACTGATTTTTCAAAAATTTTCTTGTAACATTGAAAAAAAAAACTCACAAGCTACTTAAAGATGGATTATGGTATGGGAAAGTCGAGTTGAGTCACATTCTAATTAATTCAAAATTAAAATTGATCGCATAGTTCAGTACATATTTAAATCTTTCCTTTATTCATTATACAGGGCATTTCATCATAGTTGACCTCGCTTTTGTTGTTTTGGCAATTGGTTTTAGACATATATTTCCAATTTTAAAGTTTGTTTTAAATAAAATTCGAAATTATTTTACATTTTTTTTTGTTTTGCGGTGGGCGGTACATTTAAAAAAAAAATAGGGGGGGGGGTAGCATTTTATACGGTCCACTAAGAAAAAAGTTTGATGCAATTATCTGCAATATTCATAAAGTGCAATTATCTGCAATATTCATAAAGTGCAATTATCTGCAATATTCCGGTGCAATTATCTGCGATATTCATAAAGATATTTACAGTAGAGGAAACAAGAATCTGATGTGGGTAGCTCATAACTTTCCCTACAGATTCAAAATCTTTTTTTTTTTCTTAATGCATTATATTGTGTTTAAGTGCAGAAAATAACACGGGTATTTTTCTAATGTTATATCCAATTTGTATTTATAAGGAATCTTCGTTTCATTTGACAACTCAATGCACTTCAAATTTTTCAGGTCCTCAAAATTCCAAAAAACCAAAATATCTCGAGAACGGATCATTCTAGAGTCATGGGGTCAGTCTTATTCGACTTGCTGTCAAAAATTATACAAAGGATAAGTATTTAAATAATACATTTCAGCATTTTTAATCATTTATTTTAGATTTTTACGATCTTTGCTGCCCACTTTGCAAAAAACAGTCGGTTATAGTTTTCCGAAACATGCCAAAATTTAATCAGTATCAAGATAACCACCAAAGGCTTTTACTGCTAAATTTTAAGAAATTTCATTAAATAGGTTTAACTACAGTGAAAAACTTTTTCCGTTCTTCAAAATTGAATACATTTGTTTAATTGATACATTTGTAGTGTTTTATTTTAGATCTTGACGATTTTTGCGAGCCATGTCGCAAAAAAAAAAAGAAAAGAAAATTATTTTTTTTTCCAATCATTAAAAAAATCTGAGCAGCACCACGGTAACCCACAAGAAACTTATCTACTAAATTTTGTGACATTTGATCAATTAGTTTCTCTGATTGAGTGGATATATACAATTTCGTAAAAAAGGACCATTTCGCAATCAAAGGCAGGTTCTTTTTTCCAGAATCATTCCAAAATCTAATCATCTCAAGGGTAATCCACAATCGACTTATCTACCAAATTTTGTGAAATTTGGCCGATTAATTTTTCAGCTAGTGTGGATACATAACAATTTTTTCGGGCTCTTTCGAAAAAAAAAGAAGGGTAGGTCTTTTTTTTTCCAAATCGTATCAAAATCTAACCTGCCAAATTTTATAAAATTTGACCAATTAGTTTGAGTTAGAGTGAATATATGCATTGCATAGACAGACAGATACACAGACACACACACAAACGTCACGCTAAAAATAGTTTTTCGTGTTCCAGGGTGTTCGAAACGTATAGATCCGTTTAAAACTCGAGTTGTGGTTTTCGATGCACAGCTTCGATACTTTCCCTACACATTACCATGTATTGCAGGGAAAGTAAAATTCGAGAATTTTCCCCTCCGAAGCTGCGAATTACATTGCACAGATACGTTTTATTCAAAGTTTGTTTTGAATTTGGAAACCGCCCCTGAAACACGGCCCGACAATCGAGGGAAAATCCGATTCAAATGTTCCCTATTTTGGTAGTTTTTACTTTCCCTACCATACATGGTAATGCATAGAGAAAGTATTGGAATTGTGTGGAAAATCGCAAAGAATCGAAGTTAACTATTCTGAAACACCATGTACATCCTTTATACAGTATTTTAGATAGACATTATATAATCTATTACATCAAAATATTTTAATCTTTAACAATCGCATTTTACTGAAACAATTTGTGATTCTTTTATATTTCCCAGGAGTACGAGGTATATTTGGTTTATAAAATTTCTAAAAGCTTGAGCAGTAATGACGCATTTTTAATTGATTGACGTGCTTTTAATTGCTGCATGTATCGATGCCTTTTCACATAAAGATATTGGCAGTATTTTGTAAGGTATTGAACGACAAACTTATTAGATAATTGTATCCTCAAACCAGCTTTGTTGTTGCTTTATTATGCTGTGTGTATTAACATTAAGCATTATCTTTTTAACCTTTGCACGTAGTTATCTATCATTTTATGACAAACATACTTTCGAAACGAAAACGTAACATCAGAAAATGCGGACAAATACACAGATTATGCTAATCAGAATGAGAATGAAACTAATTTATTGCATCATAACGTGGTAGATTAATTTTCTGGCAACACGCAAGGAAAGTTTTCTCAAGAATTTCTATTTTTTCGTGAGAGTGAAAAACAACTTGAAAGAATCACAGCACAGAGATTATTCGCACCTCATAGGAATGTCTAGTTTCCTAAGTTTGGTGAATAAGGTTAATGATAATGTTGACCTCGTGTTTTTATCTAGGTATGTCTAGACAGATAGGATAAGGTTTGCAGTTAAGTTTTATATTCTTAAATGCCTGGTTGTGTTCTTTTTTAAACACACTGCAGAATGAGACCTTATGCCATAAGACTGCTGAAATAGTTTAATCTCTTATTCTTGACATTAATTGCATAGTTCATAATTTTTAATTTCGTTTTGTTTATGGTACCTTTCGATGCCTACTATTTCTCTTAATTTTATGGTTTAGTATGTTTTTCCTATTTGCAGTAACGCTCAAAATTACAAATATGTATATATATATATATCTACAAATGTAAATACCAGTTGCTCCATGTGTCTTCAGAGTGATTATTGCTTGATAAATATGCCAATGTTATGAAGCGATTTTTTAGAGATCACTGATACATCCTTACACTGTAAAACATTTGCAACATTTGGTACGTTTTGATGCCTACCATTTCTTTTAATTTTATGGTTTAGTATGTTTTTCCCATTTGCATTAACGACCAAAATTACACACACACACACACACACATATATGTATGTGTGTGTGTGTGCTCACAAATGTAAATGCCAGTTGTTCTATGTGTCGTCAGAGTGATTATTGCATATATATATACACTCTATAACAAAAAAATCGACGCACCAAGAAGGAGTTATCCGATTGTAATGAAATTTCGTATGCAAAGGCATTTTGAGCGAACATGCAGATGAATAAAATTTGGTGTCCAATGAATAAATAGAGGGAGCTCCAGCGCATCGGAACTGAGCATTTAGCAGGTGTATATAAGGAGCTATTCTGAATCTGTGGTCAAAATTTCTGTTGAATTTCGACTGCGGATATCTTACATCTTTGGTAGTCATTTCTGGCACACTGACAGCACAGCGTTTCGTAGACAACATTCTACGACCGGTTGGGTTACCGTTCCCTTTGCGACACCCCCGGATTTACTTTTCAACAAGATAATGCCCGGCCGCACACGGCACGTGTTGCTATGAATTGTCTTCAAGCTTGCCCAACACTTCCTTGGCCAGCTAGGTCTCCTGATCCCTCTCCCATAGAGCACATTTGGGACGTTATGGGAAGGCGATTGCAACCATCCCGGAATGTTAACGATTTAGCCCGACAGTTGGAAACAATTTGGAAAGACATCCCGCAGGACGCCATCCGTGAACTTTATCAGTCTATGCTACGCCGGGGTGGCATTTTGCATCCAGGCCAGAGGTGGACCAACGCCTTATTGACTTCCTCCCTTTGTATACGGTCAAACTCTAAATCATTAAATTGTTCTGAAATTTTAATCTTTTCTTTTTCTATGTATGTTCTTCACATCCACCAATTTTTATCACAATCGGACAACTCCTTCTTGGTGCGTCGAATTTTTTGTTATAGAGTATATATATATTAGAAAAATAACGCTTCGGCAGACGATAAATAGCTGAATAATGAAGCTGGAATTTTAATGAACTCCTGTAATTATGGATTTTCCTATCAGTTTTCTTAAATTATCAGCAAAGTAGCTGAAAAAAAAATGAGCAAAGGTTGAAGATTTTTTTGCAGTGTACATGTGAAAAGGTCATCAATCAAGATAGCTGACTTTTCGCAAATAGCCACCAATGGTGAAAAAAATTTCATTTAACTTCACAATTTTTAATTCACAAGCTTTATTGGGAAAATCAGCCTTTTTGGATGATGGCCTTCTTAACAAATTACTATTACAATTATGCAAGCATTAGACGTATTGTAGAACAACAAAAAATAAATGAAACTCCAAAAAGCCTGAGATTTGATGAAATTATATGTTATAATTTTCATATATGTATATGATTACACAACGTTTTATATACAGCTAAAACGAAATACTCTTTGATATTAATTAAAGTTTTATCAAGCTCTATATAGTAGCTCTCTAATTGAACATGTATAAGTGTTTCCGATGAATAAAACTATTGCTTGTAAGAAATTTACTTATACTTCCTTGAAGAAAGTAGGCATATAAGAGTTTTATGACTACAATTTGCTTGGGAGTTATAAACCCCCTTCCTCAGGCCAAAAAAAGTATGTGCCCTTAAAATCCACTAACAACGATTTGCGAGAAGGCAGACTAAGAGAAATTCAAACAGAGCTAGAACACCCAAGTGAAAATTCGTTAGCGGGTGGTATCAGCCATTGGAAGAGCAACCATAAACATGTTAACACGGACATTTCCTTCTTTCTAAGTTGTATTCTTTTCTGACTCAATCTCAACCACTGTTAATTTTATAGTAGTTTGATTGAATTAATTTTCGAAACCAGTTATTTCCCTTTGTTATTATTCTCTTCTTAATTACTACTTCATTCCCCTGTAATTTTTTATTTGGACCGATTATCAGAAAGGATATATAAAAAATATTCAATTTGCCTTACTTCAAATATTTGTTAAATAAATAGATTGACTTTAAATAAAATTAAAATAACTCTCAAAAACGTATTCATTTACTTAGTTGTAAGCTCTAACTATAATAAATCAATGAAAGTAAAATAGCAAACAAACCCACTCGAAATTAATTTTCTTAATTTGTCCAAATCCGTTACTAATCATCACTTAACAAGTGATGATTAGTAAATAATATTTTAATGCAAAGGTAAGAAAAATGTATTTCGCCAATAAAAACGTATTATCCTCTCATATGAAGTATGTTCTAAGTTCACTAAAAATTCTTAATATAAAACTAAGGTACAATATAAGCGGTCTTATATAATGGGCGATCCAAATTTAAAAGGAGGTGTTATGACCCCACCATAGGAAAAACTACTGGGTGAATCGCAACCAAATTTCGTACACATACCTTCCTGAGTAAGCGGTTTCGCTTTCTGAAGAAAAAAAAATATCTCAAATTTCAGCAGCCAGGGGTGAAATTTGCCGCTGCAGTCCCAGCAACTTGCCCATTGATAACTTATCTAGCAAAGATCGGTAAAGGAATTCCCGTGCAATAATTTATTGAAATAACATGTTGAAATACAATTATAACAAATATTGTCAAAACAAGAGTTAATGTTTAACAAGTAACGCTCGATTCGGTAAGGTGAGCTTCATGACCCTTCGCCAGTCGTAGATTTGTGAGGAACAGGTTTTGTGACTCCTTTTATAGGCGGCGATTGTAAAACATACTTCGCAATATGCAAGTTTCAGGGACAACAGCGCCAGATTTCACCCTAGCGGTCGACATTTAAACTATATATTTTTTTCAGAAAATGAAATTCCACACTCAAGAAAGTATGTGTGCGAATTTGGTTGCGATTCGGAAAGTAGTTTTTCTGCACAGTGGACTAAACACTTCCTCTTTAATTTGGACCACCCAGTATATTCCAAAATCATGATTTGCTCTTTAATGTTTCAGAAATAATAAGCTTTTTACTTTTTGCTGCTTTCAAGTCTGTCATTTTACTATTATCGAACTTTTCCCCTTAAAAAAGAACCATGATTTAAATTAAGAAATAGGCCGACATTTGAAATTACGGGCGCTAGACATATATATTTTTAAATATTGATATTTTAAAATTTCAATTATATTAGATATCCGATTCCTACATCGTAACTTCAATTCACGTAAATCACCATAAAATATGACCGCATATATTCTAAATTCAGCTCATCAATAATATATGTATAATACAAGTCAAAATACTTGGCAAAAAAAAAAGCTAATATTTTGATCACCAACTAAAGATCAGTTATCGAAATCAGTATTTTTCCACGCGTACCGCTACTCCAAAAGGTGCTTTTTATATAACAGCTTTTATTTACTTCTGTAGACTTGACAAGATTTGAGCATATCTATCAGCCTATAGAATTTAGATCCCACGATTGCAAAAAAAAAACCTTGTTCCCCTTCACGTAGCAAGAAAACACTTCTTGGACACCCTGTGGTGAAACAGTGTATTAAATGCAAAAACTTCCCTTGCAGTTACCATGTTGCTCACATGTACGCTATCATGAGTATCAAGAGGAGAGCGTCGTATGATCGTCGGACGAGTGATCCATCACGTTCTGCAGAAATTCAATTGTCGTTTGGAAGAGGGGGCAGGTCTCCCCTCGACATTTCGTTGTCGATTACTGTCAAGAATGTGTCGCAAATGAAGCAAGACCTTTACAGCCGGATTTCTTTCTTTCGCCGAGATTTTTTTCATGGTGATTTCGCTAAAGGACAAAAAAGGTTAGAGGTGATAGCAGCTTCCATAGAACAGGGTCGTTTAAGATGCTTGATTGTGATCCGATAAACTCTCCTATACTGTACGGAAGGAGAAGATTATAACCCCTTTAAATTCAGGATCGGAGGAAAGTTTGAGAAGCTGCAATCTAGTTAATGCGATTGTTTGTTGAAGAAATTTTGACAACTGGAAGGGAGTTGTACTCTTGAAAGTGCTAAAAGTTTTCATTGTCAAATGTTGTCAAAAATATCCATTGCTGACTATCAAGAGAATGTGCCTCAAATGCAGAAAAATCCGCTGTTAAATTTCCTTCATTTGTCGTGATATGTTTCATAGAAATTTTTGCAAAGAACAAAAATCCAAAGCGATTCCATTACGAGACACTGAAAAACCTAGTATACTTGCATCGAAAATAAGAGTTTGTGACAAATAGTAATATGGATTTAATACAATCTTATGCTTTCTTTGAAGATAGATGCTGGCTCCTGATTTGATGAGCAGAGTGGCTCTGGAATCCTAGTTGTTCAAGCTCCCTCGAGAGAGAAAACTATCAGTTTAGAATAAGTAAATGGGAAAGAGACAGATATTGAGAGAAGGAGGAAAGGCTGCAAAGCTCCCCAAGAAGAGCGTCCGGGTTCTTAGTGCAAAAATTGCGCGAGCTCATTGTAGTCTCTTACCATCATAGCAGTCCGACGAGGACTGAAAAATAAAAACATGGATGATACGAACTTCAAGAGAGCAGGGCATTTTTAAAACTCTATTTATAGCTCTGGAATAGACTGAAAAATCACAGGGAGCGATTAAAATGTTGTGATAGGAACCTTATTCTTCAATATGATATTTCGTATTAGCTAAAAGACAGGACTCGCGGAACCTTCAAAAGGATGGGGCCGTCTGCTATTAAACCGCTTTCAAAAGATGTTGAATATAATGGTTTTAAATTATAATTCAGGTTCAGCAGACAACTTGAAAGCGATGCAATTTATATAGTGAATGTGATTACTTGCAGAATAAAAGGTATGACTTTGACAACTAAATGAGAATTTCACCCCTGAAATGCCGTTTTCATTTACTGTCAAAAATATTTACAGTGAATTATTAACAATATATTTTGTTGGCGATTATTATCAAGAATATTCACTATGAATTGCCAAGAAATTTTGTCGAGTATTGTACAGAATATTCACCGTTTAATTATTATTTATTATTATATCCATCGTAAATTGGCGATTACTATCAAAAATGTTCGTTGTCAGTAACTGTTAAGAATTTAATTATTTGAATTTTGTTAAGAATTTATTTAATGAAAATAATGTTTGTTGTCTACCATTGTAGATAATTTTTAACATCTAAAGAAAAACCTTCACAGCCTGAATTATTTTCTATAGGGAAATATAAATCAAGGTGATTTCACTAAAGGACCAAAAAATATAGATAATGGAAAATTTCATAGATTAGATTGGTTCTAAAGATATTTCCTTTGCTACTATAAAGTTCTGTGTACTCGAAGATGTAAAAATTTTTAGCATAGCTCTCCAAAATGAGAAAATAAATCAAAGCTCCAGATGCAACAAACTGAATAAATACTTTTAAGGCAACTACAGGAATTTTTCGCTCCTAAAATCTGAAAGAATTTTTTTTATATATACTTAAATAATTGCACTATCAAGCTTAACCGTATTTTTCTGTACTGCATCCAGCTAAGATATCGCAATTGTGGCGTGGAATACATTTACAATGAAGATTTTTAGGAAAGTGCCAGTCTTTCGCCCCGCCAAGTCGTCGTGTTCCAATCCGCAGCTGGAAATATATCATTACGTGACAAGATAAAAACCAATTTTCAGGTGTCTGTAGCTTAGCCCCCAAGTTAGCTGTAGACTTGATATATTTTGTAATATAACCATATGAACACGAAACTCGTAGAAAGAAAAAAAAATATTATTGCTACATACCTGAGAAAAAAGAACTTTTAAACGACACTTATTACGATTTTCATTCCAGTCTTTATTTTTCTTCGGTATTGACGGATCTACAGTTTTAACTAATTAGACCTTCAGTTTTAACTCTAGCTGAACTTGCAACTAGAACCTAGTTTAATGAATGATGGTTCATTTGGTGTCTTCTGGTGGGAGGTGTATACATTTCTTTAGTTTGAAGATAAATTTGAGTTAGGATTTTAAAAATTGAAAAAATATGATTTTAAGACCATTTTCTTCAGTGTTGCCAGACCTACAGCTTAAACTACTAAATAGATTTTATGGTGGGAGGTACATAAAAGTTGGAGATAAATTTCATTTCGAATTTCAAAATTGAAAAATGAACTTGAATAAATGCGGTTCGGGGGTAAAGTAAAAGTTGCAATAACTGATATATCATTGTAATCATGTTGGCAAATACAGTTTTTACAAAATATATTGATATCTCACAAAAACAGAACTTCGTGATAAAAAACTCTCTGCCAAATACTAAAAAAAAAAGAAAAAAATATATAAAACCTCGAAATGCACAAAGTTTCCGTAGAACCGAAGCCGTACTTTCAGATCTAAGGAACCCTGCAGGCCTAACCCTTCATGTAATCACATGTAGCCCGTTTTTAGTCGTAGTCAATTAAAAAGAAAAGCTGAATGAAAAAGTTGGGTATGAAATGATAATTTGTCTATCATTACTGGAGGTAGTGAATTTTTATTGACTTTTTAAAAAAATCATTCGAAAATTGGGGGTGTTACGAAGATTCGATCGCGTTTAAAATCAAATAGATTTTCAGCATTCACTGATTGTAATAATCGTATCAATTTTTTTTCGAAGCGCTTGATTCGTTCGTGAGATACCTCTCCCACAGACTCCCTGATACACACACTAACACACACAAACACACACACGCGCGTACACGCACACACACACTAACATACACACACACTAACACACACACACACACACTAACACACACACACACACACCCTAACATACACACACACACACTAACATACACACACACCACACACACACGTTACCTTACACCTTTCTGGTAGGTCAGACGGTCTGGGTCTCAACAACAAGAACAACACACACACACACACACACACACTAACATACACACACACACACTAACATACACACACACACTAAGATATACACACACACTAACATGGCCAACGGCCGTACCGTGCTGAAAACACCGGTTCTCGTTAGATCACCGAAGTGAAGCAGCATCGGGCGCGGTTAGGACTTGGTGGGTGACCACCTCGGAACGCCGCGTGCTGTTGGCCATCTCGGGTGCGGTATCCCCGTGGTTTGCGCGCTAGATTTGCACGCTGCCACAAATGCCGCCGTGTTCATGCGGAGTACGATCACGTTAAACATGTGGGTCCGTAAGTCCTTCCGAGAGGTTGGTGGTAGGGGAAGGAGGGTACGGTCCCTGTGGATGCCACCCCCACTGGGTTCCGGTCTAAATTGGCTGGCACTTCCCGGCCGTCCATACAGTTACCTTACACCTTTCTGGTAGGTCGGACGGCCTGGGTCTCAACAACAACACACACTAACATACACACACACATTAACATACACACACATTAACATACACACACACACACTAACATACACACACTAGCATACACACACACACTAACATACACACACACTAACATACACACATACACACTAATACACATATGTACACACTGCATAAACACACACAATACCATACCTAAACACATACAAAAGTTCCGTCCAAAAACTCGAATTCGAATCTTCGACCCCGTTACAATTATTTCCCTATACATTATAAGGGAAATTGTACTATTTGTATGGCGGGAAAGAACAAATATTCTTACCTTGGTCTTTTTTTTTTTTTTTTTTTTTTTTTTTTTTTACCAATGGACGTTAATGGGTAAGGCACGCATCATTTATTTATAATGCAATTTTTCTTTTCATAAAATTATTGCTACACTTGCGATCAATTTTCCGAATGAGTAAATTGCAGACATTGTTTTCCTGAAAAATTTCAACACAGACAATATTGCTCCTCCCCTTACTTCGTCAACCAATGCGGTTCCCGCAATAGTACCTAGAAACTTACGAAATACTTTCATTTCTCTTGCCAGCGATACGAGGTATCGTGTTTGAGGAAAAGAAAATAACAGTAAAAGGAAAGGCAATAACGAAAAGCGCGCCACAAAAGATAAAAAAAATGAAAAAAAAAATGTACGCAGGGCAGGTATCCCATTCATAGTTTCTCTAAGCGAGTGTGACCCTTGACTCTGGAGATGGGGGTGGGTGTACCAAGTGCCCCAAAAAGTTGCGAGACCGGTAAGTCTTCCGGTGACCAAGGTTAAGGGCCCGATGAGATGTGAAGATCACGCCGAAATCTTCTGTGCTTGCATCCCATAATACCTCCGATTTGGGGGCGGCCTGCATTTTCTTCTTCAGAACACTTCGCAATTAGCCGTTGGTTACCTGTACATTACGCGGGTTACGGCAAAAGGGAAAAAAAAAAAAAAAAAAAAAAAAAAAGTGGTGCCGTAACATACCAAGTTTGACTTTTGGTCATATTCTCCAAAGCAGGTGGAAATACCTGAAGATATAGATCGTCCATCTGCATCTAAAAGACAAATTTCCCATGTTTCAAATAACAAACTTAAATCATTAAAGTAACAAAGATACCCCTTTCCCAAAAAGTCTTTGTTTTCTTTGTTATTTCGATTTTGTTACATGAACGAAAGTTTTGTTACAGTATGATAGTAGACTCAAATAAAACTTGACACACACACACACACACACACACATATATATATATTACAATTTCAATAAATGATCAATCTCTGGTATATAGGTATAATACATGTAAATTAAAATTCTTCAATTATATATATATATATATATATAATAATAGAAGTTTGAAAATCCAATGAAATATAATGAAATATATATATATATATATATATATATATATATATATATATATATATATATATATATATATATATATATATATATATATATATATATATAATTTCATATTGTGTTATTTAACTGGCATAAGTCTGAGGAAATAATATGGAGGTAATAATACCTAATGTGGATTATCGCATAATTTTAGAAACAATATTCCTGTCAGTTTTATTAAACACTAGCAGTATATCCGTTCTTCGTACGAAGTATATAATATAACGAAACTTGTATATAATATAATATATCGTTATATAATATAACGAAAATATAAAGATTGACAATCATGCCCAAATTCCTATTGTATACTAAATGACATTCTTAATCAAAATATTCTGTTAAAATGTTTCATTTAATGCTCCTAAAAAGAAGTTTAAGAATCTATGTTCTCGCTATACAAAATATCTTCAAGGGCAGATCTGAAGAATAAAATATTCTGGCAAAATTTTAAGTGGGGATATTCCAAGCCTATCCCGAAAATTTCATCCAATTCGGTGCAGCCGTTCTCCCTTGATGATTAGACAAATGTACAGACAGACAGGTTTTCAATTTTATTAACACTTTACAACAAAGTTGAAAAGTGTTTATGACTTTGTTCATTCTGTCTGTCTGTTCGTTAGCACGATAACTGCCGTAAAAATGACTTAATCAAAATGAAATTTTAATATGCTGTTCAGACGGTCTGTAGGACCTACGGGAATATAAATGAATAATATCACCCAATTAGTTTTGGATTGAACCCTGGTTGAAAAAATGAAATACATTGAGTCCTATGGGACCTAATTTTTCAAACATTTTTTAAGCGGATTTAAAATCCACAAATTGCTTCGAAAATTTTAAGTAATATTCAAATTGTTCCATAAAATATATAAAAAAATTCAGCGAAATATATTCAGCAGTTTTTTAAATAAAAATTAAAATAATAATAGCACATCTTATATGAAGCGATCACGTGACCACGATATGAAAAGGTCATGTGACCCACTTCAAAATGATATATGGCATCCATCTCGTCTCAAAATCGTGATTTTTAAAATTCATTTTAATTCATATTGAGGGTTGTATCCGTCCTAAAACCACTTTATTTTTGCCTAAATTCTGTGCATCTACATACTGAAACAACGCAATTACAATATATTTGAGTTTAAATGCTCATCCAAATTTGATTATTTCTACAACGAAGCTTATTTTTCACCTATGTAAAATGTAAACAGCAAAATATGTAGAATGAGTTGTATTAGAATTGCTGTATATCTTTAACACAAAATCATTTAGTTCATGGAGTCTGCATAGCTGATATGAATGAAATATTCATTGATTTTACAAGGAGCAGGACGATTTTTTTCGATGAAGTTTTACGCATAGAGTTTAATTACTTGTAGCTCCATGGTCTTAATTTTTAAATAAAATAAATTATTATAGTATTGTGATGAATGACATAAATGGGAAATTATTTATGAATGAAATGCTGCTTTTATAGAGAGAGCCAGGCGTGTTATTTTTTCTATGACGTCATTTGAATGTATTTCAGTTATTTTCGATGAAGTTTTCAAATATAATAAATTATCGTAGTATTATGATAATTCTAAAATTATTACCGAGGAATGTATCCCATTTTAGAGATGTTTAAACCAGGCAATTTATATTTCAATGCCGTCATTTGAATAAAGTTAATTTTTTTCGATGAAGGTTTAAGTTTTCAGATATAATAAATTAATGTAGTATTGTGATAAGTTTTAAAATATTACCGAGGAATGCATTGCATTTTAGACATGTTTAAATAAAATTGCATTGAAGTTGGAAAGTGTTTCATAATCAATTCTTTAAGCATGATTGATCTCGCTTGTTTATATAGATTTCGGAAGGATAATTGTTCAAGCATTATACCCCAAGGAAATGTTGCAGATGTAGAATTATGAAAAGTTTCTTTACACTTTTGTTACAATCTTATGTGTCTTAGGTATCCTATCTAGTGACATAACTATAGTCATGACACTCATAGGTGCAATTAAAATTGAAAAATGGGGTCAAAAATTGAAAGGGGAGTTTACATTGGTAGATATCGTTCAGAAATTGGGTAGTCAATGGAATACTAATACATTTATATCACCATTGGGGGTTATGACTGACAAAAACACCATTGAGTACGCTACTGCGTGGTTTTTGTTCGATTTATCGGTTAAAATTCACATTAAAAATCTATTAATACTGGTTGTACTAAAGTGTATGTTATCACTGGATGTTTTAGTGAGTTTACCATTTGGAGAGCAGTGATTTATTTTCCACACTGAAATTCGTGTTCTTTACAGACTTCTTGAAGAATGTGTGAAGGGACAAGTAATGCGTTGAGGAAATTACAAAACAGATTGGGACAGATATGTTAGAAGTAAAAAGTCTATTAGCGTAATAAGAGAGATCTTGTTTATTGTCTGAATAAAATAATTTTGAGAAATTTTATCTTATCCCTGTTTTTATTCTTCAAAGAATCATGTGTCTCTGTTTATCAGTTGAAACATTGCGCATAATGCCATAGGCGGAGATACGATTTTTAGTTTGGGGGTGCTGAAATTCCTTTAGGGAGTGTTAAAGCCACTTTATTTCTTATAACTTCAATTTTAATGTATAATACCAATATAAATATGAAAAATCTCTGGGGGTATGCGCTGTTGAAACTTTTGGGGGTGCTTAGCACCCTCAAGTTCCACCATATCTCTGCATAAGCATAATTCGCCTTGAAATTACCTACCAATTTGTTTCAGAGACCTGTCAGTGAAGTTACATGAACGTCACCTTTATATAACCTTATTATATAAATAAATATATATATATATTATATATATTATATATTTATTTATATAATATATATATATTATATAAATAAATATATAATATATATTGAAATTGCGCTTCTGTTCAACGGCGCATCAAATTTACGAATCCATTGATTGTATATATACTGTACATGATTTCTACCACCTCAATATAAGATTCCCACGTGATTGAAGGGATACAAAGCTGAAACGTCAGTATGCAGGGCACGGATTCGAAGTTCTTTTTTTTTATTTAAAAAAGAAACCCTTTTGGAAAATTAAAAGGAAAAATCATTATAATAATTCCTTATTGTCCTTAAGTTGAAATAAAGATCTTAGCAATGTAATAAAAACTTTAGAAATATAATGAAACTAAAACAATAATAAATTCCTACCATACTTTACAATCATTTTAAAAATCAGTTCACTTGATTACAAATGCTGAATTTTTAATTTAATATCTACTTATTTAATCTTGCCAAACTAGAGCACTTAATTCCAAATTTTTTAATGTTTACTACACAGCGAATTCTCATTTCGTTTTAAAAAGTCGTTCTTAAAATATAAAGAGAATTTCTTTCTAAATTTGGTGAAGAAATTTATCACACAGCCTTAAAGGAGTTTAAAAACTATTCGGCGGGAAAAAATCTGATCTAGGCTGGAGGTTTCTCACACGCTGCGTGAAGTGATTGCGTGCATCTGCAACATAGATGTGTATCAGTCAATAATTTATTGCAAGCGGCAGTTAAAGTACCAAAAATTATGGCGTACTAATCCTTTAAATGTATTTTAATATTTCCATATGTTTTTTCAGAAAGTCTTATTGTCAATTTGCCTTCTTGCATTTTAATTAAGAGCATCTGCTATAAGTGTTGCATATAAATGAGTTATATAGTGAAGGTTGTTTTGGAAGAAAAACGGTTTAGTTTCAGAAGATACACTTCAACGATTGAAGAAAGACCATTGTCTCATTATCCAAATGTATAAAGTGCCGATTGGCCAGGCGGAGATCCGTAATTAAAATCCTTTCAATTCGTGGCTCGGTAGGATCATGAGTACCCGGGCAACCTAAGCGTACCATACACGGGACCATACCCCCGGGAACCATACACGTTTGATGTAGTTGATCACTGAGGATTCAAAACGCAAAGTTCTGATTTTTCTAGGATTTGTTGCAGCTAGATTCAATTCACGAGTGTTACGACAAACGTGATGATATTTTGTATATAAAAAAAAACATCTTTCAGATCTGTAGTCCTACTTTCTTCTGAAATTTCAAATAGGACAATGTTGTATCCACTTCAACTATAGACGAAATTACTATCGTCCCAGTATCTCAATGGATAGATAGATCGCCAATCGGAGAGCGTCATATGGAGATTCGTGTCTTACCCCTTCTCTATCGGAGAAAACCACCTGAGCAGAGATCCGTGCATGACCAGTTGGTTTGGGCTCCAGTTCGAATACAAGTTTTTTACAGTTTGCATGTCTTTAAACATAGATTGGGATGGAGAAATTCAACTACTACATATCTAATAAGAAATTGTGAGGCAATATCCAGAGAGGGACTAGAAATAATGATCTTCGAATCTGGAGATCATCGCGTTACTACCGATTGAGATTAGGGGTGTTTGGTTGTAAGTAACCTTGTTGGTCCCGTTAGGGCTCGAACTGCGGATTTTCATACAGACCAGCCGATGGAATTGCAAGTTCTTATCGTCGAAGTGGACTCCCCATTCTTCGCCCTCTAATGTCAAATTGAAGTGCCACTTAACAATCTGACTGACCACCAACTACTATTTTTATCTCAGGTTAACTTCCTGATATTATTCTCATCCGGGTTAGTATCCTGCTTGGTTGTTGGCCTCCTAATTTGAAATCGTCGCTCAGTATCCCAGAATCCACTGGATCCATGCTAGTCGTACTAGGGTCATTTTCAGACCCTCCGCATGGCTTTCAGGCCGTCCAAACAGATACCTTATACCTTTCTGGTAGGTCGGACAGTCTGGGCGGAAGAAGAAGAAGACCCTCGGCATTATTGCACTAACCTCAAGGTTAATTTGTTCGGACTCAATTGTAAAGGTTCCTATCTCTCAAACTTGTAGGATATATACTTAAACTTCCCATTTTTCATTCAAGAAATTAAAATGATCGCATTTAATCTGAAATATGAAATCCGCTGAAATATAAATTTCCTTTCACCTAATTACCAAGATTACGAAAGAAGCATCACAACAGTATTCATTCAAATTATTTTTTCATCCAGTTCTCTTACTGGATAAATTAAGACTATACAAAATACACATATAAGACACTTCAATTAAAATCCAATTCTATCCAATCCACGGACAATTTTATTACAATGTTTCTCTCAACAACTAACTTTTTACCCGACTGAATAAATCCAGATACTAACCCGTACTTTCCATTATATCAACTTATATACCTTAATCCAGCCGATCAGAACTCTATATTGACCTTCATAAATATGACTTGATGGGTATAGAGAAAATGATTTTTGAAAGGAGTTGAGGAGTTTAGAACACAAATTAAAATCAGGATAGGTAAAATTAACTTAAAACTAAGAATAAATATTAGAATACTTACATGGTTTCAAAGAATCCGTTTTTTGCTCGCACACTTCGACGTGACTTTACATGTATTCCACACTATCTTTATTTAGTACAACAGGGCTTACAACATCACTTGATGCCATTATGAAGTCATGTTCTTGGAAGAATTTGTGCCGACCAGCGCTCTACTGACTGAGCTACTTAGGCTTAAGAAACCTAAGAAATTTTTGTTAAGCTGATAGATATGTCTTTACTAGTTGTAATTTTTTTTTTACATCAGCAGCTCATTTTAGTTCACGTTGTTATGCTTGAATCACAACTTCAATTTCTTTATAAAGACGCGCGTAGGAATACTTCCATTATATTCAGTTCTTTTAAATTTAACAACATTGTTCAATTGCTAGGTATGGAACAAGAAATTAGAAGCAAGAATAATTTAAAATAAATTTGATATAAACTAGCGAGTTAAAGAGCAGTTGAGTGAGAGAATGTCAGAAGTTTGCTATGCAGATATCAGACTTGACCAATAAGTTTTGCATTTTTTAATCGGTATCTAATTTTATTTCACAACCTTCCTCTGTCTCTCTGTGTGTGAGATCCCTTAATCTAAACTAAACCTTTATAAAAACGCGAACAGCAAGGAATTTCATTATACTCACTTCGAAATCTTACAGCATTCAATTTTCAAATACGTTAACCAACCCAAGAACGAGAATAAAGATGAATTTAACGCCTGTGACGTAAACTAGGGAATAAGACAGACTACAAAGCAACTAACTCATCACGAATTCGCTGTATCTGACCCCTTCTGCTCCCTCCCCTTTAACTTAAGAGAGCATAGGCATTAGCCTCGCGTGCACGACTAACACGTGGCAAGCTTGCGTTTGTGTATTTTTGTTAAGCATATATTGAATCTTGTATTTGGTTGGGAAAGGGATTCTACGCCAGATGGTTAACAGCGCAGAAAATTTACATTTATTAAAGCTAGTGGAATACAGGGATGTCATTAAATTATAAAAAAATTCATATGAATGTTTTATGATGTATAAAGTATTATCAGATCATATTAGGCCGCATGGATTTAAATCGCTGTCAGTGTTGATGATGGGAGAAGTCCAGGAGTCATCCGAGGATGAGTTTTATGTCAAATATTTAATTGTGGACGGTTTGGAAAACATAATCTGCTAGTATTAAAGCATGGCAATTTTAAAGAAACTAACACTCTTAAAAAATTATTTTATAACTTTTTATAATAAATTTTATTTTATTTAATAATGTGTGGTAGTGTCAAAATAGTTATTTTAATAAAATTTTGGGTCAGATAGATTCTATCCCTCGGTCGATATTATAAGTGGGCGAAATTTCATACTTCAGGCTCACTGAGGGCATCTGGAAGGCCTGGAAATACCTTCCGACCCCCTTTGAGGGGAAAATATAAAATCTGGTTCCGTTAAATTCGATCACGTGATCGATACTATTGATGTGCAAAGATTTAGCTTTCTAAGTCACTGGGGCCTTCTGAAAGGTCTAAAAAAGGCTTTTAGAAACTCGTTTCTCCCTTCTCTGGGGGAGGGGGGGGATCAAAATTCTGACTTCAATAGATTCTGTCCAGTGGTGCAAAGATTTAGCCGTCTTGATCACTTGGGCAGGATTCTAGAGGGCGAGAAATGGCTTTTCGAACCCCACCTGCTCCTCGAGGGGAGACTTGAAAATTCTGCTTCTTTGGGTTCTGTCTCATGTTTGATATTACACTGCCTTCTAGATAGTTAAACACGCGGCAGTAAATCCAGCACGACTCAAAAAGTTCTGCTTTGATTGACTCCAAATTTGACAAGAAAGTAGCCTGCGTAATAGATTCATGAGTATAATATTAAAATTAAAGAAAATAAGTAGTACGCGATAAAATTCTCATGCAGGAAGTCTGTCGCATGTAATGGGTTTCTGGATAATTTCTCACAAAGGTCCAACAATAGTCTGTTAGCATTGTTGCATTCTATTTCCTTTTCCTTGGTACCTTTTACCGGGGATAGTCATTTCCTGATGAATTCATTCCCTGCGATCATCACTGCTTGCGCCGTAGTTAGCCGGGAAGAAATCTGAATAAGAGTGTAAAATGTGTATTTTAAATTATATTTGCATCCTATGGTTTCTACAAGCAGTGTAGACCATCTATATCCATTAAACCCCCCTTCAGCCTGGTAACATAAAAGCTAGAACTAAACCGCGAATTTTAAGTTCACATTCGTGATCAGTATGTCTAAATAAGTGAAAAATAGTTACTCTTGGATCAGAGGTAATTTGGATGTTATTCAGTGTAATTACGTGTGGCAAAAATTTTGCCATAGTTTTTACGTAAAACTTTTTCTTGAAACATCTATTTCTCAGGATCTTCAATAGAGCTTAGATGATGACTGATTAACTGACTGATGACTTATGGATTCAGCATCAAATTCTGGAAGAGAATGTGTGTGTGTGTGTGGGGGGGGGGGGGGTGGTAGGGGGGCTTCTAAGAGTTTCCACTTCCGTTACTTTTCCATTTATGATTCAAAAATTCCTATTTTACATGAAACATATATTTCTCAAGATTGGCAAAAAGAGAGATCTGAAATGATAACTGCTATGAATTCAGCATCAAATTCTGGAGAAGGTAGGGTGATTTACTAGGAATTTTCATTTCCGGTTTCTTTTCCAGCCCGGGTTTAAAAATTTTCCCTAAAATATATGTTTATCGGGATCTGCTATAGATATAACTTTAATTATGAGTGATATGTATTTAGCTTCAAATTACGGGGAAGAATGGAAGGAGGGGTGTTGTTCACTTAGGATTTCCACTTCCGATTCTATTTTTTTTTTCTTAAACCATTTATTTTTTTAAATCGGCTATAGATAATGTTTAAATCGTGATTGATATAGATGTGGCATCGAATTCCAGGTGGGGTAGAAGGTTCACCAAGCATTTACATATGTGGTTTACAGTTCTGTGGAATTTACAGTTCTGAAGATGTCACAATTCCGAAAGGAAAAAAAAAACCCGACATGCCAGTTTACCGAAAATCCGTATGACTGTAAAAAATAACCATACAAAAGAATAAAATATGCCCAATATTTCCGTCAAAAGTGTGTATACACCATTTGACACCATATGAAGGCTCCGTTATAAATATACTTCTGGACTTTGTTCTGCTCTTATTCAATAATTAGCAGCCGGACATCAAAGTTCATTGCTATTCGATTTTTGCAGAACAAATGCATTTTAAATATTTTCAAATGGCCATCGCATTTACATTCAAAGTTTAATTATTCTGTCGTTAAGAATGTTAAATGTTTAGCTGCGCAAAATTTAGAAACATAAAATCGAAGCTTACGTGTTTGTCCCGGTCGTCCAGACGGATACCTTGTGCCTTCGGGTAGGTCGAGCGGTTTGGGTCGAAGAAGAAGAAAGCTCACGAGTGAAGGCTGCACTTCTTGTGTGTTCTGATGACGAAGGCTGTTTTTTGCCTTCGAATCCCGTCAATACTGTTATTTTTGCATCGCACGCATATTTCTTTTAACGAAGTTATTTTAATGTTACATAATTTTTACTTAACCAAAATCTGTTCTGCGTAAAAATGAAATACTTGTTGAAATTCCAGTTTATGAATGAAACGTACGTAAATATTATTTGTGAGAGAAAAAATTTATTTCTCTTATAGTGGGAAGATTAGAAATATAATTCTAAGGTAAGATTTTGATTGCATGTGCTTCCTGAATAACATTAGCAAGATACGTGTGCTCCCCGATGGAAAAGGTTGCGGCCCCTGTACAACAAGATGGCGCATACGACTTTATTCATGAGAACTATCGCTATTGCGTGACATTAAAATCACCATTATTATAGATCTTCCTGACAAACACCGCATTAACAGCTTGCACATTTCTACAATCATTTTTTATGACGCAAGCGATTAGACGTGTGACTCATCTATTTTCTCTTTATTTCTGGGTCGAATATAAAAAGGGCGAATAACTATTAAAAATGAATTCTTTTAATGATTCCTTGTAGTCACAGTAAGAAAAATTTACGTTTAACATGATTGGTAATTAATTAGGAATTATATATTTAATCGTTCATTGATGCAAACGATTAAAGGGTATCATTGCGAAAAGTCATTGTGCGTGACAATTACAATTAATTGTAAATGTAACTGTAGTTAACCAATTACGATTACTAAAGCTTTTGGGTTGGGTATTCAAGTTTGTTTTTAATAAAATTCACACGCACACACACACATATATATACACACATACATATATATATATATATATATATATATATATATGTATATATATGTGCAATATATCGGCTACCGGGAGTGTTGTCTAGACGAAAAGCTTGCTTAACCGGGGAGTGGGGGTCACAACCCCCCCGGTCATTTTTTGGTATATTGCTTCCTTTTACTTGTCTACTTTTCTGGTATGATATATATATATATATATATATATATATATATATATATATATATATATATGTGTGTATATTAAAAATAAAAAAATGCATTAATAACAAATACCAAACAATCATAGAAAAAACATCAAAACAGAAAGTTATCCTAAGCAGTTAAAACGCGGCCACCATGTCGAAAAAACTAGTGGGATAGCGCTAGGGCGAAATTGAAGGTCAATTCGAATTAGATTCTTTACCAAGACTGAGCATTTAATCCAAATTAACCAAAACAAATTCTTGTTTAGAATTACGGCAATATTAAGTCACTATGAACACCATAATCTCAGTCAGTCTGCAAGCAAAATTAGAAGATTGAAATTGAAATTTTTTTTAAGAATTCAAGTATGTAGTACACCATGAACCACGAGGCAAGAGTTCGGGAGCCATGCGCTGAATCAGAGCAGAAGAGATTGAATGAGAAAGTTGAGTTGCGTCTAAGAGAAAGGGAGAAAAAATACAAAGCAGACTACGAACATAGAGGGGGGGGGGACTAAAAATTGAATGGAACTCCACTGAAATACAACACAGACAGCTATAATTAAGATAGGATAAATAGAATGAACAGGGATTATAAGTGAAAAATCCTTTACTGTAATAAACAGGAGGCACGGCAGAATTGAATGAAAGAATATGTCACTAACACCATTAAGATGGTCATCAAGTTGTTGCTACAAACGTGCTAGAATTGCATATTTTTAGGAAAATAATTTTCAAAATATTAAATATTTATTAACCATATTTTCAATTTTTTATTTTATAACTTTTATTGTTATTGTACTATTTTTCATTTTTATAAATACGCACACACACACACACACACACACACACACACACACATATATATATATATATATATATATATTTAGATGTATGTATGTATGTATGTATGCATATATAAATAATTTTTGTAATAATTTTAACTACTTGTTATATTACTAAATACTTACGACTCATACCCTGTCAAATTCAAAAGGATTTTTGTGATTCATAAAATGGTTAAAATAATTATTGATTTATTAGCTTAAAACGTCAATTTACTTATAAATATTTAATTCTCTGTCCTGACATTCCAGTCAAACATACTAAGCAATACGAAACATGTTAGGAGGCATAAAACTAATATAGTTTTAATAGAAATTAAAAAAAAAACATACAATTTACAAATACAAAGCCTGCTCATCTGGCAAAAAGTACAGTGAGAATTGGCACGAAATGCAAAAAGTGGAATTACAACTAGTTAAAAAAATAGAGATTTTGAAAGTCGGCAGCATTTCCCTGATGAAATAATGATAACAAGAACAGAACACGGATATGTGACTGAATGACTAGAAACAACAACTGAAATGACTAAAAACCTTACAGTAGTAAACACGAAAAAAAAATTGAACTAACGTAGGTAACTATAGATATTTTAAGATATTAACAGGAAAGATACTTTTAAGTAACTTATTTATATATAGGGACAGCACATAAAGTCGATCAGTTAGAATATCAAATTAATATGAATCCATTAGTTTATATGACAAATAATTCAAAAAATATATATCAAAATTATTTCTAATTAATTATAATTATTTCTAATTAATTATAATAAATGAAAATTATAATAATTATGAAGAATTGCAGAGTCCATTTCGATGATATGATAAGAGTCCCAGCAGTTCAACGATAGAGGTCTAAACAGGCCCATACGACAATTAATTAATATAATTCCGTATTCTCTTTTAGTTCCATTTTCAATACAATATTACAGCATAGGGTAGACATTTCTAGAGAAGTCTTTCCTGAAAAATGCATTGGCACTTGATCATCTGGTGCCTGTCGGAGCAAAAACTTATAAGCATCTTTATTTATGTACAGAGAAATCATTTTATACATTTATTTTCAATAATAAGTAATTAATATAAAAGTTATTTGGTCATAAATTAATTGGGTAAACACGGTGTCTCCTGATGCTTCGTCGCTGTTTCCATATACCGGTACTGAATGTACCCATACCAAGCTCTGATACCGAGATTTAAACTCTTTTGAATCATGCACACACTATGTCAAATAGTTACTGACTACCTCAAAGACGCATAACAGAAGATCCGTTCAGTAACAATTTGATAAAGCGTCTTTTTCTTATTTGCAAGTTGTTTCTCGTCGTTTGAGTGTAATTTAGCCACTCTGACAAATCAACCATGAAAACACTTTTCAATCAAAAACAATTGAACCGGATGTTATTTCGAGTGGGTATCACATAATAGGTTGGCTGCTGCATAACTTGGTGCCACAGGGCACCAAGTTGCTCAGAGGACGTTAATTCGTCCTCAGTGGATAGAATTACGGATTGACTCGCAATCAAGCTCTACTCATTATGACAAAAGTAATCGGGGGGGGGGGGGTAATCAATTTAGCTTCTGTCTTTGACAACGCAGAAGGCATCTGTTGGTATTTGAAATATTGACTCGAGAGTTGAACTCGAGTACTGAATACTAAAATTTTAACATAGAAAGCATTCAGGAACAGGTGATAGTGAAAAGTAACTAGGCAACAATTGCTTAGTTCGTAGAAAATCTGTGGAACGGTAAGTTCTTAATATAAAAATATTTTCCCTTAGAGCACTTAAAAATGTACATAAGGTAAAGTTACCAGCAACTAAAATATGCTGGAGTCAGTTCTCACCGATTCGAGTGAACATGTTGATTTTTTTAAAGGTTCAGAAAAGTTTGCAAATAGTGATATAGTAGTTTGCAAAATAAATTACATATAAAATTCAATAAAATAAACTGAATTTTTAAATGCGACATACATTGAACTGCAAAACTCTATGATATCGTCAGCTAGGGATGATATGACCAAAATTTTGCAGGTAGAAAAATAGAGATTGATAAATAGAGATTTTTATCAATTTAGCTGTTCACCGCACTGGAAGTAAGTACAAACTTGCCTGTTAGAACCATAATACAACTATCAAATTTACATTATTTTATTTCAAACATAATTCATTTACACTTTCGTTTCAAAAGCATGCAAATGAAATTCACGAAAAAGAAATATACCTTCTTTGTTTAAAGGTTTAAATACAAGTGCTTCAGAAATTTCAAAACTTATTATAAGATACTTGAATAACCCTGTTCTCCAATACAAACCATCGTCGTATTTTCGGTTATATTCCATTTGAATCCATCAGAATGCAACATAAACTAGATCTAGACTTTCATCACGATAAAGATTGAGCATGTGCAGGTCAGTTAAGTTCAAGTTACGTAGACGACGCCATTAGCAGTTGTAGTGAGATTTACATATGAAGAAATACGTCTTATTATTTTTCAATGTAAGTAGTATTTCGTATCATTATCTGTTGCTAATATTTGATCCGATGTTAAACAGGATATTGTAGCTCTTTTAACATATTTTAAGTTACATCAGTGTTTTATCAAATCTGATAATTTTAGCCGTCTATTTGTGTGCCAATAATGAAAATCAGATGTTTGAAATAAGGCAATAAGTTTCCTATTCCATCAATTTCAGAGGGCGACAGATCAAGGGCTATTTTTTCTCCAGATGTGAAATCTCAAATTATTAACATTTGATTTATTGAAAGTCCGATTTTTTTATGTTACATGCATGTGTTTTAAATTTTAAAGTTTGTAATCATTTTTAATTAGGCATTTTTCGTTAATTTACATTTATTATAATCTGATTTTTCAACTAATGCGTGCCTTAGAGTACTAAAGATTTTCAGTGAATGTTTGTTACTTCTACGAGATTTTTATAATTTTTTCGTAATTTACAAAGATGGTTATATTCAGAGCCCTCTGTTCCCAATATGGCCTATATGTCACTTTTTATATTTCAGCTTATTGCATTTAAGTGACAGTCATAAAATCCAAATATATTTTCTTATTTCTCACTTAATCCTTCTAACCAATAGCTTAATAATATCTTAGAAAAATATATTGTCGTCAGCAAAAAGTCAAATTTTAGGTAGACCAAAATGGGCCCTCTTGCCTTATATATTGAATTGAAAATAAAAAATGTGATATCTGGATATAGGTAAAATCTCTTTTTCCAAAACAGAAACATTTGCTTATCTACTTACTCGACTCTTCCAAACTCAAGATGGAATAATAAATCTCATTCAGAAAGGTTTTAGTATTAATTTCTTTCTTTCAATGGATAAAAATAGAACCTAACCTGAGTGCATTCCGAAATACTCCTCCGCGCAACAAGACTTTAATGACATTTGAACTAGTTTTTTTTTTTTTTTTTTTTTCCTGAGTATTGGCGCCATCGTCCTCAACAGGAAGAAGGTTTGGGACTGTATGAAAGAACAGTTCAAAAATAATTACATAAATATGCTATTTAAGTAATTTATGTAAAATTTATTCAGCGGACATAAATATGCATTGTTGAAGGTATTCTCACAACGCACTTGCTAGAACACATTTCTAGTTTTATTGCACTCTTGCTCGTATTCAGACGACCTTGTTATATTTTTTCCTACATCTTATCAACTTAACATGAACTCTGCCTGTCCCTTAGTTCAACATCTTTGATGGGCTCGTTCTTAGCCCACAGAGAGCACGTAGAGAGCTGAAACCTGACACAAAATTTCATTTCGCGGAAAATGTTTACCTGTAAAATTTTTACGTCATTACGTTATGTCATAATGTCATTATTTACGTACGTTATGACTATGTATTTCGCCCCTTTTTATGCATTTTTGGGGAAGGAATTACGGTGTCTTCAGATGAAATGTTCCTTTGGTTCTAACGCGTCAAGAACGTAGATTACGTCAAAAATGGGAAACTGAAACTGAAAATATAAATTTAGAGAAAACAAATTTTTCAATGTCTTGTCCTACACTTCAGTGGCGCACAAAAATGTAGAAAATAAATTTCAAACAGTACTATATTAATCTTATTAATATTTAAAATTGATATTAGGTAACATTAGCGAAGGGAAATAAAAGTGTAATTAATTTGAATTCAAGATGATACTATATAAATCTCATGATTATTTAAAATTGATATTATGCAAAATTGATTATTAATTAATTACTTTTGTATAATATCAATGTTGGATAATAAGACTAATACAGTATTGTTTTGAATTGAATCTGTTTACACTCTCATTTCCTTTCGACAGGTTTGCATAATATCAATTTTGGATAATGATAGGATTAATACAGTATTGTTTTGAATTGAATCTGTTTACACTCTCATTTTCTTTCGACAATTTTGCGTAATATCAATTTTGGATAATGATAAGATTAATACAGTATTGTTTTGAATTGAATCTGTTTACACTCTCATTTCCTTTCGACAAGTTTGCATAATATCAATTTTGGATAATGATAAGATTAATACAATATTGTTTTGAATTGAATCTATTTACACTCTCATTTCCTTTCGACAATTTTGCATAATATCAATTTTGGATAATGATAAGATTAATACAATATTGTTTTGAATTGAATCTATTTCCACTCTCATTTCCTTTCGACAATTTTGCATAATATCAATTTTGGATAATGATAAGATTAATACAGTATTGCTTTGAATTGAATCTGTTTACACTCTCATTTCCTTTCGACAATTTTGCATAATATCGATTTTGGATAATGATAAGATTAATACAGTATTGTTTTGAATTGAATCTGTTTACACTCTCATTTCCTTTCGACAATTTTGCATAATATCAATTTTGGATAATGGTAAGATTAATACAGTATTGTTTTGAATCGAATCTGGCTACACTCTCAATTGGGTTTAATTTCGTGAGTTAAAATTTATTTTCTACTTTTCCGTGCGCCACTCCTGTGTAGGGGAGGACATTGAAAAACTTGTTTTTTTTATTACAATTTATTACATTAATTCCTTAATTCCGTTCTTGAATTTTTTATAACGATCACAATGTTATAATCATATTCTTAATTGACCAGGACGCAAATGATCCAAAGTTCTCAGAAACTGAAACTTTGCACAAAGGGATTTTTACTTACTATAACAAAGTATAAGGAAAACTTGAGCAACGTATTTAAGCACAAATAAAATAATAATGCTGCATTGTTATTTTATTTGTGCTTAAATACGTTGCTCAAGTTTTCCTCATATGTTATAGTACTGAAGAGTATGAGAACTCTTGTCTTGGTGAGAAATCGACCCAGTGGTGTACACAGAAATCGATACAAGGGGTGCTATTGCAGTACCCTTAATTTTCTTAAACTTCCACGAACTACTGTTATAGATGATGAAAATTTAGAATGAAACTCCATCATCAACTTTTGGAGCTTATAATTAAAAATTTATTTATTGCATCTTGGTGACGGACTAATAAGACTTCAGAAAAATGTTTTTTAACGTTTCGGTTTAATTATTTTAGTTTAACATTAAGTTATACGCATTAGAAGGCTTCCTATGCTAGTTTCAGTAAGATGGAATATATAAATATGATGAGTATAGTTATTATGTATCTGAATTACAATGAAATTCTCATTAGAAAATACAGAATTTTAAGAATAAAAATGGAAATATTTAATAGAGCTTGATTCGCATTTCTTTGGTAGGTGTCGTGTCCATGACTCATCATGGAAGGAATTTGCCATTGCCTCGTTACCAGTCTTTTTCTAATCATTTCTATGATTGATGCCATTGATTTATCTTTATTTAATAATTATCGTAAGGTTTTACATTGACTTTTAACGAATTACAATTAATTATTAAGCAGCACCATTAATTATTGATATATAATAAATTATTTCGTACCTACATTGCAAATTTTCTAGATACAACACTAAATAGAACTACCGAGCTTTGATCAACAAGAGTACAACGTAAAATGCTGTACGAAAATAAATTTTAGGAAGCATATGTACGTTTAGGAAATCTTTGGATTTTCATTTTCGGTGTGAATGGCAGAAAGATCGTGCTGGTCAAACAGCAAAATGGCTAAAATACAGAACCCAATGTGGTAGCGTCACATAGTGCGACGAAGGACACGCGAAACAAGAAAAAAAATATTCGAGAAGCAGATAAGAAGAAAATAAACAAAATGAAAAGCATATGAACTCAAAGAGCAGTGCAGAAAAAGAGCGAGATCAAGAAACAAATAATCAGACGTTGGCATGAAATGTGGTGTCATTGACAAATCATTAACTGGATTACTAGACATTTTACTGACATAAAAAGCTTCAAATAAATCCAAATAGAAATGCTAATCACTGCTGAGTGGCTAGTCACCGGTTTGATTTTTCTTCTGCTTCCATTATTTAAAAGTGCGCCTCAGTTTTCTATTCGGAGTTTTTTGAAGCATTTAATATCAATAAAAATTCCGGTAATCTAGTCATTAATTTGTCAATGATACCATATCTTATTTTTATTAAGTTTCATTATCAGAAGTAGTGCGATAGCAGTTACCGGATTGTTATTGAAACTCCGTCACTGCAGACGTTTGTGTAGATCTATCAAAATCCGATAATCGGATTCTTGAACCCTGCCAGTACTTTTCCTATACTTATTATGTATTAGGACTTATATTTAGTATGTGTACTAGCAGCATACAGGTTCTTCGTACGGAGTATATAATATAAAGAAACTTAAATTCACAATCATGTGCAAATTACTATAGTAAAATAAATGACATTGTTAATCAACATATTCTGTTAAAATATTTAATTGAATGCTCCTTAAAAGGAGTTTAAAAATCTCTGTTCTCGCTATACCAAATTATCTTCACTGGCAGATCTGAAGAATAAAACATCCTGGCACCTTTTGTAAGCAAGTTTACAAAAAATGTGAAATTGAAATAAATATATGCAAAATAAAAGCGTTAAAATTGTATGGGACCCGTACTTATATACGCGAATATTAGAAGATGTAATCTGTATTAGTAGATTACATGTATAAATTGAAAATATCAATAAACCCGTAATCTCTAAGCCTGAAGGCAGTAATTGATTCCAATATATGACAAAATGAAAATGCTAAAATTATATGGGAAGAATATACCTGTACTACTTATAAGGTCGTAGATTAGAAGATATGTCCGTGTGTTAATAGAAGATTGCCCGTATTATAATATGAGTCTCAAAAATCTTTGGCAAAATAAAACAGATGAGGTAATAAATTGAAAATATCAATAATTTCCGTAATCTTCATACCAAAAGGCCGTAATTAATTCCAGTATATGTCAATATAAGCCAATATGTATCAAAATATATGCTAATATACCTGTACTACTTATATTCTCGTAGAATAGAAGATATACCCGTGTATTTGTAGAAGATTAATCGTACAACGTACAATATATGAGTTTAAACAATTTTTGTCATAATAAAACAATGGCATAATAACTTGAAAATATCAATAATCCCTGAATCAATAATCCCCGAAAATATCAATAACAGCGATGTTTAAACCTGAAGACCGAAATTGATATTATCCAGTCAAAAATGCAATGTCAATGAAATTTATTTTATATACATTCCTTTATTATTCAAATCGGAAAAGATTTAATAAAATTCGTTTGCCGCATAAACACATTGTATTTAAATCCGTTGCTAAGCGACATGATATCATTTGCTTCAAAAAACTTGATGGAAAAAATATCGTCTGAATAATGCTATCTCTATGGAAGATTTGGTGACATTTCTGTCTATTTAGCGACATTTTAAAAAATTATCGCCAAGTAGGACTGTTGAACTGATAGCCCCGCTTGGCGACAAATTGACGAAACATCATTAATAACCGCTAACGGAATACAATTAATTTCATTTATTAAGCGCAATTTTATCAGTTTCAAGATATTTTTATGGATTTACAAATATTTTTATCAGTAAGGAACATTTTAAAAATTCACTAAATGTGGTCCTAAGTAGGACGGTTGGACTGACAGACAAATGCTACCGAAACATCATTTCAGTACTCTCTTTTAAAATAACAAAATTAATTTCTTTGATTTAGCGTCGCTTTTATCCATTTGAAGACATTTCCATCAATATGACAACGTTTAAGAAAAGTTGCCAAGTTAGCGATATCCGGCCAAATTCGTAGCTCTGAATTTGCAGATCTGAAGAATAAACCATCTTGATCTCGTTTGTATATATTAAATGAAAACACTAAAATTGTATTAGAAGATATACCCGTTCTACTCTTATTCTGTTTCAACAATCGGCTAAATGAATTTATTGGGTAAACACAATATATGAGTTTATTAGCTAAACACAATATATGAGTTTGAATACTTTGTGCCAAAGTAAATGAAAGTGATGTACGTAGTCCGCAATTAATATAATTAATATTAATGTAATTTAATCAAACCGTTCATTTATAAAATATATTTTTACATCCATTTATTAACAATTTACAACAAAGTTGAAAAGTGTTTATGACTTTGTTCATTCTGTCTGTCTGTCTGTCTGTCTGTCCGTTAGCACGATAACTTCCGAATTTTTATTTCAAACGTCTTTCATAAAAATGAAACTCACCAATCCATTCAATTTTTATAAAAAGGTATTCAATTCTTTTAGAAATACACAAGTAAATTCTATTTCCACAAAATATTGGCAGCATTTTTAACACTTTGTAACAAAGTTGAAAAGTGTTTATGACTTTGTTCATTCTGTCTGTCTGTCTGTCCGTTAGCACGATAACTGCCGTAAAAATGACTTAATCAAAATGAAATTTTAGTATGTTGTTCAGACGATCTGTAGGACCTATGGGAATATAAATGAATAATATCACCCAATTAGTTTTGGATTGAACCCGGGTTGAAAAAATGAAATACATTGAGCCCTATAGGACCTAATTTTTCAAACATTTTTTAAGTGGATTTAAAATTCATAAATTGCTTCGAAAATTTTAGGTAATATTGAAATTGTTCCATAAAATATATAAAAAAAAATTCAGCGAAATATATTCAATAGTTTTTTAAATAAAAATTAAACTACTAATAACACCTCTTATATGAAGCGATCACGTGACCATGACATGAAACGATCACGTGACCCACTTCAAAATTATATATGGCATCCATCTTGTCTCAAAATCGTTATTTTTAAAGTTCTTTTTAATTCATATTGAGTGTTGTATCCGTCCTAAAACTACTTTATTTTTGCTTAAATTCTATGCATCTACATACTAAAACAACGCAATTACAATATATTTGAGTTTAAATGCTCATCCAAATTTGATTATTTAAACAACGAAGAGCCTATTTTTCACCTATGTAAAATGTAAACAGCAAAATATGTAGAATGAGTTGTATTACAATTGCTGTATTTCTTTAACACAAAATCATTTAGTTCATGGAGTCTGCATAGATGATATGAATGAAATATTCACTGATTTTAAAAAGAGAAGGACGATTTTTTTCGATAAAGATTTACGAATAGAGTTTAATTACTTGTAGCTCCATGGTCTTCATTTTTAAATAAAATAAATTATTGTAGTATTGTGATGAATGACATGAATGGGAAATTATTTATGAATGAAGCCTTGCTTTTATAGAAAGAGCCAGGCGTGTTATTTTTTCTATGACGTCATTTGAATGAATTTCAGTTGTTTTCGATGAAGTTTTCAAATATAATAAATTATCGTAGTATTATGATAATTCTAAAATTATTACCGAGGAATGTATCACATTTTAGAGATGTTTAAACCAGGCAATTTATATTTCAATGCCGTCATTTGAATGAAGTTCATTTTTTTCGATGAAAGTTTAAGTTTTCAAATATAATAAATTAATGTAGTATTGTGATAAGTTTTAAAATATTACCGAGGAATGTATTGCATTTTAGACATGTTTAAATAAAATTGCATTGAAGTTGAAAAGTGTTTCATAGTCAATGCTTTAAGCATGATTGATCTTTTTTGTTTACTAATATCTCGAGAACCATTGGTCGTAGAAACTCAAATCATGGACTAAATTTTAAATGGGACTATTTTCAGGCTACCCACAAAATTTCATGAAATTCGGTTCAGCCGTTCTCACGTGATGATGGGACAAACAGTCAGACAAACAGATAGCCAGACAGACAGATTTTCAATTTTATTTATATAGATTGTAAGGCAAGATATTCAATGATGATTCCTTTATTTAGATTAATGGAACTACACTGCTGTTAACAGAACTACTGTTTCAATTAATGCATGCTTCGATAACGGTAATATCTATCGTAAAATTTACGAAAGCATACGAAAACTACGAAAAAATTGTGCAAAATTCAACGTAAAGTGGATAGATAAGAATAAGAACAACTTAACGTAGTTAAGTACAAATTAATAAATAATGCAGCATTCAAAATTCTAAGGATAAATTCAATTCCCTTCTTCATTGCAAGCCAGACCAAAAAACCCAAAGTCAAAAGACGAAATGGACACAAATGGAAGAAACAGAGGGGTACATAGTTGATTCAGTGTCTAAGAGAACCAATCAGAAAGTAGAATGAGGAACAGTCTAACTACTCTGAAACAGAGAACTAATACACAAGATTGAAGTGTCTCCAAATAGAACATAAATGTACCAACAACCCGAGACCAAATCTGAACAAGATTAAACAAGTCCCAATAAGACGAAAATAAGTCAAAATGACATACATGATTACCAAAAGCTAAAAAATACGCAGAAATGGAACAAATATAATGAATAAACAAGTAAAAGCAACAAACATAGTTTTTAAAAAATATTATTTTTTAAAGAAATAAAGTATTTTATTATTTGTGTGTTATTCAAATGTATGAAAAATGTATGTATTAAACTGTATGCAACTTAAAAGATGTATGAAGACGTATGAAAGATCACGACATACCAAATTTGGATGTTCTAGCAGCTCCGGTTCCCAAGTTATTCCCAGACAACAAATTATTCCAGAGTACATTCCCATGACGGGCCCAGGACTGACTGTGCCAGTAAGATTAAAAAATAAGAGAATAAATAAATAAATAAAAACAAAATATACCACGAAAGAGCGCAACAAACTTAATTTGTACTTTCTAGCTGCTCCATCTTTTGAGTTATTCCCCAAATTCTTAGGTTCCGAGTATATTCCAATGGCGGGCCCAATAAGATTCAAAATCCAAAGAACTAAAAGATACAAAAAAGATACTAAAAGAACACAAAAGACAACAACGTGTTAAAATTGAACCTTCTAACTGCTCTGGTTATCAAGTTATTCTTAAAAAACGAATCCATTCCTATATTGAATCCAGTCGGGCTAGCCCGATAAGGTTAAAAATCCAAAGAATTAAAATATATCTATCATGAAAGACAATAACATACTAAATGTGGACTTTTTTGCTGCTCCTGTATTCGAATTTTTCCCCAAAAAACAAATACATTCCAAAGGCATGACGGACTACTAGCCCGATAAAGTTCAAAATTAAAATAATTAAAATATCCTGCAAAATACAGCAATATGTTAAATTTTGACTTTTTAGCTGTTCCAGTTCTCCAGTTATTCCCTAGAAACGGGTGCATTTCTATGGCGGGTCCAGGACGGGCTAGCTGAATAAGGTTCAAAATCAAAGGAATTAAAATGCTCTGCAAAAGACAACGACATGCCAAATTTCATGTTACTATAATGAATGGAACCCTCGAAGATTTGAAAACAAACAAACACCAGATCAAGTTAAATGATTGTAAAATGGATAAGCATCCAGCCAGTCCGTGGAAAAAAATGGAGTACTGGACATATCATTAAGAAAGACAAATCATAATTCAAGAAAATCAAGATCTTACATTGACGCGCATATTTGTATAATCCTTGCGAAAGAGAATTCAAAACGGTAGTCAAACTTAAAGGAATGTTGAGCAATTGAACTTCATTAAAACGTTGTTTAAGTTTATCCATAATTTCGGCGTCTAAGTTTTTCATTATCCTTTGCAAAAAGCGTGTTTACTCTTTGGTCAAAGTAGAAGGCGTTTATGATACAATACTTTAAATTCCTCCATCAAAGAAAATGTACATTTCTACTCATCTTTACCGTACATGATTATAAATAAAGAGAAACTAAAATAATGAAACAACGCTTACATTTCTTTCAAGCCTTTATTTAGAGGTGGTATGATTTCGAGTGCAACTGTAAAGAGATGCCACACTTCTGACCTTCTCTCGATTCGAAAGGACGATCACTAGACCATAACTGCGATTAATTGAATTTTCGGCTCTGGACGACAGTAGGAAAGGCTTCAGTATTTCTTCCAAAGGCTGTATAAAATGCATTTCTATGAATAATATATTTATTATAGTTTGAGGGATATACGGGACTTTGTTACTGGACAGACAAACCAACTATTCATGTGAATATAGTGAAAAGTTTTAAATTCATCAATACCGTGTCAAATGTTCGCCTGCTTAACGTACTTTTCGCTGTAACGTACTTTTCAACATTGGGGCCAATTTTTATAAAATATAGAAAAGTACTTCATTAACTTTGTAAGGAAATGTCCATGGGTGTACACGTTAGGTCTACCTAGAGTGAAGTGACCCTGTCCAATCGAATGAAAGTAATTGCAGTGCCCTTAGTGGAGAATTTAAAGTTAGGACTCGAACTCGGAAACAAAACGAGAGAGTCGAATAAAGTCAATTACAAAGTTGTATAGCATTGTATAACGAGTAGGAATCGATCATAAAACGATTACAGAAAGCATTTTTTGACACAGTAGTGTTTTTGGTGAATTGCTGTCATATTCAAGAATGCTAAAATAAACAACACTTATACTCGTATGCACAAGAATCTAATATACAGTTTGTGCAGAGTCCATTTCGACGATAAGAGCTTACAATTCCGTCCCAGTAGCTCAACGGTTGAACGTCGGCTGGCCAGTACGAAGATCTGTGGTTTGATTCTCAGTTGGGGCAGCAAGGTTCTTTACAATAGCGCCCAAACAAATCAACCTTGCAGATTAGTGCAAAGATGTCGGAGATCTGAAAGTGATCCTAGTACGACTAGCGCAGATTCAGTGGACTCTGGTATATTGAACGCCGATTTCAAATCGGAAGGTCAAAAACCACGCAGGAAGCTAGCCTGGAGGATAAAAATAGCAGCAGGAGGCTAACCTAAAGTAAAAATAGCAGAAGGTGGTCAATCATATTATCTACGTCAATCTGACAGTAGAGGGGGAGGGGGAGAATATAGAGTTCACTTCAACGATAAGAGCTTGTAATCCAGTCCCAGTAGCTCAAATGTAGAGCGTTGGCTGACCAATACGTAGATGCGTGGTTTGATTCTTGTTGGGGCAGTAAGGTTCTTTACACGTGTTCAAAATGCCTTCATTAGCAGCAATGCACATTTTAAATCGAGAAAGAATGAATACCTCGTATTTTGACATGCATTGCAGGTGTTACTGTGTTGTAATTCTTAATGATACGACTTTTTTACGGGTATTTATTGCTTTTCATATACGCGTTTTGTGCGTTTACTAATACCGATTTATACTAATTAGACAGTCCTCTATAACCTTGTATTTGACATTTTTCTTCCATAAACTTTTTGTGAATTGTTTCCATTGATGAAATTCATATATTAAATTTTTCTTAAGATCTCACAAAAACACCACTTCATGCTAAAATTCCCCGCCAACTACGAAAAACAAAAACCTCTTTCCAAAAAATGTTATGAAATCTTAAAATGGTTTTCGCTAAGTTCTCGCAGGACCTGAGCTGCACTGTCAGATCTGGGTACCCTACTGAAAGATCCTAACCTTCCAGTAGTCCATTTTAATCGTAGTGGATTTTTTTAATTGACTACGACTAAAAGACCATGTGTGATTTGAAGGAGACTTAAGATCTTTCAACAGGGTACCCTAATATACGCATTACGAATTCGAAAATGACAACTTGGATCGCTGCCGTGTTCCTAAAATGAAATATTTTGATAAGTTTTAAAAGCAAATGCTCCATGAACATTTTGGTATTTTTTATTCGCTAAAACATAAATGATACATTATATTTTGAAGCTCTCCTTAACATAGTATTCCGGCATGCATTTGTGCCAAATTTCATCATAAAATATGTAAACTCATTTCCTCTGGAATTTTGTATTTTTACTTTTCCTGTATTGGAATCGTGTTGAAAATTGCAACTCGAGTTTTCGGCAGATCTACACGTTTGGGGACCTCTGGAACACAAAAAAAATCATCTATTTTTAGCGTTATGTCTGTGTATCTGTCTGTCTCTGTATGTGTGTGTGTGTGTGTGTCTGTCTGTCTGTGTCTGTCTGTCTATGCAGATTTTGCATCCATTCTAACTGAAAAACTACTTGATCGAATTTCATAAAATTTGGTAGGTAAGTCCCTTGTGAGTAACCCTGGTGCTGATTATTCACTAAGGAATTCCATTTCCGAGTATTTTTTCATTTCCGGTTCAAATTTATTCATTTTATTTGAAACATATATTTCTGAAAATTGGATAGATAGGGATTAGATGGCAACTGATATGAATTTAGCATCGAGTTCTGCGAGAAGTAGAGTGGTTTACTAAGGATATCTACTTCCGGTTAAAATATTTCTTGAAAAATATTTTTCTCAAGATTGGCTAGAGTTTAAATGATGACTGATATGAATTCAGCGTCAAATTCCATAGGAGATTGGGTTTGCTAAGGACTGCCACTTTCGTTTTTATCAAATCCTGTTAAGAGTTTCCTTGAAACATCTATTTCACAGATTAGCAGTAGATAGAGCTTAGATGATAACTGCTATGTATTCAGCATCGAATTTTAGAAAAGGTAGGGGGTTACTAAAGATTTCCATAAAAGCAGACATATGTCAGTTCAGTGATTACAGTTATTTCGAGGGCGTTATATTCCCCTCTTCTTCAGGCTAAAAGAACAGTATGTGCCCCTAATAACCGCAAAGAACGAACTGTCAAAGAGTTGTATGCACTTAACTGATATATGCCTGTTTTCTTCAAGGAAGTAATGTATGTTATTTTCTTACAAGCAGCAGATTTATTTATTGTGATTATTCCTGATTCCGAGATATAATTTAGCATCGGGAAGTGTACTTTTTATTTTGTTTGTTTTAGCATGATATCTCCTAAGCTTCGTTGTTCTATATGCAAGCCGTATGTAAATACATTTATTTCTTATGTGTTTAACTTTAATCATTTTACTGCTTTTCTGAGTTTTCTGAGAAACTTTGTCAGATTTATAATTTTATCTCTTTAGCATAGTATGAAAATTTATAATGTATGTTTTTATTGTGTATTGTTGTTCATTAATCCACTTTGCATAATTTTAATCTATTTCAACTATATGAAGTTTTCTCTCTTTCCCAAATAACCGATTTTTACTTATGTTGTCACCTGTTGTAAATGGGCCAGGCCTGATACAATAAAACTTATTCTAGTCTATTTTAATATTAATTTAATAACTTTACAGGCTGCGTCTTGCAAAAATCCATAAAATTTAAGAAGATTAAAATAAAGCAAGTTACTGAAAAAAGGTTTTTAAAACAAGCTATTCGAAATTAAAATAATCCTTTTTATTAATTTTTAATGTCTGGTTTCTTTGGGAAAAAAAATCATAAAAACTCTGGTGTCTTAAATCCGATAACGAACTACATTTGAAGGGCAGAGTGCAAGTCCATTTTTCTTGATTTTTACTTTTCAGTGTTAACGCATACAGAAAATGTCGGTTTTTAATTTGGACAGGAGCGATGTATATTCGTTTGTACTAAGCTGAAATACATACGGAAAACAGTTACCCCAGTTTCAGTTACGATAAACAATTCACGTTTAAAGAGAACAAGAAAGATCAATCATGCTTAAAGCATTGATTATGTAACACTTTCCAACTTCAATGCAATTTTATTTAAACATGTCTGAAATGCAATACATTCCTCGGTAATATTTTAAAACTTATCAAAATACTACATTAATTTATTATATTTGAAAACTTAAACCTTCATCGAAAAAAAGGAACTTCATTCAAATGATGGCATTGACATATAAATTGCCTGGTTTAAACATCTCTAAAATGTGATACATTCCTCGGTAATAATTTTAGAATTATCATAATACTACGATAATTTATTATATTTGAAAACGTCATCGAAAACAACTGAAATTCATTGAAATGACGTCATAGAAAAAATAACACGCCTGGCTCTCTCTATAAAAGCAGCATTTCATTCATAAATAATTTCCCATTCATGTCATTCATCAGAATACTATAATAATTTATTTTATTTAAAAATTAAGACCATGGAGCTACACGTAATTAAACTCTATGCGTAAAACTTCATCGAAAAAAATCGTCCGTCTCTTTGTAAAATCAATGAATATTTGATTCATATCAACTATGCAGACTCCATGAACTAAATGATTTTGTGTTAAAGAAATACAGCAATTCTAATACAACTCACTCTACATATTTTGCTGTTTACATTTTACATAGGTGAAAAATAGGCTTCGTTGTAGGAATAATCAAATTTGGATGAGCATTTAAACTCAAATATATTGTAATTGCGTTGTTTCAGTATGTAGATGCACAGAATTTATGCAAAAATAAAGTGGTTTTAGGACGGATACAACACTCAATATGAATTAAAAAGAACTTTAAAAATCACGATTTTGAGACAAGATGGATGCCATATATAATTTTGAAGTGGGTCACGTGATCTTTTCATATCATGGTCACGTGATCGCTTCATATAAGAGGTGTTATTATTGTTTTAATTCTTATTTAAAAAACTACTGAATATATATCGCTAAATTTTTTTTAATATATTTTATGGAACAATTTGAATATTACTTAAAATTTTCGAAGCAATTTGTGAATTTTAAATCCGCTTAAAAAATGTTTGAAAAATTAGATCCCATAGGGCTCAATGTACGAGTATTTCATTTTTTCAACCCGTGTTCAATCCAAAACTAATTGGGTGATATTATTCATTTATATTCCCATAGGTCCTACAGACCGAACAACATACTAAAATTTCATTTTGATTAAGTCATTTTTACGGCAGTTATCGCGCTAACGGACAGACAGACAGACAGACAGACAGAATGAACAAAGTCATAAACACTTTTCAACTTGTTGTAAAGTGTTAAAAATCGGGGAGGGGACTGTCTGCGTTGGAGAGGTCCGAGAGGTTTTGTGAAGAAATTTACTTTGGTAACTTTCGTGATGTTTGTTGTGTTAGTTAATCGAGAGTGTTTGAGAGCTTTAGGACGACATTGTTGAAGGAGCCGTAGACGTCCAAGGTTGCTTTGCAGATTTTATGGCTCTATACTTTCGGAAACCCTCAGCTTCGTTTGGACTTAGGGGTGGGGGGACTAATGGACCTTAGTACTTTCGGAATGTACCAAAGCTTTCCATTTGCGGTACTCTCTTATGGATGCTGCAGCATTTTCTTAGGCATAGTGAAGCTCGGAGGTATGTATCGTCACATTTAGTGACTTTACAACACTTAGACTTATTTTTGCACTCAAACTCAAGTAAAATAATAGATTCTCTATCAAACGAAATAAACTCGACCTCTTTACGGCGTTTAGTTCGCGAGGTGGGAGAGCTTACTCTCGGACCGAACTCCAATTTCGAGCATCTATTTTACCTTCACACCATTCACTCTAGTAGTAGCGCACATACATTCATTATTATTCTTTCAAACAGTATACACCTTTTGCAAATTGCATTTTGCTATGAGCGATGGTGAGCAAGTTCTCGCGTAACGCCAAAACGTTACATGCAATTCCTTAAGTAGCAGCCACGTAGACGATCTGAAAGACGTAAATTCTACGTCAAAAATAAAACGATCTGATGAAATTTGCCGCATCCTATGTAAATCTAAGTAGTATTTGGTTTTACAATCAGCTTGAGACAAAACCGCAAAACGATGGATGTCAGACATCGGAAAATGATAACGAATAACCATTCAACTTTCTTCTTTCTTAAAGCCACCATTTATACAACTATTTAATCAGTTACGAATCAGAACAGTAATTAAATGACTGCTATCATTCAAAGTACTGCGCTTTGCACTTCAATAAAGGTATATTTTGCTCAAATACACAATTATTTATTCACTTTAGTTCAATAACCAGGTAAGTATACATCAGTTTTTTGCTCTTCCAGGCAATAAAGTAAAAACTTTTTTCCTACAAACAATAGGTAATTTTATTTCTAACTAGCAGAAAACCCGCTTTCTTCGTACGGAATATATAATACAAAGGAACTTAAAGTTCACAATTATGAGCAAATTCTTATAGTATTCTAAATGACATTATTATTCAGAGCATTCTATTAAAATATCTAATTTAATTATCCTAAAAAGAAGAACTAGAATCTCTGTTCTCGTTATGCAAAATTATTTTTATAGACAGATCTGTAAAATAAAACATTTTGGTTCCGTTTATAAACCAGATTTACATTCATTAATAATTATCCATAATTAAAAACAGGTAATTGAGGACTGTATAAATGTTTTACTAAAGAAAGATATGCTTGTAAGCTTTCGAATGCAAATTATATCTAACGAAATTCAATTTTTGCACGAATTTATATTTTCACCATTTCTTTTAATCGGATGAAAATGGATTCGTTTAATTTGATAATTTTTCACGACCAACTTTGAATATTAGAGAACAGGGCTTGTTTTCCATAATATCAGTATATTAATAAGGAATATTTTTCTGATTGGAACTTTCTTTGTAGAATGTCCGTATAAAACGCTAAATTTTGAACTTAATTTACTAAATCGTGTCACGTGACCAATACTGTCATAATTTCAAAGACTACCTTATTTGAAACCTTTCTTAAAATGGAGCCAGTTGTCTGCTACCAATTGTTTAAGAGATATTTGGTTATGTAGTCTTTTTGAAACATATTGTATTTCAAGTGTATTATTGCTACGAAAATGCAGATTATTTTGATTAAATCTTAGCTATGTCAAAATACGTTTAACAGACATAAAAGGGTCGGAATAAATATAATCTTCAATAAAAGTGATTTTTTTTTTAAATTTATATTATTATAATAAAACTGCAAGTTATTTTCTTCAAAATGAGACTGAAAGCTCTAATCATAAAACCAAATTATGATTTATTCTAATTCAAACATTTATTACAATAAAACACATTTCATGCTTACTAACTTCAAAGTTGACAAATTGAACCAAGAAGGAAGTATTTGGGGTTTCTATCGCAGATAAGATTTTTTTTTTTTCGGTTTCATTAGTAGTCACCACCTATGCACTAACTAATGAATGGTCTGAACTTTGGTCGAACTTAGGGTAAAATAGTTACTGACACACCAATTTGAAACTAAGGTTTAACATAGTTTGAATAAATATGAAGAAAAGAACAATTTCATTTAAAACATTGAATATAATGAATTCCTTATCGACGCCTTCGAGGTACAGAAAAGTTTCTTTGTATTTAGGTGCAGAAATGTGTTAAACTACAATTCATGCAAATGCCATGTGTTCATCTATAATCCCTTCTATAGCTCCAAGAAACTAAAACTAAGACCCGATTCTAAATATTTAATAACAGACTGAAATATTCTCATCATTATTGTGCAGATCTTTATCTAGAGACAAAAAATATTTATATTCTATTTGTAGGCGTTGAGATTTGGGTTACAAGGTACCGTGGGAAAGGACACGTTATTTTATGTAAATGAGCTCCAATAACCATCTGACACTTTTCAGCGAGCACCCCAAAAGATGATGAATTATTACTTTTATTGTGACCACTATATATAAAGGATTATTAATGGAGGCGGATATATCTGAATGTAATTAGAAGAATCCTCTCATTGCTGCAATGGTATTCATGTTTCCTCGCAGTGGTCTTTAGCCTTCGCTATTGGGGTAATTCTTTACTAACGTATGTGTGTGTGTTGAATGAATTATACAAATGGTTTCATTGATGGTTTCATTTGCATTTGACCTTCCTTCTACGTTGGTCAAGAAAAACAAAGCTATAATTAGATGAAACAAATATTACGAGACAATTTAAAGTTCTACCATTCTTTTCATGCTAATAATTTTTGTTTTACGTTTGGCTAAAATTGAAATTGCAAACCATTTTGTGTTCAAATAATTGAGGCAATAAATCCCCCGGCTTATGAAAGAAAAGCTTTAACTACTTATCATAATTATTAATCTACAAGGGTGTATTGTTTTGGCTCTATCTTATAAACATGATCATTATTTGAACTCCTTTGTCTCGTGTAGAGAAAAAAAAAGTGAATGGAACAAATATACGAATTCTCTATTGTCAATCTGTTCAAAAAATTAAATTATGTCAAGACTTGCATACATATTAAACAATACATATAAAGGAACTGTAAACCCCCCTTTAACTACATAAGAAAAGATTATCTTCTGTGTAGCTCAATAGATAAAGCGACGATGCGATCCATAGTTCGAATCCTAGTTTGAATCTTAGTTCAAAACTAGGATTCAAAATATTAATTTTTGATATTAATATATTCTATATAATATATATTATAATATATATTATATATTATATTTATAGAATATATTATAAAATATATATATATATATATATTTATTATATTATATATTATATACTTATAATATATAATATATTCTATATTAATATATTAACTAATATTTCAATTATTAATAGGAAATTTTAGGATAGGAGGAAAAAACTCAGACGCCATGTCTGAGTTCGCCCCAGATAGTTGCAGTTGGTCGGTGACCGAGGTCATTCAACGAGAATAATATGTTATACAAGGTCAGAAAGGATGTTACTTTTGTCACCTTTATCCATGTTTTAATTTTTAAGAAAATGTATACGAAATTATTACATCGCGGAACACGCTTTGAAAAACGCTGATCTATTCCACGCAATTTTGGGTCCTCTTAATTATCCGAAAGCTCTATTTTTAACGCGACATCTGAGTATGCGTCAGTGTGTCTATATGTCTGTGTGATGTATGTATCCAATTAAAGTAATCGTATCAAATTTCATTCGATTTGCTGAATTTGCTCCAGAAATATTGCACTCTACCTGAAAAATTCCAATACCTCTAGGACGAAGATTGGGAAACTATGCCTCTAGAACGGAGGTATTTTCAATACCTCTAGAAATATTTACAATGCATCCAATACCTCTAGAAAATATTTCCAATACCTGAGAACCCCTAAACAGTAATGTCCATTTATTTCTGTTTAAAAAGTGTTAATATAGCCCTTCCCTTTTAGGCCAAAAATGTGAAATATCTCGAAAACGGCATTAGCGTTCTGCAAATGTTGTTGTTTTCTTTTAAATAGAAAATAACGCATGTAATGACTACTTTTGCAACAGTTTTTTATATGAGTATTTTTATCATTTTTAAACAATTTTTTAACAATTTTCGAAAAATTAAAATTATTTACCTTGTCCGGCCTTCCAGAAAATCAATTTGCAACAATTTTTTTCTTTTATTTTCTTTTATATTTTTTATCTTTTATATATTTTTTCTATTTCCCTTGTCCGACCTTCAAGAATATCAATAAGCTTCTGACATTTATCGATTGCAATAATTATGCCAAATTTCATTCAATTCGATTGGCATTTTTACTAGACACATAACGTGGCCACCAGATTCACAACAAGAGACAGACATACAGACACACATCCATCACTGAAAGAATCTAATGTGTCTAATGCATGAATTCCCTGCAGATTAACAAATTTCGATATTTTGAGAATTAAAGCATTCTTATAATTACATCTCATAATAAATGAAAAGCGGTTTTGATAGCAAAAGAGTATCGATTTATCGTTTAAAATATATATATACTCAATTTCATGTAATTCGCTTCGAAAGATATCACGCTTCCAGGAGAAAATTAAAATGTCTAATATCTCGAGAGCGGTTTATAAAAAATGCTTTTCCATTAAAAAAAAAAATGCAATATCTCGAAAACAACACATGTTATCGTCCTGTAAAGGATGCCATTTACTTCTAAATAAGACAATTACATGTAAAACTATTTTTATAGAACATTTTAAGCTAAGCATTTGTTATAAGTTATTTTTGATTTTTGACGAAAGTGTTCCATAATTGACAGCCTTCCCCTGTGCCGAACTTGTCGAAAACGAATAGACCTCTGACGTTAATTGATTGTAATAATCATGCAAATATAAGGACTTCTGGTGTCTATATTATAAAAATTCTAATATTAATATTTAAAATATTCAAAATAAATTTCTGAGATACATTTTTTTACAAATCTAATGGTTTTTGTAACAGTTTTATATCTTGTACTTTGCTCCGATCAAAATATAGTATTACGTTTTTGGAAGACGATTTATTTTTCATATTCTTTTATAATTTACTATATAATAATATCGACTGTCCTAGCTTATTAAGTGTGCTTAGTACCTGTGTACTTTCTTACAGTACTAGAAGTAGGCTTGTACTTATTAAAATCTTCCACAGTAAAACATTTTTTAACGAATCATCCTATAGCGCAGATTATCAGAACGCTTAACCTTTAAATTTAAATATTATTTATGATCCACCGAATGTTTTTAAAATTTTTATGATGCAAATTTTAAGATTTTTGAAATTCTGATGATTGCATTATAATGTGAAACATATTTCTGCATTATTTATTTTAATTTCCATGTTTTAGGTACTGATTTTATTGTTTTTGCATGTTCTTTTGTGTGTGTGATTATGTTATCTGGAATTTGTTTTCCCCTTCTCTATAACTGTGTATACGCCTGCTGAGAAGTGTGTGCCAAATGAATAAATAAGTAAATAAATAATTGGATTTGCTCAGATTGTTTGAGTTGTTTAGTATTCCGTCTGAAAAAAATGTTAGAAATAAATGATCTCTCATCGCTACGAAAGACTGACAAACGCAAAAACACTGACTCTCGCCTTTCCGCCAGAAGAGGAATGTGTTTACTTCGAGAAATCTGCGCGCGCATCAAAGAGACTATACCGGTACACTTACGAACTGAAGTTCTGTTCTGTGTTGTCGATGCTTCGTTTGATGTCGCAACAAAATGCTTGTTTCTTTGTTTTCCTATGTAATTTTTAAATGCAGAATCTAATTAAATAATATGTTTTTTCTTCCAATCAAGCGAAATTATTCCTGATATCAAGATGGTAAACAAACACACTAAAACTGATATTTTTTAAGACTTTAGGAGGAACGAAGTAAAATTGCCCTACGCCCTTCAAACAGAAAGGTAAGCATTTTACCTATTATAATTATGCTGTGGATAAAGTAAAATGATATTATATTTATTCTCATTGGCGAGTCAGAGTGCCATTACCTATGCACAACCGAGCTCCTATATTTTTATCAGATTATGAGACTGAAGTTGTTGCCTGTCTCGCTGGAGAAATTGGTACTAACAAAATAAAATAGCAGCATTTTTCATGAACAATAAAATTATTATTTGAAAAAGGGCATAAAAATAAGTAACCGAAAAGAAAATTGATATACAAATATATCACAATTATTTTTTTCGTTCCCCATTGACTTCGTAAAAAAAAAAACTTCCAAACCGAAAGTGATTTTTTTTTCGGAATAAGATTAAAAGGAAATATCGCACTGCAAATAAACAAAAAAAAAAAAGGGAAAATATTTCTCAAGGAAACTAAAAATAAAATATAATGGCATCTATCAAGGAAAGTCACTTGATCGAAAAATTAAACCAAGGCAACTATTCCAATTGGAAGTTTAAAATGGAAATGACATTATTGAATAAAGAACTATCAGAAACGATAACAGAAGTGGCTCCGGACCCAATTACCGACGAATGGCAGAAAAAAGATAGAAAAGCCAGAGCGCTCATAAATTTATGTATAGAGGATTCCCAAATCGTTCACGTCAAGCATCTCACCACGGCGCGCGATACTTGGAATGCGCTTCGCACAATACACGAAAGAGCTAATTTATCCAGCAAACTATACCTTTTACGAAAGTTGTACAGTATAAAGTTAGATGAAAGGGGAAACATGCAACAACATATAACCAAAATTCTGGAAACAGTGGATAAACTTAAAGCAATCGGGGAGGAAATAAATAATTCGCATATATCAGCACTATTTCTGTGTTCGCTACCCCCCAGTTACGAAACGCTGATAACGGCGTTGGAAGCGCGACCAGAGGATGAACTGACGCCGGAATTCATTAGCAGCAAACTGATTGATGAATATAATAGCCGTAGGGATCACCAAGAAATGCCGCAAAACATGGCAAAGGCTTTTCACGCGAATAAAAAATTCTCTAACACCTATGGCTACAAAATGGATAACAAATACTGCTCACATTGCAAAATGAAGAACCACAACAAATCTGAATGTTGGCGTCTAAAGAATAAGACCAATGAGCCCGGCAGATATAAAGATTATAAAAATAAATTCAGACACAACTCATCACAGTTAGTGTATGAGGGAAACGACAGACCGGCCGCGAAGTCACGAACACAAGAAAGATATTCAGACACTGTAGATAAAGTAGGATCGAAATTTAGAGACTTAGCGGTCATAACTAATCAAACTGAAGAAGACAGCTGGATCGTTGATAGTGGTTCCTCATCCCACATAACAAATAATGAGAATCTATTCACTAAAATAAATAATGAAAACAAATCGGAAGTTATCGGTAAAGCCTTAACTGCCTATGGGTCAGGCGAAGTAAAAATAAAAAGTCGAGCCTCGGATGGAGAGATAAGACAAGTAACGCTACAGGAAGTACTATTTGTGCCAGAACTGAAAGCTAATTTATTTTCCGTACGAAAAGCAACACAGCGTGGATGCAAAGTAACTTTTACTAAAGACAACTGTCAGTTAACTTACAATGATGAAATACTCTTAGAAGGAAAAATAAAAAATAACCTATATGAGCTAGACCTGCTCACACCACAAAACAAAAATGTTACATATATGGTAAATAACTGTAACAACCCCAATTGTGTTACATTATGGCACAGAAGAATGGGTCACAAAAACTTCGGCTCTATAAAGGAAATTAAATCGAAACAGTTAGCCGAAGGCATAAACATCAACGAATGTAAACATGAACTAAATTGCGAAACTTGTATAAAATCAAAACTCACCGACATGCCATACCCCAAATCTACTCAAACCAGGGGGACTCATATTCTACAACTTGTGCACAGCGACGTATGCGGACCAATGCAAACTCCCACTATAGGAGGAAAATCATACGTGCTAACATTTATTGATGATTTCTCCAGGTACACAATGACCTATCTCTTATCAAAAAAGAGTGAAGTTTTGTGTAAACTGAAGGAATACATCGCTTTTACGACAAACAAATTCGGATAAAAACCAGAAATACTGAGAAGCGATAATGGCGGCGAATACGTCAGTAAAGAATACGAGGAATATCTAAGTGACAACGGCATACATCACCAGTTGACCGTGCCACACTGTCCATCCCAAAATGGCGTAGCGGAAAGAAAAAACAGGTCACTAATCGAGATGACACGAGCTATGTTGTCAGAAGCAAATTTAGGCAAAAAATTCTGGGGAGAGGCTATAAACACTGCCAATTACCTACAAAATAGACTTCCCACAAAGGCCAATACAAAAACACCCTACGAAATGTGGACTGGTATGAAACCAAATCTTCGTCATTTAAGAGTCTTTGGCTGTAAAGCATATTCCTACATCCATAAAAGCAAACGAGGAAAATTAGATGAAAAAGCCCAAGAAGGGATTTTTGTCGGATACGACGACAGATCAAAAGCTTACAGAATATATACAGAAGGAAAAAACATAACACTTGCTAGAACGGTTAAATTCCTCGAAAAATCAATGCAAATTTCAGAATTAAGCTCAAAGGAATTATTCGAAGGAACAGATAGTGAAGTCGAAAAAACTAATGCTCAAACAGATGAAAAACCCGAAGAGAGCGAGATTGAGTTTGAGGCACCGTCAGATGATGAACAAATAAATTCTGATAACATAACCGCTAGTCAACCTCGCAGATCCGAGAGATCGAACAAGGGAGTACCTCCCGATCGACTCATCTACTTACCGCAACAAGCTAACACCGTCGAACCCAGAGACTATAATGAGGTACTAAAAATTAAGAGCCCACAAGAGAAACAAAATTGGCTAGACGCAATGGAAGAAGAAATGCAATCTTTGCAAGAAAATAACACATTCACATTAATGGACCCCCCGCATGGAAGAAAAATTGTAGGTTCAAAATGGACATATAAAATTAAACACGACTCTCAGGGAAAAATAGCTAAATACAAAGCTAGACTGGTAGCAAAAGGATTTTCACAAAAATACGGTGAAGATTATTACGAAACTTTCGCACCAGTGGTCTCACACAGCACAATTAGAGCATTCCTGGCAGGAGCAGCATATAGAAAATATAACGTACAACACATTGATATCAAAACCGCTTTCTTACACGGGGATTTAGACGAAACAGTTTACATACAACAGCCAGATGGCTACATCTCCCCGGGTAACGAAAACAAAGTATGGAAATTAAATAAAGCTATATATGGGTTGAAACAGGCCGCAAGAGCCTGGCATCTAAAAATAGGTGACTCTCTAAAACAACTAAAATTCGTGCAGAGTACTACTGATCCATGTCTATTCAAAAAGGGAAAAAGAAGAGAAACTATCTATATAATCGTATACGTGGATGATATTCTAATATCAGGATCAGAAGAACAAATTGACAAAACAACGAAAGAACTGGGCAGACAATATGAATTAAAAAATTTGGGTGAAGTTAATTATTACCTTGGAATTAGCATAAGAAAAAACCATGATGGAGATTATCTATTAAATCAAAAAAATAAGATTGAAGAAATTGTAAATACATTTAATTTGCAAGATTCAAAACCCTATAGTACACCAATGGAAACTGGATATTTGAGAAATGAAACAGAAGAAAACCTGCTTCCTAATAACACTAAATATCGCCAAGCTATTGGAGCTCTTCTATATATTGCCACGGTCACAAGACCAGACATCACAGCCGCAATAAACATTTTAAGTCGGAGAAATGAGAAACCACGTCAAATGGATTGGAACGCAGTAAAGCGTCTAATAAGTTATCTAAATCATACAAAGGATCTAAATTTGGTAATAAAATCAACGACAAAACCAATTCTTACAACATACGCTGATGCCGACTGGGCAAGCGATAAAACGGATCGGAAATCCACGAGTGGTAATCTTTTCTTAATTGATGATTCTCCTATACACTGGTTAAGCAAAAAACAATCATGTGTTGCACTTTCCTCAGCAGAGGCGGAATATATATCCGCTGCTAACGCAGTTCAAGAAGTACTGTGGTTAATCAACCTACTCAAAGATCTCGATATGCTTCAACAGCTCCCGATTACTATTTTCGAAGATAACCAGTCATGTATAAAAATGATTGAATCACCGAAGTACATGTCAAGAACCAAGCATATTGACATCAGATTCCACGCCATAAGAGATTTTCAGGAATCGGGTGTAATCCAGTTGAGTTATCTTCCAACTAAGCTAATGACAGCGGACATGATGACAAAACCACTGCCAAAGCCTGAATTTCTGAAGCACAGATCCAAACTGCTACAGCCGTGATATGCAGCTCCAGAGATCAAGGGGGACTGTTAGAAATAAATGATCTCTCATCGCTACGAAAGACTGACAAACGCAAAAACACTGACTCTCGCCTTTCCGCCAGAAGAGGAATGTGTTTACTTCGAGAAATCTGCGCGCGCATCAAAGAGACTATACCGGTACACTTACGAACTGAAGTTCTGCTCTGTGTTGTCGATGCTTCGTTTGATGTCGCAGCAAAATGCTTGTTTCTTTGTTTTCCTATGTAATTTTTAAATGCAGAATCTAATTAAATAATATGTTTTTTCTTCCAATCAAGCGAAATTATTCCTGAAATCAAGATGGTAAACAAACACACTAAAACTGATATTTTTTAAGACTTTAGGAGGAACGAAGTAAAATTGCCCTACGCCCTTCAAACAGAAAGGTAAGCATTTTACCTATTATAATTATGCTGTGGATAAAGTAAAATGATATTATAACATTTATTCTCATTGGGGAGTCAGAGTGCCATTACCTATGCACAACCGAGCTCCTATATTTTTATCAAAAAATACAATTTCTAACATCCCGAAGATGGCTCGTGATAACTCTTAAAAAATAGCGTTCTTTTATTTCTATGTAAAAAGTACTAGGGTACATTTGGTTAATCTGAGTGTATTTATTTTTTATGATTTTATTTCCATTTGAGATGCAAAACGTAAAACATTTCGAGTCTGGTGTATATTGGGGTCTTATAAATGATGACATTAATATTTAAATGGAAAATCTCATGTAAAAAAACCTATTTCCAAAAATTTTTAACATAATTCAGTTTTTATAAAGATTTTGCGGTTTTCTGGGGAAAAAAATAGGGGTACGAAAAACTGGCGGTCACGCTGTTACTTTCACCCCGATAATTAACGATACGTCTCTATATTTCGTCAATTATAATAACTATATCAAATTTCATTCGATTTTATCAATTTATTTGAGAGACGGCGTGGTTACAACCTCAGAGACAGACAGACTGACCGATAGACTAACAGACTAAGGTGGATCTTGAAAAGGTCCCGGAACCTCAAAACTTGCATTAGACCCTCCGAACTTGTTTAATTGTACATACTAGTATTCTACATTATGGCTAAAAAATCTGATATGGGCAGCATATGACTTTCTCTACATGGATTTACAATAAATTTACTTCTTTCACAGTGTGCAAGATCCACACATGGTGTGCAACATCATGGTGTTCAAGATCATGGTGTGCAAGATCCACACAAACCAAACACATGGAACAAACTAGATTCACGAGACTGATGTTGCACAATATTGCTTATGGAAAGTGAGAATATTTGATGATACTTAACTGCTTTTTAACACTTTACAACAAAGTTGAAAAGTGTTTATGACTTTGTTCATTCTGTCTGTCTGTCTGTCTGTCTGTCCGTTAGCACGATAACTGCCGTAAAAATGACTTAATCAAAATGAAATTTTAGTATGTTGTTCAGACGGTCTGTAGGACCTATGGGAATATAAATGAATAATATCACCCAATTAGTTTTGGATTGAACCCGGGTTGAAAAAATGAAATACATTGAGCCCTATGGGACCTAATTTTTCAAACATTTTTTAAGCGGATTTAAAATTCACAAATTGCTTCGAAATTTTTAGGTAATATTCAAATTGTTCCATAAAATATATTAAAAAAAATTCAGCGAAATATATTCAGTAGTTTTTTAAATAAAATTTAAAATAATAATAACACCTCTTATATGAAACGATCACGTGACCATGATATGAAATTATCACGTGATCCACTTCAAAATGATATATGGCATCCATCTTGTCTCAAAATCGTGATTTTGAGACAAGATGGATGCCATATATACAAGTTCTTTTTATTTTATATTGAGTGTTGTATCCGTCCTAAAACCACTTTATTTTGGTTTAAATTCTGTGCATCTACATACTAAATCAATGCAATTACAATATATATGTGTTTAAATGCTCATCCAAATTTGATTATTTCTACAACGAAGCCTATTTTTCACTTATGTAAAATGTAAAGAGCAAAATATGTAGGATGAGTTGTATAGGAATTGCTGTATTTTTTTAACGCAAAAGAATTTAGCTCATAGAGTCTGCATAGCTGATATGTGAAAGAAATATTCATTGACTTTACCGAGAGAAGGACGATTTTTTGCGATGAAATTTTAAGCATAGAGTTAAATTACTTGTAGCTCCATGGTCTTAATTTTTAAATAAAATAAATTATTATAGTATTGTGATGAATGACATGAATGGGAAATTATTTATGAATGAAATGCTGCTTTTTTAGAGAGAGGTAGGCGTGAAGGAATTTTAGTTGTTTTCGATGACGTTTTTAAATATAATAAATTATCGTGGTATTATGATAATTCTAAAATTATTATCGAGTAATATATCACATTTTAGAGATGTTTAAACCAGGCAATTTATATTTCAATGCCGTCATTTGAATGAAGTTCATTTTTTGCGATAAAGGTTTAAGTTTTCAAATATAATAAATCAATGTAGTATTGTGAGAAGTTTTAAAATATTACCGAGGAATGTATTGCATTTTAGACATGTTTAAATAAAATTGCATTGCTGTTGGAAGGTGTTTCTTAATCAATGCTTTAAGCATGATTGATCTTTCTTGTTAATTTTATGTGTTTTGGTAAATTTATTTGGAAAATGTACAATATCTAGAGAATGGTTTGTGATAGCGTTCTAAAGTTTATATCCGTCGTTTTCTAATGAAAATGTAGAATAAAAGGGTAATTATTTAACGATATTGAATGTCCTGATTTTTACTTTCCCTGCAATACATGGTAATGTATAGGGAAAGTATTGGAATCATGCCGAAAATCGCAACTCGAGTTTTCGTGGATCTACACGTTTCGAGACTTCTAGAATACGAAAAACTATTTTTAGTGTGACGTCTGTGTGTGTGTCTGTCTGTCTATGTGTCTGTGTGTCTGTCTGTCTGTCTGTGCAGATTTTGTATCCACTCTAACTAAAAAACTAATGGACCGAATTTTATAAAGTTTGGTAGGTAAGTCACTTGTGGGTGAATCTGGTGCTGATTAGTATTGGGTACGATTCGGGATAAAAGAACTCGCCTGTTTTTGCGAAGTGGCCCGCAAAAGCTTGCATCCACTCTAGCTGAAAAACTAATGGACCGAATTTCGCAAAATTTGGTAGATAAGTCACTTGTGGGTCACCCTGGTTCTGATTAGGTTTTGGTACGATTCGGAAAAAAATAACCTGCCTTTTTTTGAAAAATGGCCCTCAAAAATCGCCAAAATCTAAAATAAAAAAATACGTATGCTCTAATATATCCACTAAATGCTTGTTTAATACGTAATTTTTAACGAAGAAAATAATAAGACCCACTCCATTACACTAGGACTAGCCGTTCTCGAGATATTTTAGTTTTTCGTATTTCCTCTACACCACTTTGAAAATAAGTCCAGTTATCAAATGAGAACGAAAATTGAATTAAAAATGACTGAAATTTAATTAAAATAAAGAGAACGAGAATATAAGTCTGCAGGGAAAGTCATGTGCTGCCCACATCTGATTTTTTAATATTGTTTTCAATAATTTATTTGAAATCGTGCAATCTCCAGAAAATGGCTTATGCTCTAGCATTCTAACGTTTGTAAAATTCGTTTTTAATAAAAAATATGTCTGAAATAATAATTTTTTTATCATTACTGAAAGTGCTGATATTTAAATGATTTTTCAAAAGTTTATTAAAAAATTGAAGGATATTCCGAACATTCAATTATGTTTTAAATCAATAAGTTTCCAGTATTCACTGATTGTAATAATCTCACCAAATTATATTCGAAACGCTTTATTCTTTCGTGAGATATCGCGTCCACAAATTCCCGCGCGCGAGCGTGCACACACACACACACACAGAGAGAGAGAGAGAGAGAGAGAGAGAGAGAGAGATCACCTCAAAAATGTTCGATTCGTGTTCCGGAATGTTTGCGTTACCCTCAAAAATTTGAATTTTCGGCTCTGCCACAATACTTTCCCTATACATTATACTATATATATAGAGAAAGTACTAGGACTTTTGTACCTCCGAATTAATTATCCCAACTTCACTTAAGCTAGCCTCGCTACTGTCTGTGTACTGTCTGTGTATAAAATGTGTTCTTTGCATCAAACAAATAGAAGTTTTTACATCAAACACATTTTCTGTTTCCACGAATCCAAAAGTTTTTCACCATTTCTCCTAGATAATCTGAATACTGCTATTTGATTTACTTCTCGTTTCATCATTGTTCTTTATAACAATAAATAAGGAATTCTGACTGCCCACGGGAATCAGACGGAGACAATTCGACTTTCGAAGATCCTATCTTCCTCTTCGTCTTCATTAAGAGCTAGCGAGTCAACAGCCGTGGCATGGGATAGAACTCCAACACATCTTCAATTAATTGTGAAGATAGTGACACGAGATGGCTCAGCCAATATAAGCGTCTGGGACACCATTATTAATACCCCAGAGCAGATGGGGTTGATATTTGATTGACGAGGATTTCCACCAATGAGAACATTGACTCCGCCTTCTAATCCTTTCCCTTAATGAATAATAATAAGCTTTATGGAACGTGATTCAAACGACTAAATCGAGCGCTTCTTATAGGTGCACGCATCAGTGAAACGCAGTCAGAGCAATGGCCGCGCAAATCATTATTGAACCTTGACAGTTGGAAGTCGCTAACAGTTCGAGAGGCGGTGGATCAAGGAAATTGGATGGGTTTCTCGATCACGCTATTATCTGGACGTAAGTGGGATAACAGTGACAGGAATCACAGTGACAGTAACACCTGCGCTGGTTAGAAAATTGTGCTCTAGCATCAACAGTCCCGTAATTAATGATGGTATATATAACGCATTAAAATATGTTGTCTGTATCATCAAAAGCTTCTTATTGACTCTAAAAATCGCCGATGACAATTCTACAAATTATAGACGAAAAACGTGGAAGTAAAAACAGCTGTATAAATCTAAGCAGTAAAAAAATTAAAAAGTTTGTTGGGTCCCATACATGACATTTTCTACAAACTGACAACGTTTAATGCTTGAGGGAGGCAATACAAAAATCTAATGCGTTCAGAACATGGAATTTTCTGCAGAAAACTCAAAGTCACATTTTTTTTCTTTATATACATTATTTTGATTTTATCGAACAATATAATGCATGAAATGGATACATATATGAAATTATATCTAAATTGCTGTTTCAAATTCCTTTTAATGTTCTTAATTTATTCAGGAAATATCGTATTCACAGACTCAGACAATCACACAGACATCATTGAAGAAGTGATTGATTGGTATTTAAGGATGCTCAAAACGTGTAGATTCATCTACATTCGAGCGTCTGATTTTTTACTCTAAAATAATACTTTCCTTTTGCATATACTATATATTGAGAGAAATTCCAAATGGAATGCTTTCAACGTTTGATTTTACTACAAACCAACATTAAAGAAAATTGTAGTTTTATGATTCAATCTAGATTAAAATACAGTCTTCTATAATATTGTTTTACTGAAAAGTTTTACCTGAAACATTTATTTCTCAGGACTGGCTATAGATAGAGATTAAATGATGATTGATATAGGTTCAGTACCAAATGCCGGAGGGGATAAGCATTCACTAAGGATCTCTACTTCCGGCTCAAAAATTTTCATTTTACTTGAATTATCTATTTCTCAGGATTGGCCATAGATAGAGCTTAGATGATAAAATATGTAAATTCAGCATCAAATTCTGAAAGCGGTAGATTGGTTTGCTATGGATATCCCTCTTTGGTTCAAAAATTTTTTTGAAACATCTATTTCTCAAGATTGACTATAAATACAGCTTAGATGATAACTGATATAAATTCGATACCAAAGTTTGAAAGCGGTAGAGTGGCTTATTAAGGATATCCACTTTAAGTTCAAAAATGTTTCTTGAAATATAATATTTCTCAAGATTGATTATAGATAAGAGCTAGATTTCGATGATAACTGTTATAAATTCAACATCAAATTATGAAAGTATTAGAGTAATCTATTGAGGACATTTGTTTTAGGTTCAAAAGTTTTTTTAAAACATTTATTTCTCAAGATTGGCTAGAGATATATCATAGATAGTAACTGAACTAAATTTATCCTCAAATACTGAAAGTGGTAGAGTAGTTTACTAAGGATATCCATGTTAGGTTTACAAATTTTTTCTATAGCATATATTTCGAAAAATTGTCTATAAATAAAGCTTGGATGATAACTGATATAATTTCATCATCAGATTTTGAAAAAAGTATAGTGGTTACAAAAGGATATTCAGTTTAGGTTCAAACATTTTTCTTGAAACATCTATTACTCAAGATTGGCTATAGATGAAGCTTAGATGATAACTATGATATCCTTTCAGCATCTACTTCTGAAAGAGGTAGATTGGTATTTTAAGTTTAAAAATGTATCTTGAAACACCCATTTCCCAAGCTTGGCTAAAAATAACGCTTAGATGATAACATATAAATCCAGCATCAAAATTTGAAAGAAGTAAAGTGGTTTACCACGGATTTACTTTAGGTTAAAACATTTTTCTTGAAACATCTATTTCTCAAGATTGACTACAGACAATTAGATGATGATTGATATGAATTCAGTATCAAATTCGATAGGAGTTAAGATTTAAATAAGGATTTCTGATTCCGGATAAAAAAAATATTTTTAATTGTGGATTTTCAAAAAAAAAAAAAGAAAAAAAAATCATTTATGATTCCTGTTCATTCTATTTACAGTATCTTAATTACTGCTGTCTATTTACACCATTTATTCCCTGGATTGCCCCTTCAGTTCTTAGTTTCCTCTCTAATATTCATGGTCTTAATATTTTTTCCATTTTTCATCCCTTTCTTTTGGACACAACTCAACTCGCTCTCTCATTCAATTTCATCTGCTCTGAGTTAGGACATGGCTCCTGGACTCATGCCTCATGGTTCATGGTAATGTTTGAAGTCTTCATAGTTTTTCAATTTCATTTAATATGCACATATATAAAAAAAATAGATATATACATATTATAATGTGTAAATATACTATCTTAAAAATCATTGAAAATACTTTTAATAGAGTTAAAATTTCTATATCATTGTATACTATTGGTAAATTAAAAGCTCAGTCATTAGTTTATAGAAATAAGTTGTTTAATTACTTGTGTAGATAAAGCCTTCAATAATAATACAATTATATGTAAACATTTTTATATGCAATTTTTAGTAGATTATTTGAAAATCAATAATATTTTAAACTTGATTCACATTCTTTTAATAGTATCAAACAGAAAATTATTAATATATAGAGTGATTTACATTTACACTCCAGATTTTTAAAGTTTCCATATGTTGTTCTAATTTCAAAATTAAAAAAAAAACCCATCCCATTTAGAACTATTACAAGTGGACATAATGCTCATTTTATTACTGCTAGCAAATTATTACTAACTTGTTTAAAATAATTAAATGATATCCTTCGTTATTCTCGAAAGGATTATTTTATTCTAGATAACAGTAAAATATTATTTGATAAATTGGATATTATTGATAATATTTAGAGTTTACAGACTTTTGATTTTAGAAATCTCTTTAATAATATTAATATTCCAAATTTTTTTAATATCATTTTAGCATATTACAATACATTTGTTGCACTTTATACTGCATTTGCTGGTTATTATTCAGTTATCTAAATTCATAAAAATCCTTTATCTACTCTTTATTGTTCTGAATTTCAAAAAAAGTTTGTTTATTTTTCGATTATTTAAATTAAAAATATATTTTGATTTCTTTTGATCATTTAAATTGTTAAGAAGCATCGTTTATTTACAATAGTTTAAATTGCAAAACCATTTCTTTTACTTTTGAGAATTTACATTTTAAAAGTTTTTATTTACTTTCAATAATTTGAATTTTTAAAATCCTTGTTTATTTTTCGATAATTTTCATTTAAAAATGAATAGTTTACTTTTTCTATAATTTAAATTTTGAAAATAAGTTTTCTATAAGTTTTTATAAATTTACTATTTACTATAGCTTAAAGTTAAAAAAGCTTTTTATTTTGATTATTTAAATTTGAAAATCCACTATTTACTTTCAAGAATTCAAATTTTAACTTCTGTTTATAAGTCAAACCTTTATTATAAAGAAGTAGCCTTCTGGAACTCAACAAAATATTTTGTAACCAAACCTTATCCCCGAAAGAAGGCACAGAATTAACAGTCTGAGGCCAAAATCATTCGAAGCAATAACTATCTTATTAGATATATTCAGTTGTCTTTGACACTATTTTATTATTGTCAATTCCTCACTCCAGGAGTATATGAATCTCAACGCTTTTTTCAATGGTACTTTTTATCCTTCTAAAAAAAAAAAAAAGTACTTGCATGTTATATGTTATAACATTGAATTTCCAAGCCACTACATTTCTACAGTATAGCTTTACCTTATGGCTTGGCTATTACTACATATTTTATCATTTTATCAATTAGTAGCATTTTTACTTTCTCATAGTATTGAGAAAGTATTGTTCTCACGAAAATTTTCGATTTCGAGATTTTGATGGCAATATATGTTTTAAGACCTCATGAGCACGTTGTGACTATTTATGGAGTGATCTCCGTCTATCTGTCTGTCTGGCTGATGTCTGTGGCCAATTTCTTGTGTACATTATAGCGGCCACAAATATTAATGTATATTCACAAAACTTTATATCCGGCTTTGTTATCAAAAAATCTAGAACTAGAAAGAATTTTTATTAATTCGAGTAAAAACTTTGAATTTTATTTGAAATTTTATATTTTTTTAACATGGCAGTATAGGACAAAATTTGTCATAATCATGCATGATAGGGTGTATTTATGGCTCAATGATCACAAGACTTGATAGTTTCAATCAGTGTGAAAAATAGCCACGATACATCTACATCTTATTTTGCTCGTGACGTCATTAGCCCCCTTGGGGGACAAGTTAGATGTACAAGTTAAGATGTACACATGTATTACTGACACGATTCCCCGGGAGGGGTACATTGTCAAGTATGGAATAAATCGAAAAAAAATTTCAAGCCCTTTAAAGTGAAGGGTAACACGCTATAGTTGTAATCATTTGAAATCCACGATACCGATTTTCAAAATGTTTTTTTGTAAAATTTGAAAAAAAAAAAAAAAAAGGAAATGAATTCTGGTATGGGAAAGTCGAGTTGAGCCACTCTTTAGTTAATTTAATCTTGCAATAAAGCACTTTCTTCAGATTTTGGAAGATCGCAAATTTGCATTATGTTTAAATGAAACACATATTGAACGTTGTAAATCCAGAATGTTTAAATGGAAATGAAAATGGTCATTTCATGGGCAAATGATGATGTTACATTCTGTAACACCATAACATCATGTAACTTACATGCAGAAGGATCGCGAGAACTGCACGTAGGGTATGACATCACATACTGAATGTCCCACATACATCATAACTGGATGGTCATCTTTTCATTTAACTGCAAATATTTGGGGTCAGTAAGTTACATAAGTATCCCATTTTCAAATTTGAATTGTTGAAAACTAATACAAAGGCTTTTAAGTAACGGCTTTATAAACTAAACAACACTTAATAGAAACATTGTTACAAACTTCTGTAGCTAGAAGCTAGCAAAACTTTGTGAATGCCCGCAATTTTTTAACACTTTACAACAAAGTTGAAAAGTGTTTATGATTTTGTTCATTCTGTCTGTCTGTCTGTCTGTCCATTAGCACTACAACTGCCGTAAAAATGACTTAATCAAAATGAAATTTTAGTATGTTGTTCAGACGGTCTGTAGGACCTATGAGAATATAAATGAATAATATCACCCAATTAGTTTCGGATTGAACCCGGGTTGAAAAAATGAAATACATTGAGCCCTATGGGACCTAATTTTTAAAACATTTTTTAAGCGGATTTAAAATTCACAAACTGCTTCGAAATTTTAGGTAATATTCAAATTGTTCCATAAAATATATAAGAAAAAATTCAGCGAAATATATTCAGTAGTTTTTTAAATAAAAATTAAAATAAAAAAATAACACCTCTTATATGAAACTATCACGTGACCATGATATGAAAGTATCATATGATCCACTTCAAAATGATATATGGCATCCATCTTGTCTCAAAATCGTGATTTTTAAAGTTCTTTTTATTTCATATTGAGTGTTGTATCCATCCTAAAACCGCTTTATTTTGGTTTAAATTCTGTGCATCTACATAATAAATCAACGCAATTACAATATATATGAGTTTAAATGCTCATCCAAATTTGATTATTTCTACAACGAAGCCTATTTTTCACTTATGTAAAATGTAAACAGCAAAATATGTAGGATGAGTTGTATAGAAATTGCTGTATTTTTTTAACGCAAAAGAATTTAGCTCATGGAGTCTGCATAGCTGATATGAAAGAATTATTCTTTGACTTTACCGAGAGAAGGACGATTTTTTGCGATGAAGTTTTAAGCATAGAGTTAAATTACTTGTAGCTCCATGGTCTTAATGTTTAAATAAAATAAATTATTGTAGTATTGTGATGAATGACATGAATGGGAAATTATTTATGAATGAAATGCTGCTTTTTTAGAGAGAGCCAGGCGTGTTATTTTTTCAATGACGTCATTTGAATGAATTTCAGTTGTTTTCGATGAAGTTTTTAAATATAACAAATTATCGTGGTATTATGATAATTCTGAAATTATTATCGAGTAATATATCACATTTTAGAGATGTTTAAACCAGGCAATTTATGTTTCAATGCCGTCATTTGAATGAAGTTCATTTTTTTCGATGAAGGTTTAAGTTTTCAAATATAATAAATCAATGTAGTATTGTGAGAAGTTTTAAAATATTACCGAGGAATATATTGCATTTTAGACATGTTTAAATAAAATTGCATTGCTGTTGGAAAGTGTTTCATAATCAATGCTTTAAGCATGATTGATCTTTCTTGTTTATTATGAAATTGGTTAGGTTGATTCGTACAATATTCCAATGGCTCGGGTCCACAATAAAGAAAATTATCGACCGGCAAATTGACCCGCACTCGCAACATGTAACCCCCCCCCCCCCCCCGCAATGAAATTATATTTGAAAATTTTATTCGGTAATTTTGAAATCTTTAACTCATATGCTCAAATTTTAACAGTTTACAACATAGTTGAGAAGTGTTTATGACTTTGTTCATTCTGTCTGTTTGTCTGTCCGTTCGTATGATAACTGCCGTAAAAATGATTTTATCAAAATGAAATTTTAGTATGTTATTGAAACGGTCTGTGGAACATATGGGAATGTAAATGAATAATATAACCCAATTAGTTTTAGATTGAACTCAGGTTTAAAAAATGAAATGCATTAAATCCTATGGGACCTAATTTTTCAGAAAAATTTTAAGCGAAGTTAAAATTCACAAATTGTTTCGATAATTTTAGAAAATATTCAAATTATGCCATAAGATATATTTAAAAAAAAATTCAGCAAAATATGTTCAGTAGTTCTTTAAATAAAAATTTAAATAATAATTACACCCATATAATATGAAGAGATCACGTGACCCATTTTAAAATAAAATATGGCATCCATCTTTTTTCCAGTGTGAAAATCTTGATTTTTAAAGATCTTTTAAATTTATATTTAATGTTGCATCCGTTCTAAAACCGCTTTATTTTTGAGCATTTTATGTGCATCTATATTCTGGGCCAACGCAAGTACAATATTTTTGAGTTTAAATGATCATCAAACTATGATTATTTCTGCAACGAAACCTAATTTTATTGGATGTAGAATGTAAACAAGTGATTGTAAGATAAGTTGTATAGGAATTGCTGATTTTTTTTCAGGCAAAATTATTTAACTCTGGAGTCTGGAATAAAAGTGTATGAATGAAATATTCACTGATTTTACACAGAGAGCCAGACGATTTATATTTCGATGACGTCATTTGAATAACGTTCATGAAGTTCATTTAAGTTTCTAAGCAAAAAAAATTATTGTAGGACTGTAATAACTTTTAAAATATCACCACTGAATGCATCGCATTTTAGAGATGTTTAAATAAAATTGCATTTCAGTTGAAAAGTGTTTCATAATCAATGCTTTATGCATGATTGATCTTTCTTGTCTGTTATTTACTGCAACCTTATTTTCACACATTTATCCAGTTACTCTCATACAAAAGTGTAATAAGGTATAGCCCTTAAAAATAACTTTTGCTGGTATTTCTCAACCCGACCCCGCAACTTGAAAAGTAAAGGATACCCCCATCCGAAACTTGACACAAAAAGAAGTTCGACCAGAAACCGACTTGTAAAGGAAGTAACTCACGAGTAACGTCGTGGTACCTGACCCGATGCAGGACTTTAGTCTGAAACCAATCTTGTTGAAAATTGAAGCTAGCTGCATGATACTATCGACTTTGTCGTTTTCCCCAAAGGCTCACAAAATTGTTTCACACAAGTTTTCTTATGCCAACGGCTCTACCTTGCTGAAAACACCGGTTCTCGTTAGATCACCGAAGTCAAGCAGCATCGGGCGCGGTTAGTACTTGGGTGGGCGACCACCTGGGAACACCGCGTGCTGTTGGCACTTTTCGGGCGCGGTAGCCCGGTGGTTTGCGCCCTGGATTTGCACGCTGCCACAACTGCCGCCGTGTTCATGCGGAGTACGATCACGTTAAACATGTGGGTCCGTAAGTCCTTCCGAGAGGTTGGTGGTAGGGGAAGGAGGGTACGGTCCCTATGGATGCCTTCCCCACTGGGTTCCGGTCTAAATTGGGTGGCACTTCCCGGCCGTCCAAACAGTTACCTTACATCTTTCTGGTAGATCGGACGGTCTGCCTCTCAACAACAACAACATAAGTTTTCTTGGGGCGCGGTAGTCTAGTGGATAGTGCGCGGGAATTGCACTCGGTAGGCCCGGGTTCGATTCCCTCCTCTGCCAAAACTGCCGCCGTGTTCACGCGGAGTACGATCACGTTAAACATGTGGGTCCGTAAGTCCTTCCGAGAGGTTGGTGATAGGGGAAGGAGGGTACGGCCCCTGTGGATGCCTCCCCCACTGAGTTCCAGTCTAAATTGGGTGGCTCTTCCCGGCCATCCAAACTGTTATCTTACATCTTTTTGGTAGGACGGACGGTCTGGGTCTCAACAACAACAACATAAGTTTTCTTACTGTCGATGTTGTTATCGACAATTCACTCAAGAGTTGTTATGAACAAAAAATCTAAGTTAACCGATGCTAATCTTTGTACTGTGCGTGTTGTTCCTAATAATAACTTCTATTAAATAATTACTTGCAAAACATAAATATTCATACGTATAATAAATAGTACATAATTTAAGATATTTTTAATTTTTATTTCGAACCACCATCTTGTATTTTCAATTTAACAATGTTTCAGAACCAGAACACGGAATAAAATCACGGTTTATTTTGGTTTCACCCTAAAAATATTTCAGTGCATTTGATTTGATTCGTTCTTTATATTTACGTTTATTTTTTTGCCCATTTTTATATCAATATATTTATATTTATTCTCTCATCATTTTTTTTTCAGATACGGGAACCATACAAGAAACCAATTAGGCAGAAACCGATTTCTGATTTTTATTGGTATGTCTATAACTTCATTATCACCCGGAAGCCATCACAAGATTACGTAGCTTTTACGACAACAAGGGTGCCTCTCTGCTTCTACAGTCCATTTACTACTCAATCTCATTGAAGGAACCGTGGATCTAAACCTACACGCGTTCCGGGAATCACCGTATTTATCTGCTTGCAAGAGCCACTTATTAGGAGGGTCGCTAATGATTGTATTCGAGGCGAGGCACCTGAATGAACACAAATCTAGACCTATCTGGGTGGAAGCAAAAATGGTGTAGTGTATTTGTATTTGATATAGTGCGCTTGTATTTGATGTAGATTATGTGAGAATGGGGTATTAAATATCGATAAATTTTAGGATCGTGAAAGTCTAGCTCATCCCCCAAGGAATCTAAAGATTTTATTTTTTTTTCTCTCTAAAGCAGTAAGAGGAGAAAACAGAACAAAATCTAATTATCTGAATAAACACATATCTAGACTTATCTGGGTGGGAAAACGTGTATTTGTATTTGATATAGGGCATTTGTATTTGATGTCGATTATTTGAGAATAGAGTATTAAATACCGATAAATTTTCTGTAGATTATCCCCTAAGAAATCTATAGATTTTATTATTTTTTTTTCTCTCTAAGACCATACAGCCTGAAAGAAACGGTAGCATCCGAGAAAATAGCACTATTATGATTGTCATTCCGGCCTTTTTTCTACAGTATTGATCTACTGATTTAACTACTGAATCGATTTTAATCAATGATGGCTCATTTAGTGCATTTTGGAGGAAGGTGCATATTTTCTTTTTAAATTCAAGATAAATTTGATTTAGAAATTCAAAAATTGGCAAAACATAACTATAATTGTCATTCCGACTTTTGACTGACCTACAGCCTAAATTAGTGTTGACTGGCCAGTCAACACTAGTGTTGATTATCAGTGTTGACTGATCTACAGCCTAAACAATTGAAGCGATTTTAATCAATGATGGCTCATTTAGTGCATTTTGGAGGAAGGTGCATATTTTCTTTTTAAATTCAAGATAAATTTGATTTAGAAATTCAAAAATTGGAAAAACATAACTATAATTGTCATTCCGACTTTTGACTGACCTACAGCCTAAATTAGTGTTGACTGGCCAGTCAACACTAGTGTTGATTATCAGTGTTGACTGATCTACAGCCTAAACAATTGAAGCGATTTTAATCAATGATGGCTCATTTAGTGCATTTTGGTGGAAGGTGCATATCTTCTTTTTGAATTCAAGATAAATTTGATTTAGAAATTCAAAAATTGGCAAAACATAACTATAATTGTCATTCCGACTTTTGACTGACCTACAGCCTAAATTAGTGTTGACTGGCCAGTCAACACTAGTGTTGATTATCAGTGTTGACTGACCTACAGCCTAAACAATTGAAGCGATTTTAATCAATGATGGCTCATTTTGTGTGTTCTGGTAGGAGATACATATTTTATTTTAATACTTAATTTTCATCAGTATTACAAATAAATACATCGCATTTAGAATTACAAAAATTTAAAAAACATAAATAAATGGTGCTCGGTGGTAAAATACAATTTGCAATGTTTTCTGTATCATTGTTACATAATCATGTTGACAATTATTTCTACAAAAAGTATTGAAATAAAACAACAAGAAAAATCAATCATGCATACAACATTGATTATGAAACACTTTCCAACTTCGATGCAATTTTATTTAAACATCTCTAAAATGAGATACATTCCTCGGTAATATTTTAAAAATTATCACAATACTACATTAATTTATTATATTTGGAAACTTAAAACTTCATCGAAAAAAATGAACTTCATTCAAATGACGGCATTGAAATATAAATTGCATGGTTTAAACATCTCTAAAATGCGATACATTCCTCGGTAATGTTTTTTAAATTATCACAATACTACAATAATTTATTATATTTGAAAACTTCATCGAAAATAACTGAAATTTATTCAAATGACGTCATCGAAATATAACACGCCTGGCTCTCTCTATAAAAGCAACATTTCATTCATCACAATACTATAATAGTTTATTTTATTTAAAAACTGAAGACCATGGAGATACAAGTGATTAAACTCTATGCTTAAAACTTCATCGAAAAAATTGTCCTTCTCTCTTGTGAAATCAATAAATATTTCATTCATATCAGCTATATTGCAGACTCCATGAGCTAAATAATTTTGTGTTAAAGAAATACAGCAATTCTTATACAATTCTTTCTACATATTTTGCTGTTTACATTTACCATAAGTGAAAACTAGGCTTCGCTGTAGAAATAATCAAATTTGGATGATCATTTAAACTCAAATATATTGCAATTGCGTTGTTTCAGTATGTAGATGCACAGAATTTAAGCAATAATACAACTGTTTTAGGACTGATACAACACTAAATATGAATTGAAAGGAACTGTAAAAATCACGATTTTAACACAAGATGGATGCCATATTTTATTTTGAAGTGGGTCACACGATTTCTTCATATAATGGTCACGCGATCGCTTCATATAGAAGGTGTAATTATTATTTTAATTTTATATTTAAAAAAACTACTGAATATATTTTGCTGAAATTTTTTTTATATATTTTATGGGATAATTCGAATATTTCCTAAAACTTTCGAAGTAATTTGTGAATTTTAATTCCGCTTAAAAAATGTTTGAAAAATTAGGTCTCATAGGATTCAATGTATTTCATTTTTTCAACCCGGGTTCAATTCAAAACTATTTGGGTGATATTATTCATTTATATTCCCAGAGGTCCCACAGACCGTCTGAACAACATACTAAAATTTCATTTTAATAAAGTCATTTTTACGGCAGTTATCGTGCTAACGGACAGACAGACAGACAGAATGACCAAAGTCATAAACACTTTTCAACTTTGTTGTAAAGTGTTAATAAAAACGCTACTTCGTGGCAAAAATACATCCAGACTGATATTCAATATATCCAAGTACAAAAACTAGGAACCTATTTTTAAAAACGTTATGAAATCTTAAAATTGTGTACTTTCAGGTTCAGGGTATAATGTTTTGAAAGCTTTCATCAAATGTTTGAAAATCAATAAGTCTTTTCTGTCAAAACAATTAAAATAATCGCACCAAATTTCGTGTGAATTAGCCAATTTGTTTAAGATACGTATATCGTGTACACAGACAAATGCACAGACACCATTAAAATAGTTGATTAATATTCGTAAATGCTAAAAATCTGTAAATTTATCAAAATCAGATAGTCGGACTTATGACTCTATGGCAATCCTTTTCCTTTCACATACTATGTATTGTAGGTAAAGTAGTAATCCCTAACATGTATCTTTCTTGGTCACTTGCATGATTTCGCATATAAAGTTTCATAATGAAGGAAACAATAACGTTTTTATAAAATTTCATTTAATTTGATAGTAATAAAATAAGTATAATATCAAAAATCTGATGTGGGCAGCACATGACTTTCCCTGCAGACCCATATACGCGTTTTCTTTATTTCTTCAATAATTCATTAAATTGAGTTTAATTGCACAAAATAACAGCCATAATTATTTTAAATTACACTGAAGTTGCACTTTTAATTTCATTTTCGTTTTCATTTGGTAACTGGGCTTATTTTCAAAGGCGGCGTAGCCATAATTCGAAAAAACTAAAATATCTCGAGAACGACTAGACGTAGAGTCTCTCATGGGATTGGTCTCATTCTTTTTGCCGTCAAAAATTACGTATAAAATAAGAGTTTAATTGATATAGTTGAACATACGTAATCTTTTATCTTTAGATTTAATAATTTTTGCGGTCCATTTCACAAAAAAGGCAAGTTCTTTTTTTCCGAATCATACTAAAATCGAATCAGCACTAGGTTAACCTACAAGGGATGTATCTACCAAATTTTGTGAAATTTGTTCTATTAGTTTGTTCGCTAGAGTGGGTATAAGTAATTTTCGCAGGCCATTTCGCAAAAAAATCAGATTTTTTTTAATTCTAAATTGTACCAAAATCTAATCAGCACCAGAGTTACCCACAAAGAACTTACCTACCAAATTTTATGAAATTCGGTCAGTTAGTTTTTCAGTTAGAGTAGATACAAAATCTGCACACACAGACAGACACATACACAGACGCCACGCTAAAAATAGTGTTTTCGTGTTCTAGATTTCTCAAAACGTGTAGATGCGTCGAAAACTCAAGTTGCGATTTTCGGCACGATTCCAATACTTTCCCTATACATTACCATGTATTGCAGGGGAAGTAAAAATAATTTGATAAATACATAAGCAGTAATTATTGTTCCTATAAATGAGTGCGTGATTTAAGTGACATGACGCATAAGCACTCATATAAATAATATTTTCACTCGCGTGATGAAAAATCATAACAATTCATATTATAGTCCAAAAGAAAAATATCTGCTACTAGTATTTCAGTCGGTCAAAGACAGGGAATGGAACAATTTTACTAAATTAAATTTCAAATTTAATTTAATGAGCTGAATTTTGTCTACCATTGCATAGCGCCTAGCGTCAAATATAGTCGTCTTGTTTGAAAATTGATTCAGTTAAGTTTCATTTTGTGGTCGTTCATTTTGTTGTCACTCGTGTTGGTTGGTTGGTTGGTGTCGTGGCCCTAACATATTTATTAAGGAAGAATGGTCACTCGTGTGAAAAGTTTCAAACTTATAGGTCACTGGGGGGCTTCTGGAGGGTATGGAGGGTACGGAAAAACAGTAAGAAACACCTTCATTTTGTTCGCCCATGTAGAGAAATCAAAAATGTGAATCTGTTATGTTCTATCGATACTATAAGTGTGCAAAGTTTCGGCCTTCTAGATGATCGAAAGAGGAGGCTTGTGGACAGTTTGTAAATAATTTTGACCCCTATTTTGTCCATCCTGGGGGGGGGGGGAATCGAAAATTGGTTCCTTTAGATTCTATCTCGTAGTTGACACCATGTGTGCAAAGATTCAGTATTCTGGTGCATCAAGGGGATTCTGGAAGCTATGGAATGTTTTTGAAAACCAGTTTCCTCGCCCCCCCCCCCGGGTGGTAATAAGAAATTTGGCTCCATTAGGTTTTGTCCTGTTGTAGATTCTGTAACTGTGCAAAGATTCAGCATTCTGGGTCATCGGAGGGCTTCTCGAGGGTTTGGAAAGAAATAAGCACGTTAGGCAATTATTATATAGATGTTTAATTTGAAGAATACTGGTTTCTTCCCTTTTCATTTATTAAACACATATTTCTAGCATTCGATTTTTCCTCAAACACAATCACGACAATAATTAAAACTCCCACGTTTCACAGCATGCAGCCCGTTAAATGAAATCACTACTGGGACTTTGATGCCATAAAATGTGATTGGGGCGTGTCAAGAGATATAAATTAAAGTCAAGTGTCTCTGCTTTGACACTTGACACCATTTCTTGACACCTGTCTCACGGAGGAAGATGCTTTTATATTCTTCTAAATTGGATCTTCTCTTTCGCAGTGAGTCGTTTTGGAATAGGAATGCAATTGCAATCATACTGCATTCCTTCCGATTCTGCTTCGAGCTGGAGAGACAAAAGAGGAAGCTTTCAAATAGAGCACCAAAATATTTCGAGAATCTTCCCTCTCTTGGCGGTTTTTCCTTATATGTCAATATTATGTTTGGAGTAGGAAATGTGGTGGATAGTTCGGCGGATTTTGTAGATATAATGGCTCTTTATAAAGAATTGTATTAGGTGAGATAATGTTATCAGGGATCTGATTGCACAGGTGCCTTCATCATATTCAATGCGGTTCCATCACTGCCAGCAAAATTTTTCCATACTATTATTTTTTAGAAAAGTTTGATTTAAAACATCTATTTCTCAGGTTCTGCAATAGATATTGCTTAGATAATGACTGATAAGGATTCAGCCTTAAATTCTGGAGGGAGTTGAGCAATTTACTAAGGATTTCCACTTCCGATTTTTTTTTCCATTTCCGGTTAAAATTTTTTCATTTCAAAGCATTTATATTTCCCAAGGCGTGCTATAGATAGAGTTTAGTGATAACTGATATGGATTCAGAATTCTATTCTGGGGAGAAGGGGGGGAGGGGTAGTTCACTAAGAATATTCCCTTCCGGTTAAAAATTTTTGATGAAAACATCTATTTTTTAGAATTGATTATAGATAAAGTTTAGATAACGACTGATCGTCATTCATCATTAAATTCTAAAGGGAGTTTAGCGACTCACTAAGGATCCACACTTTTTTAGCGATCAATTCTAGCGATGTCATTTCCGAGTAAAAAAATTTACGTTTTCCTTGAAATATCCATTTCTCGGACTTTGCTATAAATATATCTTCGATGATATAAATGTATCTTCAATAGCATATATGGATTCAGCATTAAATTCGGGAGAGAATGGGGTGCGGGGTTTATTAAGGATTACCACTTTCTGTTCTTTTTACTCTTCCGGTTAAAAAATTTTTTTTAAACATCTCTTTCTCAGAGTTGCCTATAGATACAGTTTAGATTATGACTGATATAAATTCAGCATCAAATTTTAGGAGGTTGGTGGATTTACTAAAGTTCTCTATTTCCGGATTCTTGTCAAAATATGTCCTTGAAATATCCATTTCTCATGATTGGCCATAGATATAGCCTAGATGATGACTAATATGCATTCACCATCGAATTCCATAGATCATAGGAGATAGGAGGGGGGGGGGGATCTATGGGAATTTGCATTTTTAGTTCTGGACATTTGACACTTCCGAATTTTCAACTATTCTTATCACTACGAAATACGTATGGAAAAGAGAATAAAAGCGTGTAAAAGTTGCATCTAAAATAAAGTGTACACATCATGTGTTACCATATGACGGTTCGTTTATAAATATTTTGTTTATGATTACGCTTTGAAAATGTCTTTATCTTCTTGAAATGTTTGCAATATAAATGGCGTAACGATGTCCATTTACCTTATAATACCCTACGGGCTTTTCTAAGCAATGACATCACTCGATGGCATGAAGTTTTCCTGTTATACATAGTATACAGGATCCCTAATGAAGTCCTTGAGTACCGGAAAAACTTTGTAAGGAAAGACATGAGTGTACACATTACATATATCTATAGTAAGATATAGTAAGGTGACCATATCCGATCGAATGAAAGGATTGCAGAGCAACTGGCTGATAATTAAATAAGTTAATGAACTCTTAAACAAAGCGGGAGAGACGAAAAATATCAATTACAAAGCTGTAGAGTTGTCTAATGCATCGTTTATCAAACTTTGTTGGTGAAAATTTTTTTGTTTCAAACTTCTTTGAACCCCTTTTTATTTTCCATATATACATAATGTATAAGGAAAGTATTGTGACGGGGTCGAAAATTCGAATTCGAGTTTTCGGCGGGAGAGCAAGTTTCAAGCATCCCTGATCACGAATCAAACATTTTTGAAATTATATCTGTGTGTGTGTGTGTGTGTGTGTGTGAAAGTATGTGTGTGTGTGTGTGTATGAAAGTATGTGTGTGTGTGTGTGTGAAAGTATGTGTGTGTGTGTGTGAAAGTATGTGTGTGTGTGTGTGTGTCAGTGAGCCTGTGGAGACAATAACTGACGAACAAATGAACCGATTCGAACGAAATTTGGTACAAAAATCACAATTCGTGAATACTAGAAGCCTATTGTTTTTAAACGTAATCGAATGTTCAGAACCCACTAAATTGTCGAGTGAAATTTTTAAAAAATCATCAAAAAATCAAAACTTTTAATAAAGTTACGCAAATAGACATTTCTAATGTAATTTTTTCTTAGAAAACGACTGACATAAACTTTAGAACGCTAGCATGAACCGTTCTCGAGATATTGCCCTTTTTTTAAATAAATTTATCAAAAAATCCCATAAATTAAAAAAAAAATATATTAACTGTTGAGAAACATGTTCACTTTTCATATGTAATATGCGATAAATTGGGTGACATCATTTTCGTGGATCTAGTTCGTTCCATTCATGAGAAAAGATACTTTGAGTAATACTTTTGTATTTGAACGCCAATAGTTATTTATCTGCTATAAGAATTACTTATTTCTCCGTCCATAACGCTTGGCGAGATTTTGGCGCCGAATTTGGCGGAATGTCACCAACTTAGCTACTTTTTTAAATGTTGCCAAATTAACTGAAATCTCGCCAAATGGATAAAAATGACACTAAATCAGTGAAAATGACGGCTAATTGATGAAAATTCAATTTCTTGGAAAGAATATAAATAGCTACTGTAATAAAAACCTATTTTTCTTATTGTAAAAATAGTAAATTTATTGCATTATATAAGGAAAGTCATGTGTTGCTCACATCAGATTTTTAAATTCAATTTGATGGCGAAACCCCAAAATGAAAAAAGTCCATTGTAGTCAAATTATGCATTCAAAATTTTTGATTAAAACACATACACGAAATGATTATGTTGCGGAACACCTGGAATAATGTCACGGAACCCTGTGTTCCGTGGAACATATTTTGAAAAACGCTGGTCTAGTGAGTAGGAATCAACAACTGGAACGAACGAAATACATAAAGGGAAAGCAATAAATGCCTGTCAAGAAGTCATATCATCAGGAACTTTTATACGGTGATACCTGCAATGCTTGTCACAGAACGCGGTAGTATTCTTTCTGAAATTTAAATGAGCATTGGTTTTGACAGAAGGCGCTTTAAACAAGTTCCTACACTATATTTTTGTTCATGCGAGTGTTTCTATATCGCAGCATTCCTGAATATTATCGTAGCATCCATTCCATTTATTGCTCAAAATTATTTTAAAATTATTTTTTCCGCCCGTTTTCTGTTTATTGCACACTATTCAACAATCAATTTATTCTATTCATTCCAGCGTTGTAATTATGTAACAAGAAACAAATATTTTATTGCATAATGGGCTATTTCATTTACATTGCATTCTCTTTTTAGCAATGTTAGTTTATTAGTAATATGGTTCATTTTAGGTGGATGTATTTTTGCACCGATACAAGATCAGGATTTTAAATTACTTTGTTCTTATTGCTCAAATCTAAAGGATTGTTCTGCACAGCATACCATCATGATATTAAAATCCTGAACACATCACAAAATACAAATTCAAGAGCTATAACTTTCTTACATAATAAAATAAAATGTTTGTGTGTCCGTGTGTGTCATATGTAGCAAGAAAATTCAGCGACAAAATTTTGTACAGAGGTACTTCAGAACCCGAGACACTGCGGTTTGGCGAGATATATTTTTTAAATAAAATTGGATTTTTAGCTATTTTATGTTGAAGCATGATTTTGAGCGATATTCACATAAATGGGTTCCTTATCAGTTGAAAATATTATCACAAAGTTTTCATCATGACATCATCGGAAAGATCGAAAAACGATTGTTGTCACGATTTTTAACGATTGTTGAACTAATTCAACAGGATAATTTCTCCCACACACACACATATTTATTTATTTATTTATTTTTAAATGCATTGAAATTTGAATTTTTTAGATTATCTGATACTTATTTGCCGCATACGAAAAAGGAAGGAAAGCACAATTCTATAGTTTGACAAAAATATGTGTGTATATCTTCGCATTCTAACAAACAATTTAATTACTAAATTATTTAATTATCTTTGAATTTCACAGCAAACTCATAAAAATTCAAATTGTGGACACTGTTAATGAAGTGCGTTTCATTTTTTCCACCTTACTGGTGGACATTTACACGTATGCCCATCAAATGGTTGCGCGCGAAGCACATGCTCTGGAACTAAAAAAATGGAATTGAAAAGGATATGGGAATCATTTTGATTAAAACAGGCAATTCGAAATTTGAGTTGTGTTATCAGCATCTATATTATTTAAGTAGTAACGAGCGCTTTGGCAAATACGCCACTACGTTTCACGCCACTATATATGCGTTAAAAAATTAGAAGAATTTGGATTGAAACGAAAAAGAAAATTATTTTGGTTCAAAACAAATGATTTGCAAATTGAGTGGTGTTATCTGCATCTATATTATTTAAGTAGAGGGCGCTTATTTAGGACCCGGGCAACGATGAGTGTTTCTTTCTTGGTATAAATAATACGTAAGACGCTTTTAATCTAACAAGGGCTCACCCTCCATGCAAAAAATGTACACATTTAGAATAATGAACTCGTATCCACTCTATTTCTATTTATAGATTTATATTTCTGGATTTCAAAGGACAATTGAGACATTGGTAAGAAATGATCTTGACAATGTTTTTGCAACATGAGTCTTTCTCGTATTTCTCGTGAATCAAAAAATGAAGCATTCAATGACCATAGTATGGGAGACAAGAGCGAAATAGGGTACTGAGGTAGAACGGGGTGGCGGGTCTACTTCCAACAGGGGGCACTGGAGTCGGCTGGACCTCTCTGAAACTCTTCATTCGCACACTGTGTGTCGTTCAATAAACATGTGTTGATTACTGCTCGTCGTTGAAATAGTTTTTCGAAAAACGTAAGCAAATCGTGTATGCTATTGTAATAATTTGAAAAGTTTGAATCAAAGCATGTCACGTATTACATTATTTCCCAATTGACGTTTAACCCACTGAATACAGCATGTATTAAAATACGGTTTTACCTGATCCTCCCCCCCCCCCCCAAAAAAAAATATGGCTGCGGTTATGTAACACTTTTTCAGACAATGTATTTGGGGCGGAATGGAGTGTACAAGGAAAAAGCTGTTGGATTAAAAATAAGAAAGATCAATCATGTATAAAGCATTGATCCTGAAACACTTTCCAACTGAATGCAATTTTATTCTCTAAAATGAGATACATTCAGCGATGCTATTTTTAAAATCATCACAATACTACAATAATTTATTATATTTGAAAACTTCATCGGAAACAAATGAACTTTATTCAAATAACGTCATCGAAATCGCCTGGCTCTCTATATAAAAGCAGTGCATATTTCTTTCATAAACTTTTTGCCATTCCTTTCATTCAGCGGTGATATTTTTAAAATTATCGCAATACTACAATAATTTATTTTACTTAAAAATGTAAAACAGAGGAGGTAAAATTACTTTCTAACTCCCTGCTTAAAACTTCATCAAAAAAGCAATCGTCTGCTTCTCTATGTAAAATCAATGAATATTTTATTCATATCAGTCAGCTATATTGCAGACTCCAGAACTAAATAATTTTGCGTTAAAGAAATTCAGAAATTTTTATACAACTCATCTTACAGCTTGATGTGTTTACATTTTCCATACGTGAAAATTAGGTTTCGTTGTAGAAATGATCAAAGTTTGATGATCATTTAAACTACAAAATATTGTAATTGCGTTGGCGCAGTATATAGATGCATAGAAAAAAAAAAGAATAAAGAGGTTTTAGGACGGATGCAACACTAAATATGAATTAAAAAACTTTAAAAATCACGATTTTGACACAAGATGGATGCCATATTTTATTTTGACGTGAACCACGTGATCTTTTCATATAATATGGGTGCAATTATTATTTTAATTTTTATTTAAAAATCTACCGAACATATTTTGCTGAAATTTTTTTTTATATATTTTATGGGAGAATTTGGCTATTTCCTAAAATTTTCGAAGCAATTTGTGAATTTTAAATTCGCTTAAAAAATGTTTGAAAAATTAGGTCCCATAGGATTCAATATATTTCATTTTTTCAACCCGGGTTCAATCCAAAACTAATTGAGTAATATTATTCATTTACATTCTCATATGTCCCACAGACCGTCTCAACAACATACTAAAATTTCATTTTGATAAAGTAAATTTTATGACAGTTATCGTGCGAACGGACAGACAGACAGACAGAATGAACAAAGTCATAAACTTTTCAACTGTGTTGTAAAGTGTTAAAAAGAGAGAGAGAGAGAGAAAGAAGAATACTATGAGAAAAGGACATAAACAAGAAAGCATAAGAAAAAAAGAGAAAAAAATAATGAAATAGAATAAAAAATGAAAACGCAACATGTTTGTATTGCAATGAATTCAACCTCAAATAAAAATTGCGTTTCATGTATGGACCCATAACTCATGTGCCATACCAGAAAGCGACGATGAGGAATTCATACCTTTTTGTGACTTTTGTCAACCATAAAGTAAATTAAAGTGTGGTGCCCCTTTCTGCAACGATTTTTTACATTTTTACATATGATTTTTTACATTTTTACTTACGACTTTTTATATTTTTGCATACTATTTTTCACATTTATCGTTTTAAAAAATTAATATTTTTATTTTTTCATACCTCATGTATGTTTAAAAATTTTTGAATAAATTACTTTGTTTTCTGATTTATATTCCTTACCATTTACACTTTCAAAATTTGCTCCAAACGGTAGGTATCCCACTCTGTCCCAGTCTCTCCTACGTTTTCAGTGATTCGGTTAATAGGTAAACTGATTCAATTGAAAAGTAATTTTATAGCAAAATTCATCCGTTTGAGTTTGGCATTGCATTTTTTAGTCATATTTGAGTTAATAAAGTTGATTGCTTTTTTGAGTCAATAAATGCATTTTTGAGTTAATAAAACAGTTTGGTCGGTTAACATGTGAATCTAGTAAGCGTCGTTCATTGTAAATCCTCAAGGTCAGGCGCTTTCTGAATGAATGAATTATAGAATTACATTGCATGCAATGTGTCGCATGTCATGTTGCATGACACAACGCGTGCAGACTATGAAATTAGAAATTAATATATTTTTTTACAATCCAGTTCATTCCTTTTTTAAAAGAAGCAGAACTTCAAAACGTGATCATACATCTTCCAGTATAATGACATAAGAACAATGGCCCAATGTTACTCGTCGTCACATGAAACAAAACAAGTAGTTAGGCACTGTGAACCCGTAGCCCGGCTTCCACGTCAAAAAGCCTTTGGCCATTGTGCATGCCAATTTGCGTAGAGGGTATGCATGTTATGCATAACCTGTGCACAAATTAACTTAAAAAAATAAGACGTAAATGAATGGATGTCTCTATTTACAATAGCTAATATACCTGTCTAAATCTTGATTACGGGACACAAAAACGTTTGCGCTTGTTAGAACAATTTATAATCAAAGCTTTTGTTTACTAGTCAAGAAATAACGCCAAAGCAGGGTGCATTTATATTTGACGCCTAATATTATGGAAGTATGCTTTCAATATGGCACACAGAATCGGTTTCGTGGTATGATTGACTTCGTTGGTCATTACAAAACACATGGTCGGTTTTCTTTCTGCCAGATTAGTAAAAAACTATTAATTGCTGATGTTGAGTCTTTTCTTCGGAAATAATTATTAAATTGGATTATTACATTAACATTTTTTAGATATCCTTATGCATTGGTGACCTAAGTGGATCACAGCTATCAAACTGCTAACTCATGGGCTTACTAGAATTAAGAAATTTGTCTACAAAACATTATTTTTACTGCTACAAAATTTGGTATAGAGATACTTTCGCTCTAAATTGTTTCAGTTCTTAGACACCTTAGAGCGATATTTTAAAATTTGATTTAGTGTTTTATTTATTTAATATTGAAGTGCAATCTTGAGCAAATTCCCCCTCAACCGGTTTCTTATTTACCAAAAATTTTATTGCAGTTTCAATCTAAACGCCATCGTGAAGTTTACTGAACTCTCTCTTTAATAAACTTTGATAGACATCCATAAAACCTTTTATCACTTTTGGCCGAATTTCCGAGGAATTTAAAATTTATGCACTTTTTGTGTTTTCAGGCAAAATTCATTTTTATATCGCGTAAGCTATATATCTATCTCACAATTTGAAATTTTAACGAGTATTAAAATGAAAGATTTCGTCCTATATTTAACGGGCTTGATTTGTGGTTTTTAAGGAAAGTTTTGAAGTTCAAAGCATATTTACAACTCGCGTTTCATTTCCAGTGTTAAACTTTCTCCTTATAATGGAGAAGACACCGTGTAAAAATGTATGATATATCCATTCGAGTAAATTTATTTGAAAAAAAAAGGGGGGGGGATCTTTGGTCGGATGACTATAACATTTAATATGAAAGACGCACCTTATATTTGAAGTTAAGTGCACTTGTGACGTGAAACTTTTCCTTAAAACACGTGAGCCAAATCGGTTTCTCTACTGCTTCTCTAATGCTCATTGTACTTGTTCATTTATCACTGAACACCATATCACCATTTTCATATCACCATATCACCATTTTCATATCACCATATCACCATTTATCACTGTCCAAATCACCATTTATCACTGAAGCAGTTGATTCGTAATGAACCTGCAAACGCCTCAATGAGCACTTCAATAGTCATTCAATAGTCTTCAATAGCCATTTATTTATGTATTTTCTTTTCTCCAAGAAAGAGAATGAAAAATTTTTTTAAAGTTTCTAAAATTAACCTGTTTTAGGAATTTTGAATAAATTTTAAAAATGATATATCATTCACGATTACACCAAGGATGTCAATTATTTTATTGCAATTTACATGATTAATCAAGTGGATGGACTTCCAGGATGCTATAAAGAGTAGTTTTATAAATATTACAGCGTTTTTGTAATTTCAGTAAAATACTTTGTACACTAGCATCATTCAAAAACACTCCAAATATCCCAGTCGTACAAATTTGAAATTGAAAGGACCGCCACACATTTCCATCTTATTGGTGACAATCCAATTTGCTAGCTATGTTTTAACTTATACAAATTTTTTGAAGCATTGATTTCTCTGGTTCTAGTGTAGGCAGAGCTTAGATGATGACTGATATAGATTCACCATTGAATTTCGAAGGAAGTAGGAAGGGGAGGGGTCGCCAATGATTTCCATTTATTGTTATTTTCTAATTTTCGGTTCAAAAATGTTCATTTTCATTGAAACATTCATTTCTCAAGAACTCTATACATAGACTATAACTGATATGGATTCAGCATCAAATCCTTAAGTAGGTAGCAAGGAGGTTCATTAAGAACTTCCATTTCTGGTTCCTTTTCCACTTAAGTGGCAAACAGGGGGCGCTGCCCGTTAAGCGAGCGGAGTGAGATAGCTTGTAAAGCGACCTCCGGGAATTTGTGAGCGTCAACAAACAATATGCCCCAACCGGCGTATTATATCTGTGTAGCAGGCGGGTTGAAAGAGCTCACGAAGTGAGCTCCGACAGAAGACGCCCCCAGCTCGCGAAGTGAGCTTCGGGCTTTGGCGAGCTTTAGCAGCAGGAGGCGGAGCCCCCAAGTCTTGTAAACAATTGTGTATATATTCAATTCCATGACTTGCACAATATATTACCTTTCAACTGCACGAAACATTTCATGCAGGTAAAGAATATTACACTTATGAAGTCAAAATTTTCACTAAAATATTAATACAGCTTGAAATATTGAAAAAGAAGAATAAAAGCCATCATCGGAAGAAATTTTACAAAACTTTAACATAAAACAAGCACATTTACATAGCAAAAACAAGCATATTTACATGGGAGCTTCTATGCTTTGAATTCCAAAACATGCCTTCTCATCGTGACTGAAGCCGCCTTCACCGCCTGCGCCGCGCCGTAACAATCGTGCTTTCTTTACTTATTTAGGAGGTGTTGCTACAGGCGAGTGCAAAATCTGGAGACTAGAAAAGAATTCCTAGAGCATGCTTTTCTCTACAAAATTTTGACTCTTACATAAACAAGCATGATATGAAAATAAAAATTTTGTAAAATGCGTTAATACCACAAATGCCAATTTAAAAGATTATAATGTGTATAACTCGGAAAAGAAAATTTTAAGACAATTCTTTAAAACGATTTTAATATTTAAACAATTTGAGTACTGCCAATAATAATAGAAAGGTTTATTCGAGAAAACTAACGCCCTTGATTTGCTTCTGCATTCTGCAACTTTATGTGACAAAAATGATTGAAATAAATCAAAATAAGAGGTTTTTTAAAATTCCATCTTGGTGGTTCACTGGTTCTGAAAAACAAAATCTCATAACAGGATATATTTTCTACCTCTTATTAATTTTACGTAGACTCTATTTCTTCGTTCGACAACTTTAACGGCCTCGTTCTCGGCTCCCAGAGAGCTGAAACTCGGTATACACTTTCATCTCGCAGAACATTTCATTTTCATTCACCAAATTTTCACGTCATTACGTTACGTCGTTACACGTGATTTACGTACGTCATGACTATATTTTTGCTTTTTTTTAATGCCTTTTCTTTGCGAAATACGGTTCAGTGTCTTTAGATAAAACATTCTTCTGGTTCTAACGCGTAGATCCATGTATATTACTACATAGATTTAAACGTAAATTACTTTAAAAATTAAAACTAAAAAGTAAAAAATAAATTATAAGAATAAAGCAAGTTTTTCAATGTCCTCCCCTACATAACAGTGGCGCACGGAAAAGCAGAAAATAAATTTTAATCACATACGAATCAGAATCAAATTGAGAGTGTAGGCAGGTTCAATTCAAAACAATACTATATAAATCTTAACATTATCCAAAACTGAAATTATGCGAAATTGCCGACGGAAAATAAAGGTGTTAGGCAGATTGAATTTAAAACAATATTATACAAATCTTATCATTATCTGAAATTGATATTAAGCAAAATTGTTGAAACTATTTCATCTACCTACACCCTAATTTCTCTTTAAGAATTTTGCCTATATCAATTTTGGATAATGTAAAAATTTATTTATATAATGTTAAGATTTATATAGTGTTGTTTTGAATTGATTATGCCAAAACCCTCAATTCGGTTCAACTTCGTGGGTGATTACAATTTATATTTACTTTTCCGTACGCCACTATTGTGTATGAGGAGTACATTTAAAAACTCGTTTTTTCTCATAATTTATATCGTAAACTCCACTTATTTCCATTTATTTTTTTACCTTTATCTCATTAATTTAAGATTTCCTTTTAAAGTCTTCTGAAATCAGACTAATTTAAAACAATTTTCTTTCTCTGTAATAAGACGAAGGAAATTTCAGAATGCGGACTTAAAATCAACTAATCCTCGTAATATCAAATTAATTTGAGTATTCCCATTAATAATGCAACAAAGATCAAGCTTTAATTGAGAATACCAAGGACCAGGATCACCACCTGGAAAAAGCAATTTAATGAGATAAAAGTGTTCGGAATAAATCAAAAGAAGAGGGGCCTCGCAAATTTCCAATCTCTTATGCGAAACTCAATAATCATAGTGTTCGTATAACAGCGTTATTTTTTTTTCTCATTGTAATAAGATGAACCGGTTTCTGAAGTCATCTAGGACCGCGCACCTGCGAGAAAATTCGAAAGTTGCGTCCCCTTCTCCTACCCCTACTCGAGCGTCTTTTTTATATCTGAAGGTATTTTATCATCGAATTATATCAGCAGGAATCTGAAGATGGAGGGGAAGAAACGGTTGTATCAGTAGACAACCGTTACTGGCTTTCCGAATCGTTGAAACATGGTCCGAATCATAAGCTTGAATTTCCGTTGCATATTTTACCGCCAGAGAAGATTAAGCTTTGAATATCCATTTACCACCAAGGAAGATGCAAAGCTTTAAAGTTTCATTTATCTCAGAATGGAAGAATAAAAATTAATCCTTTTATTACTCTCGCTACACAGATTAGTTGCTGGCCCGAACGGAGTTATTATTTTTAATCGGCAGTCATTTTCTTAAAATATAAAGTGAAAAGTCGAGTTGCTAGCATTTTTAGATATATTAAGTATTGTTAATATGTAATAATTATTTCTTTGCTGTAAAAACAGTTCGTAATAAATCAATTAAGTAAATTGATACTGGGGTAGCTTAATATAATTTTGAATAGCTTCCATGTGGTTCCGTGGTTTGAAATGAAAGAAAAAAAAACTATCAACACTGGCAGATTGCTTAAAGTAATGATAATGCTTGGTTTTTCTGTAATGCAGCGTTGTTTCCATAACAGATTCCTCCTGGAATACGTCTTAATTGGCAATATAGACATTTCGCGGCTTTGGTTATTCAGCTTTCTGCCTGCCTTTGGATGATTTTTCGATAGGTTTAATTTAAACTCATGGCCGCACCGTTTTCTGTATGACGCAGTGATCATCTCTTTTTCAGTAATATGTTATACGTCATTTAATGCTCATTTACATTTCTACAAAGCAAAAAGAAATAAATAACAAATCAAACATCCAAATATTGCTATGTAAGCACAAGGTTCGTACTGAAGATGTAGTACAACAGAAGTAACATACTTCATTAATTTCTAAACAATAAATCTAGTGCAAGTTCGATTCTCTAGTTATATTACAATAATGCGTTATGAATACTACATTTTGTGATTTTTCTAGCTTGTAAACTAACTATGACGCAGTTTTATCCAGATGTCCTCCACTAACAGCGACATCTGCTTTATCAGTATATTTATTTCTAAAACTTGACTTATTAAATTGTACCTCATTTAGAATTTCTGTTTGGTCATGCTGCGTACTTAAAAGAGAATCAACATTCACCAAAGTTACTGTATACTCCACATTTATGCCTAATCGAAGTATATTTATACATTTTTCACAGTATTAGCACTTTACGTAACAGCCTTTGAACCATTCGCACTAGTTTTTGCTCGATTATGTTAAACAATCAACCTATCCAGGAGAAAAACAAAATAGCGGTAGTCTACATCTGTACTACATTTACAGTACATTGTTGAATTAAAAGCTGCAATGTTTGGTGCAAACTCTGAGGAATTTTTGTTCAACTATGCATATAGCAACGAATTCGGCCTGTGAAACATACATTATACCTGCAAATTTCATAAACATCGGTTGATTTTCCGAGAATAATTTTTGAACAAGATGCAGCATTATTTTTAGCACACAACTTGTGTTATTTTTATTCAATTATGTTCAATAACAAACTCAGTGGTGCAATATCAAGTTACACTACATCTGTAAATTGAAAATGTAAAAGAAAACATTGGATTTTCGAGGATTCTTGTCGGAAAATATGCAGCAACTTTTGGCTCACAGGTTGCATAATTTTATTCGATATTCGATCATAATCATCAACGAGCCTGATCGGGCGCTACCTGCAATGCAAATTCCTGGGAAAAGTTCTGCGCAGGCGACGATCACGGTATAAGAAGGCTGCCTTTCTGTTTTGCTGCCGTGCAGTTTTTCTAAATACAGGCTACGTATTTTAAAAGTTCGGTCAACTGACCTAATCTTTTTGTGTGCCCTTCTGAATACAATATGTTTTGGGTTAACCATTTTGTTCTTGTAGCATTTACATTTGTTAATAAAGTATTGTTGCTAAGTTGTCGTGTTTGTATGTGCCCAAATATTTCTAATATAATGGATTACTACACGGGATGGTTCAGATCCCGAAGCTGGAGTCGGTAAGAAATTTACTAAGTGGAATCTATCTCTACTACATGTGATTTCCCGCGCTACAATGGGTTGTGTTCAAATGCACCTTTATTACAATTGTATTACACCACATTTGGAATCTGAAAAAAAATGTTTAGTTTTTGAAGAGGCATCGTATACAGGACATAGTATACAGGCAGACAAATAAAAGCAAATCTAATCTAAAGCAAATGCAGGAAGCTCATCTCGCTTCACTTACCCTTTTCAATAATGTACATTTTTACGACTTTTGTCAGCCAATGACATTGATTAATAATTAATATAGATCAGTAGGCAAAAGACCAACGTAACGTCTATTAACAGTCATTGTAGATGAGTGAGATCGATTTAACTTTCATAGAACATAAGAAGTCATTTTTAGATATGCATTAATATGTCTAAAAATGTTTTACGATTCCAGTGTACAGTGTTTGAAGTGGTATATATTTTCAACAAATGAGAAATACATTTTCAACAAATGAGAAATATATTTCAGCAAATAAGAAATATATTTGAGATTTGCAATAAATTTGAAATTACAATAAATTTAAGATTTAAAAATGTTAATTTTCATGCTGATATATTCCCCTTTTTGGTATGTTTGCACTGAAGAGCCAAACATGTTTTTTCGAGTCAATAGTTTGCTTTTACAATTTTATTTTCGCAGCAATTCAAGTTGTTTTCTCCATCTCATTAATTATTGAGCAAAGTCATGTTCTCTCTTTAGATATTTAGTTATGACTTTTTGGTACACCTTAAATACTGTAGTAAAAATATTCATCTCCGTCGCTTTTTACCTTCCTTGCATACATAGTATAATGTACAGGTAAAGTATTTTGTGACGGGTCGGAAATTCGAATTAGAGTTTTCGTCGAAGGGACCCTTTTTAAGACGGATGAGCATCTCTGAACTGAAATCGAACGTTTTTGAGGTAATATCCGTGTGTGTGTATATGGATGTATAGAAGTTCGTAAATATATTAGTATATGCGTCCGTGAATGTGTGGACGCGATATCTTAAGAACGGATGAGGTGTTTTGAAATAATTTGATAACGATTATCACAATAGGTGAATACTGGAACCCTATTGATTTTAAACGCGATCGAATGTTCAGGAGACCCCTCCCCCTATTTTCGAATAATTTTTATTTTAAATCATTAAAAAATCAAGACCTAAATTTTGCAATAAAATAAATTAAACCCTATCAGGCAGCTAAAATCTTCTAAATCCCTTGATTGGGATAATGTACCTTCGTTTATTATAAAGGGCCGTGCTGCGTTATTTGTTTATTCCCTAACTTTATACTTTAAGTCTTACTCTAATTTATGGAAGAATATAAACATTTTGTCTGTTTATGAAAAAAGGTTGTAGAAATGGTGTTAAGAATTACAGATCCATAGCTATTTTATCACATTTTTCGAAGGTTTTTTAAAGTATTAATTATTATAAAACTTTCAGTCACTAATTGGCTTTGCATATGTATAATGATATTGTTTCTTCACCTATGAATAACAGCTAATTCGATGTTTTAAAAACTTATTTTGAGAAAGCACTTGATAAGAGTTAATTTTGGTGTATTGATTTTAAAACTGTTTAAAATGGGGCCTAGTTTAGACCTTTATAAGATTGGCTATTTTCTTTTTAACAACTAGATCTATATCTGACAGTTCTGATTCTGCTATGAACATTCTTCTTCTAATGAATTTGGCGTTTTTCAGGAATATAACTTTGGACCGCTGTTATTCTTTCTTTTCTTTAATGATATTCTCATCATCAGGTTGCTTCAATTTTCGTGGTGTCTTCTTTTTGCCGATGACCTTAAACCTTATAGGTGTATTAACTCTGCTAATGATTTTCTTAAATTGCAATTTGATTTGTATCAATTATACCTCAGGTCTGAAACCAATAAACTTATAATATTGCTTAAATATTGCTAAATGCAGAAATGTCAGCTATACCCATAGTCATACTAAAATTATTTATCGGTACAATATTCCTTTTGAATTGTTGGTCTCAACTTCTGGGGTACTCGTTTTATCCGGAGTTCAAGTTCAATACTCATATTCAAAATAGGATTTCCAAAGATGATAAGGCACTTGGGTTTATTACTAGGGATTTTACCAATATTAATGTCTTAGTTCGTTTGTTTGATTCTTCAGTTCGGCCCCTGTTGGAATGTGGTTCTATAATTCAGGATACGTGATTCATCTCATGCTAATGAAAAGGTTAAAAACAAGTCCATGGTAGTTTACGGTTAATGTACAATACAATAGTAACATATCTTATATTTATCTCAGAAACATGTTTGGCATTCATTCTTTGAAATCCAAGAGGAACATACCGTGTATGGTGTTTTTCAGAAAATTACTTAATAATTAGATTGATTGTGGTTCCCTTTTAAATTTTGTAGATTTTTTATATACTAACAAGTCTAGTTTAAAGTGCCATACGTTATTTCCCATTCTCGTCAATGTTAATCGTAACTTCTTGAGAAACTTTTTTGTTTTTAAATTTTACATTTTATATAATTTTAGAGTCAATGATATTGATTTGTCTCGTATGCCGGAAAAGAAGTTCAAGTATGTTTGTTTGAGGATTTTGCTATGATTTATGATTATATTTTCGTTTCTTTTAAAGTGATTATTGTGATTAGACTTGCTCAGTTTTGTATGATAGAAAAAAAAATAAATAAATACTAAAACCCTATTGATTTTAAAAGCAATCAAACACTCGGAACCTTCCCTCCAACTTTTCGAATGAATAATTGAAAAAAAAAAGCATTAAAAAGTAGAAACCTTTAATAATGTTAAATAAACAATCATTTCATACGAAATGTTCTATTATCCATTATAAAATAAATGACGCAAAACTTAGAACACTATAAATGAACCGTTCTCGAGATATTGCACTTTTTAAAAATACATTCATCAAAAAATTACATAAAATTCAAAATGTAGTTAAGTTTCTCTAAATATGTTCACATAATATACAATATCATGCAATAAATCTGTTAACATCATTCTTCTCAATCTAGTTCATTCCATTAACGAGAGCAAATACTTTTTTGTAACGGTTTTATATTGACACCAAAGATTTGGCAATAGTCATTTATTTCCCGGGATATTAATTGAATATCAATTGCATTTTGATGAGGATTTTGCACGTGAGTATTAATAAGTCATTCTTCGTCATTCTGTTTGGACTAATAAGTCGCCAAAAGCGTTGAATTTCAGCGATGTTAATTCGATACCAACACATTGTGACATGGCTTTATATATTTATACGCACATTAGGCGCTTTGCGTGGGATGATTAGACGATTGTCTATTTTTGCTTAGTGGACTATACCGATTTTTACTTTCTCATACTATGTAATATAAAGTATTGTTTTCAAGAAATTTTTCGAATTCGAGATTTTGATGCCGATATATGTTTTAAGACCTCCTGAACACGTTTGTCTATTTTTTGAGTAATGCCAGTCTGTCTGTCTGTCTGTATGTATATGTTTCTTGTGAACATAATTGCGGCCATAAATATTAATGGATTTTCACGGAACTTTCTATCCGGCTTTGATATAAAAAGAATCTAGAACCAGATAGAATTTTGTTTAATTCGAGCAAAATTCTATAGTTTCCTAACATGGCAGCATAGGACAAAATTTGGCATAATCATGCATGAAAGGGTATATTTATGGCTCAATGATCACGAGACTTAATAGTTCCAATCATTGTGAAAAATAGCCGCGATACAATTTTTTGGTTCGAGACCTCATTAGTCGAAAGGGTTTTTCGGACCTCAATCGAAAGGGTTTTTCGAACCCTTTAAAGTGAAGGGTAACATGCAATAATTGTAATCATTTGGATCCATGATACCGATTTTTCAAAATTTTTCTTGTATAATTTGAGAAAAAAAAAAACTACTAAAACTGGATTCTAGTATGAGAAAGTCGAGTTGTGCCATACTCCAATTAATTCTAATTGTCAAATTGGAGTTACGCGAAATATAAATAGTTAATTTAGTACAGAGAAATATGTTGTTGTTGTTACTTATCCCCCATGGTGAAAAACGCCTAAGCACCACGTCCACTAGACCCCTGGTCCCATGGCGAAGGGGCGAGAATTTGCAACTTCACTTTTTATTGAGACACCTCAAGGGCGGAAGTCTGACTTAGCCTCGACAACACAACATCCATGCCCGCTTGCGGGATTCGAACCCACAACCTGGCAATCCAGCTATCAGGCGGAAACGCATGCCCCTGACCGCTCGACCACCGGATCGGCACAGAGAAATATATATACATATTGTCATCATGAAAAGTGCCAAACGTTAGTATAAAATTCAAAGTCAAAATTAATTGGAGTGTGGTTCCATTCAACTTTTTCCTAACAGAAGCCATTTTTAAGTAACTTGTCTTTTTTTTTTTTTTTTTTACAAAAATTTTTGAAAAATTTGTATATCTTGTCTAAATGATCACGATTATAGACTGCTACCGTCTCATTTTAAAGGGCTTGGAAATATCTTTCGATTAACACCAAGTTTGACGGTGTTCCTCGGAGGAAACTTGCCACCACTCTCCCCCCGAGAGGGTTTATGGCGTCATGAACACAAAAATTATATCGTTGCTATTTTCCACTACAATAATTGAAACTATTATGCTTCGTGATTATTGAACCGCAAATAACTCCTTTTATTCATGATTATATCAAATTTTGTCCTATGCTGCCACGTTAAGAAAATACAAAATTTCGAATAAATTTTAGTTCGAATTTAAAAAAAAAATCTATCTAATTCTATATTTCTCGTCAACAAAGCCGGATATAAAGTTTTGTAAAAATCCATTAATATTTGTGGCAGCTACACAAGAAATCGGCATCACGCTAAAGAACAGACGGACATCATGCTAAAATAGTCAACATGTGCTCAGGAGGTCCTAAAATACATACTGTCATCAAAATCTCGAAATCAAAAAATGTTGCGAATAATGATGCACAAGATACTTTCTCAATGGTATATTCCATAGTGTAAGAAAGTAAATATTATGTCGTGTATCTTCTGCATCATTATTTCGCTGTGAAAGAAGCAGTCATTGCATAATGTAGGGGAAGTTCTGTGCTGTCCACATTAGATTTTTCTACTAATAGCTCAAACGTTATACCACACTTAAAAGAAGAAAAGGTTGGAACAAAATATTTCACTACGTCGCGGTAGCCCATTGGTTAGCGCGCTGGAGTTGCACTCGGTAGGCCCGGGTTCGATTCCAGCCACTGCCAAAACTGCCGCCGTGTTCATGCGGAGTACGATCACGTTAAACATGTGGGTCCGAAAGTCCTTCCGAGAGGTTGGTGGTAGGGGAAGGAGGGTACGGTCCCTGTGGATGTCTCCCCCACTGGGTTCCGGTCTAAATTGGGTGGCACTTCCCGACCGTCCAAACAGTTACCTTACACCTTTCTGGTAGGTCGGACGGTCTGGGTTTCAACAACAACAACACGTAGATATTGTGGGCCAACGGCCGTACCGTGCTGAAAACACCGGTTCTCGTTAGATCACCGAAGTCAAGCAGCATCGGGCGCGGTTAGTACTTGGTGGATGACCACCTCGGAACACCGCGTGCTGTTGGCCATCTCGGGTGCGGTATCCCCGTGGTTTGCGCGCTAGATTTGCACGCTACCACAAATGCCGCCGTGTTCATGCGGAGTACGATCACGTTAAACATGTGGGTCCGTAAGTCCTTCCGAGAGGTTGGTGGTAGGGGAAGGAGGGTACGGTCCCTGTGGATGCCTCCCCCACTGGGTTCCGGTCTAAATTGGGTGGCACTTCCCGGCCGTCCATACAGTTACCTTACACCTTTCTGGTACCGGCCGTCCAACTAGTTACTCTAAGTCCTCTGGACGAGTCGGACGGTCTGGGTCTTCAACACCTTTCTGGTAGGTCGGACGGTCTGGGTCTCAACAACAACAACACGTAGATATTGTGTTACCTTACACCTTTCTGGTAGGTCGGACGGTCTGGGTAACAACAACAACAACACGTAGATATTGTTACCTTACACCTTTCTGGTAGGTCGGGCGGTCTGGGTTTCAACACGTAGATATTGTCCCGGCCGTCCAAACGGTTGCCTTACACCTTTCTGGTAGGTCGGACGGTCTGGGTCTCAACACGTAGATATTGATGTATCTCATGTGTTAGATAAAAAAAAATGTTTATCACGGTAACAGATTTATGAAAAATTTTATTAAATATTACATACGCTTAATGGTATTACAAGTAGATAAACAGTTATTGTTTACAAAGTTTACTTGTCCAACTCATGACTTTCTCTAGAGATAAACAAATTTCGATATTGTGGGAAAATAACAACACAAACAAGGCATTTATGAAGGAGCCTTCATATGTTGGCAAATGATAAGCGCATGAGATTTTTGATGGAACTATTAAACAATTTTATTTTATTTTGTATACTTATTTCGTATAGTCATACAAATTTTCGGAAAAACCAGAAGTTGCATCTCCAATTCCGGGAATATGAATCCTTAGTGAACTGCCCTATCTCCCCTTTGGAATTTGATGCCGAATCTATCATCTAAGCTATATCTATAGCCAATCCTGAGAAATAGATGTTTCAAAGAATTTTTTTGAGCCGGAAGTGGAAATCCATTGAAAACCCCTGCCCATTTTCCGCCGGAATTCGATGATGAATCCATATCATTCATCATCTGAGCTATAATTATAGCAAAATCCGAGTAATAGAAGTATTAAGAAAAATGCAAATATTTTAATTGAAATTGACCTTAAGTGGAAATTTTTAGTGAGTACTTTTAACCTCTCCAGAATTTTGTGCTCAATGTATATCAATCATTATGTAAGTTCTATTTACAGCCAAACCTGAAAAATTTATGCTTCAAGTAAACTTCTAAAACTGGAAGTGGAAAAATACCGGAAGTGAAAATTCTTAGTGAACCATCCAACCTCCTCTAGAATTTGATGCCGAATGCATGTCAGTTATCATCTAAGCTCTATCTATGTCCAATCTTGATAAATATATGTTTCAAATAACATGAACATTTTGAACCGAAAATTGAAAAAGTACTGGACGTTCCGGTAAATCCCTTTTCCTCATTCTCCTCTAGAATTTGATGCTGAATCCAAATCATCTAATTTATATCTATAGCAGATCCTGAGAAATAGATGATGCTTCAAGGAAAATGTTAGAAAAAATAGCTTGCAATAGCTATAGAATAACCAAAACAATAGTATGGCAAGTTTTTACCACCAATAAAATGAAAAGTTTTAGGTTTCTGTGGTTACCGATTGAAATAAGTATACCACATTTTGTGTAATTCATATTATTATTTCGTAAAATATGGCGCACTCATTGAAAAATTAAAATTTATTTTGCTAAATAATAGTAATAATTTATTTCTTGTTGCAAAGCATTCCAAAGCATTCGCTCATTTGATAATAGTGGACGTATTTAATTGTTTATTTTATTTTATTTTATTTTATTTTATTTTTTTCATTTTAGAACAAAAAGTAAAATATTTCGTAAACGGTACATATTATTGTTTCGTAAATTATGCCATTTGCTTCTAAATAAGAAATTCATCTAATGATTGGTTATGTAACAAATTTTAACAAAATTAATTCATTTTTAGTTTTACTTTATTCTCGAAAAGAAATGTTCTAAAATTGAAGGCCTTCTTCTCAAGCGAGTCTCAGAAAAATAATAATCCTTTATCGTTCATAAATTGTAATAATCATATCAAACATCATGAGATTTTCTCAATGTGTTGTTAGTTATTTCGATCCATGGGAAAATATAGAGTTTGCAATATCTATAGAATAACTTGTGATAACGCGTAAACATTTACATTTATTTTTGGTTAAATGTACTTCCAAAAAATTCACTTATTTAGTAATAGTAAATATATTTAATTTTTCATATATATATTTTTTTTTGATCAAAAGTTTAAAATATCTCCAGAATAGTACACTTTAGAGTTTTATAAAGGATGTTATTCTCTTTTAAAGTAAAAATAACATATAAATTACGTATTTTAGTATTATTTTAAACCATAATTACATTTTTATAACAATTTTCTTATTTTCAAAATAGAAATCGAAAAACGAAGACTTTTCCTCCCCACCTCCCAATTCGTTCCCTCTAAAAATCATAAAGTCTCTGATGTTCATAAATTAAAATAACAATAAAAAATATTTTCTCGTTGCTCAATTTGTTCTATATCCCTCCCAGCAAAGATGGTCACATGTGTGACAGTGACGTTGTTGTCAAGAGACACCTAGGTCACAATGTCACATCATACTTGTGACTTCTATGCAACGTTACGTATGAGTAACTTTGTAACTTCATTGTGACTATATTCTGTGACGTTTCGACAATTTAATTAACACGTAACAATGTGACGACATTACAATGGCAATTACAATGTGACGTCACAAACAAGTTAATATGCGACGTCACAAACGACTATGAAAATTACCAAAATGACTTCGCTGTGACCTCAATATGACATTGCCGAGACATACTGCGACGTCTTGTGACATCCCAAAGTCACAGTGTGACGTAAATCTTACGTCACTGTGAAAAAAATGTTGTTAGGGATATATCGTGACAATAGACTGACGGACAGATAGACATTATTGAAAATGCATGATTCGTATTCAGAGATGCCTAAAGAGTGTAAATTCATAAAAAACCAAGTGTCAGATTTTTATCCCATCGCAATGCTTTCTCTTTGCATATATTATGTGTTGTTGGGAAGTAAAAACTAGAAGTCTGAGTCTAATTGAAGTTAACGTCAACTGCAAACAAGTCCGAAGCTTTACTAACGGAGAGTACCACTGTCAGTAGATGGCAATCTCTTGAAGCGATAGCAGGAGCTGGAAACTTGAGACGACAGGCTAGGTCACCAAAAGGTTAATCCCAAAAGTCGGTGTAGGGTATTAAAAGCATCGGAACAACCGCAGTGACAGCCGTCCGGTTTGATCGACACCGCAGTTTTAGTAGAAGAGTTTTTCTTCAAAGTCTCAAGAGCTCGGTTTTACTGTGGATGACAGTATGTGAAGCCGCCAAACCTTTGTTAGTAGTTACGAAGTATCGTGAAACGCAAGTGTTAATGTCTTGCCCTTGGGTGCTAGCAATGGACGTAATTGAGGATTTATTTTCAATTGATGGATGAAGGGATGGAAATGATCGTTGTTGCAACAAAAATATTTTTCTTCAAATAAGAAATGTTCAAAAGAATGTTGCAAAACAAAATGTCGTTTTTGGAAAAGTCCTGTATTTACGGCATACGCCGACATAGGAAATTGTGATACAGAGAAATGTCCGATACAGGAAAAAGAATTAGGATACAGAGAAGACCGTCCAACACAAGTCATTTACTCTAGCCAATTCTGGGTTATGAAAAAATGTTTAATTTGTGCAGTCTTGGGAGCCATTCCTAAATATTTTCCGATTACATAAAGCAATCCCTAAATATTTTACCAAAAGAAATTGTGATACAGAGAAATGTCCGACACAGGGAAATTATGATACAAAAAATTATGATACAGAGAAATGTCTGACACAGGCAAATAAATTATGATAGAGTAATGCCCGAGACAGGAGAGAAATTATGATACAGAGAAAAGTATGATACTAGAAAATTATTATACACAGGAATATCCGAATATCATGAGGTTAAAATGAAAACATTTAAAACAGGTGTGAAAAACTACAAAGTTAAATTTCTTTAATAACACAGTATAACACACTTAAGTAACTGTATCAACTGGTTTTGGAAGCAGAAAACTGCATCCTCCTTCAGGATAAAAATATTGAGCAGCCACTCTAACTAAAGTTAGAAGAAGCCTGTTATTTTTTCTTATAATTATTTCAAGTGATACAGAAAGTACATCATTGCCAAACGAAAAATATAAAAAAGGAAAAGAAAAATATAGGAGTAAAAATGAACCGCGGGATTCCAAATGCTTTCTCAGCAAATAAGAGTAAGAATTTCAGTACTCTGTGATAAAATAAACAGGAAAATCGACCGGTTTACCATGAGCCGGTAGAATACATGAGCAAACAGTAATTAATAACTTAAAAAACATGTACAACTGCGTAAAAATGATCCATCCTCTGTTAGCCGTAAATCGTTCATAGTAAAGCAAATTTAAGACGCCATTCGATAGGGAATCTACAAATAGGCCCCTCTACAAATTCATATGCATAATATTTGCATAAGGAGCCATCTTCATATCTAAATGTGCATCAACTTCATAATTTCTAATGGCGACAGATGCCAGATGACTCCAGATTGACTCCAGATTTCGAATTTGTATCAAAATTTAACTTCAGATACCAAATTTCAAGGCATTTGCTCTAGCCGATTTTGGGTTATGAAAAAATGTTTAATTTGTGCAGTCTTGGGAGCCATCCCTAAATATTTTCCGATTACAAAGATATTTTGTCCTGTGTGTGTTATCTATATATGAAAGGAATAAATTGAAGGAGTGAGATGGTTAAATTTAAATATTTTATTTTTTAACTTTATAGTAAGGGTTATACTAAAAATGCAATTCATGCTAGATGCTCAAATTAGTGAGTTAGAAAAAATTTACAAAAATTTGCGATTCTATTATGTGAAAATTCACTGCTTTTAGAAAAAAAAATTACAAGTGTTAAATAAATTAATGTTTCTCAAAGAAAATTAACTAAAAATAAATTAATTTAAAAATGCTGCATTTTAAAATATTCAAATATAAATATGACTTTATTTAGAATATTTAAAACATTAGATTTGCACTTTAGAGTAGACCTAAAGATAAGAATATGCCACAGATCGATTTAACATTAAATGAATTTAGCTATCGATTTAGCTATTAAATGAAATAACTAATTAGCTACGTCTCGCCCCCCACCATTTTATTTTAATCAGAAAACTGCCTAGAAATTTACTAACTGTGCATTTCTTTTTTCTCCAATCCTCATTTCATTAAACTACTTTCGTTTTCAACTTATCAAACTATTTATTCACTTTTTTCCTTCTATTCCTCCCTCTATTTCATTGTATACAAGGTGTCCCGAAAAGATTGAAACGCGCTTTAATTTTTTACCTGTTGGAGATAAGTGGGCAATTTAAATTGCAAAAATGTTGAAAGTAAGGTAGGAAATAAAACTACGTTAATGAAATAGTCCTCATATTAGTTTTCAAAAAGTTACACTTTTTAAATTTTTATGCGACCTCCCTTAGACAAATTTGGTCAATCAGAAAATATTTATTTTTAATGCATCAAGATCATTAAAAAAATACCGCATATCTGTATCTTTAAAATCAACTGAATTATGATAAAGGCAAAAATCTAACTTATGCCACTTTTCCGTACCATGTCAAAGGCTGCTTCATCAGTGAAAATAGGGATCATAAATAAATTGACGATGGAAATTGTTTATATCAAAAATACGTTAATATGTGTCAAATTTTTTTATCACAGAGCATCACAACTGCATCAAAATGCATCACTAATGCATCTAAATAAAGCATTACACAAACAGAGATCATATAAAGCAGTGGTACTCACTACGCGGTTGGGTATCATATGTATTATCATCCAGTTTTATCTTTTTTGTGATATGTCACAAATTTACATTTCTAATTTGATATATGGTCCCCATTCACAATGTTCAATTTTCAATGAAATATAACTCGCTCAATTTTTGAACAAGTTATATTTAATTGAATATAACAATTAAAATAGTTATATAAATTATATAAATTTATTATAGTTATATAAATTTAGAGTTATATAATAGAGTTATATAATTTAGAGTTATATAAATTTAGAGTTATATAATAGAGTTATATAATAGAGTTATATAATTTAGAGTTATATAAATTTATTATAGTTATATAAATTATAGAGTTATATAAATTTTCAATTATTTATAAATTGCTCAAGAATTGAGCGAGTTATATTTAAATTGAAAACTGGACATTGTGAATGGGGACCATATCAAATTAGTCGGCCATTCGAAAAATGTTAATTAATGATAATCGCTGTACCTACCAAATGATACAGAAGGAACTTCACATTGGATCCGCAGCTATACATAAAATTATTCATGAAGAACTGTATATGAAAAAATTAGTTTGTCGTTGGATCCCCCATAATTTAACAGAACACCAAAAAGCGGAGCTTGTCAGAATCAGTATAAAGAAATCTTAAAATTACTTAATGATAGAGTTATATAATAGAGTTATATAATAGAGTTATATAATAGAGTTATATAATTTAGAGTTATATAAATTTATTATAGTTATATAAATTATAGAGTTATATAAATTTTCAATTATTTATAATTCGCTCAAGAATTGAGCGAGTTATATTTAATTGAAAACTGGACATTGTGAATGGGGATCATATCAAATTAGTCGGCCATTCGAAAAATGTTAATTAATGATAATCGCTGTACCTACCAAATGATACAGAAGGAACTTCACATTGGATCCGCAGCTATACATAAAATTATTCATGAAGAACTGTATATGAAAAAATTAGTTTGTCGTTGGGTCCCCCATAATTTAACAGAACACCAAAAAGCGGAGCTTGTCAGAATCAGTATAAAGAAATCTTAAAATTACTTAATGATGGACACCGCATTATTTCTAAAATTATAACTGGTGATGAAACGTACATACCGTCTTCTGATGTTCCAACACGTCAAGAAAGTAAAATATGGATCTTTGAAGCTGACCCCAAACCAACAATGGTGAAAAGACAATGAGCAAAAGCAATGTAGACCTTGTTCTTCAGAAGTACAGGTCTGGTCAAAACCATAACGCTAGACCAGAGGGACAGACGACAGTTACAGCTAACTGGTACACTACTAAGTATCTTCCACAAATTCTTCAGGAAGAGAATGTTAGGGGACTCATGCTTCAGCATGACAATGCATCTTCTCATTCAGCAAAAATGACAGTCGAATTTTTTTAACAAAAAAACATCAAAGTGATAGAACATCCATCCTATTCTCCTGATCTTGCTATGTGTGTCTTTTGGCTATTTTAAAAAAAATTGCGTGAGCGTCGTTTTCATTCCGAAGATGAGGTTGATGAGGCTATAAAAGCATATTTTTTATCGATTCCAAGAGATGGATGTCTTGAAGCATTTAATCTTTGGAAAATTCGCCTAAAAAAGAGCATTGATGTTGGAGGGGAGTACTTTGAACACTCCTAAGAGTTGGCAAGTTTAACTTTTAAAATTGAAGAGGTTAATAAAATCATTCAAATTATTTTGGTTGTCATTGTTGTCACGATGACTTTCTTGTCTCAGTAATAATTATCAACTTTTGGGCAAAATAATTCATTTGTGTTTGCAGAATCTATTGCTTTCATTTTTACACAAATCCCTTCAGTCAAAGCGTTGCATGGCTATGAAATTTGGTACACAGGTATCTCAAGACCCGAATAGGTGCACCTTAGTAGTTTTTTTACTTTCCTTATATACATAGTATAATGCATAAAGAAAGTATCGTGACGGCGTCGCCTTCTGCTGAAACTATTCTAGCTACTGAGGACACTCCTACACATGGGGAGAGGAGCTTTTCTTCCTAATGAGGACTCACAAAGAAATGTGAAGTACATAGAATTTTCAGCAAGCAGTGAAGTATTTATATAGCCATTATTAAATTGTGCTATACACTTGGCTTGGTTGCGAAAGGAAAAAAATTGCCTGCGGAGACATTATTTGATCAAAACAAGCATTTCAGAAAATTGTGTCCATTAATATAGAAAGTAAAGTCTCCGCAAGTGACGAATTTCGGCTTTGTGATTTGGGGGGAAGGGACATTTCACTCCCATTGTGCCAATGTACACGAATTAGAGGCAATTTTCACTGTTATTTATAAGAATAAAATTTATTTATTTTCTTATTGTATAAAACTACCTTGCTTTAACTTCTGGGTACATTTTGTAATATCTTCACAAATGAGGTTTTTAAGTTTACTTCTTTAGTGTAATAAATTTCTTATTTCTTCTCCAATTTTATCTTGTGTGAAACAACATTAACCCCATTTAAAACCTTTACAGATTTTTAGCAATTTGTATGTAAATCAGTTTTCCTCGGTCCCAACAGCTCTCCTATGTGTAATGTCGATATAATGACTGCAAAAAGGTAGAAATCTCGTAACGGCGACCTTATGGAACATTGATCAACAGACTTAAAAGACAAAAACTAACTATTATCTGCAGTTCTAAAATTACAGAAAAGTTTTTTTGGGGGAGGGGGAATTCTCATTAAAGCTAAATTTAGCTACAACAGCTTTGTTTGTGCCAAGGCGTGTATCTTTTCCTTTCACTCCCTGAGGGCCGATAGATATCAGCGTTTTAATTGCGGGCGGCACACACTGCTTGGCAATAAGTTTTTGAAAAAACAATTAGAAATTGTTTTCATCATACCAGTTTTCTTGTATTTCATGGTTGTGAAGCCGGACTATCCTTTGCTTCTTGACATCGACAACGAAGCTGAAACTTTATTTCAGGCATTAGGAAAGCATATGCCATTGCAAGAAAAATTTACATTTAAGGGCTATGTGGCTATTGGTGAGAATCTTGAGTGTACCAAAGAATTGTGAGAAGAGAATCTTACAAGTGGTTTACTGAACGCTGATAATAAAGTAGTAGATTCTTCTGACGACAAAATTAATGAAGTCTTCGAACTTCCCTCATAAAGAAAAATTCTGAAACCGTAAATGTCATAAAATTGATTTAGAAATTTTTTAAAGTCAAGAAAATGGTGACACATACTTTCATGACATCAACCATTTTGAAAATGGCATCTTTAAATACTTCAGACAGAAGTTTCAGCAGACACAAATAACAGCCTTCTTCAAGGAGAGCTAGAACGTATGTAGCATAACTTTTTGCTTTGTTTAATTTCTGAAGTATGTTGCATTAAATTGATTTTTTTTAAATCTTTAGTTTTTAACTCAAGTTATTCATTTTTAAATGCACTATAGTTTATACTTCATTTGATACTGTTATTCATTAAGCAGAGCTTTTTTTTCTAAAATTGCAAAAATTTATAAGATGTGAAAATCAGCATTCCCGTACCCCACCACTATCGAAAAAATAGCAAAAGGGAATGCTCGATATAGCGACCATTTGATATAACATCCTTGCAATGAGAGTCAGACCTGAAAATTCAAAATTTCACTTAGTAGCAAGTGAACAACAGTAGGCAGTTTTAGTTTAGTAGCCACTCAGATTATAGACTTTTTGTAAAATCGATAAGTATGATTATATATACTTAATATGTAATATATGTATATACAAATGAAGGATAAGAATTGGACAGAAAAGAAACGCAGTTAACAAACTTCTGGACAATTTACAGATTAACACGGAATGGGGAGGGGATTCGTGGCCAGTCAGTTATTTTATTAAATTGCCTTACTGCATTGTTTAATGGACCTGCGGCGAGTGCCTATTTTCCGGTCTAGTGAGGATCCTTTCAAGGTCGCTATAATGAGTCTAGTGTATATACAGATGTCGCTATAACGAGTCTACTGTATATATATATAGATGGATTTTCTTTTCATCATTCCCCTTAAATCCAAATTAATTATTTCACATGGCCGTGATTGCCAGGGGCATTCACGAGAATAATGCCAACGTTTTTAATCTGGATTTTTGTACTTCGTTCCTGAATTCTACTCCTCTGGCTAACACAACTTTTCATGTTCTAGCATACGATTCTGCAATTCTGAACCTCTTGATACGTCTGCTTGTTCTTCAGAGCATTTTGATGTTGTACATTCCAATCATTTGTGGAAGATTCAACAATGATTTCTATTAATTTCTCTAATATCAGTTACCTTTACTAGTGATTGATATACCATGCTGTTTTTGCCATCAAATTAACTTTTCTCTTTCAAAATGTTATGGCTTTCCAAAATCAAGGAGTACCTCTCCTTTTCAAATTTTAAATTCTTACCAACTTCCTGTTTTCCCATTTGATGCTTTGCTTTTCATATCTTACTGATGCAAAAATGTGGAGTCATTATATCTGTCACAATCTGCCCTTAGCTAGATATTAAAATCTTGCATACTTATGTTTATTAATTGTGCTCGTGAAGTCTTTAGTTGGCTGTTAATGGGATTATTTTGCCTACACAAGCATGTTGATATGTAGACCCTGAAATACTGTACCCTAAATTATTCCTCAAGTTATGGTTGAAGAATTCAGACCTATGGGAGAGACGGTGGATATTATATACCTGATGCTGATACATCTGAATGTTTACGTAACTTCCCCTAGTTTGTGTTATAAGTGCTCTAGTAAAAGAGATTGCTTCACATTGTTATTGTTAAATAAGTAGGATTACTGTGTCTAATAACCAACTGTGTTTTCCAACTAAAACATGTGTATAATCAATTATTCTTAACAAAACGACTCAAATTTGGACTTCTTGACTACTAAATGTGGCATGAAATGTAACATTATATTTACAATGGTGTGAAAATAAAAAGCTACATATCAACAAAATTATTTAAACTATATTTTATTGTGAAGGAAAAATTAAAAGTTAAAAAATACTGTGATTTTAAACAAATCTTATTGTTTAAAATCACAAAATTACACATCATGTACATGCGCATCGGGCGCGGTTAGTACTTGGTGGGTGACCACCTCGGAACACCGCGTGCTGTTGGCCATCTCGGGTTCGGTATCCCCGTGGTTTGCGCGCTAGATTTGCACGCTACCACAAATGCCGCCGTGTTCATGCGGAGTACGATCACGTTAAACATGTGGGTCCGTAAGTCCTTCCGAGAGGTTGGTGGTAGGGGAAGGAGGGTACGGTCCCTGTGGATGCCTCCCCCACTGGGTTCCGGTCTAAATTGGGTGGCACTTCCCGGCCGTCCATACAGTTACCTTACACCTTTCTGGTAGGTCGGACGGTTTGGGTCTCAACAACAACATCATGTACATGCATGCATAAAAAATCAATAGAAAGTGTAACCCTCACTTGTAGCAATACATACACACACAAGCCTAATGTACTCTGTACTGATCAGAGGACATTCAAGAAATCAATGGCAGCAATTTAGATTCTTCTCCATTCTTAGATTCCTCTCTCTAACGTCATGTAATCCTCTATAAATAGCTTCTGTAGCCTGCAAAAAAAGCACACAAAATTATGCATGCTAAATTAACTTAGATAAGATATTCGATTAATGGAGTTAGACTTCGTATAACATAAATGCAGTATGCTCAAACTGCAATTTTAAAACCTGAATGGTTGTCCATATAGTCATCAAAATGAAAAATAAGTCGCGAGGGAGCAGTACAGTGGTGGGTGGCTATTTAGGTGCAGTAAGTGAAGTTCCACTTTGGACTTCACATATTACAATTTAAAATAAATAAAATTTATTGCTACAATACATTTTCGCACATTCTACTATTGAACAAACTGCAGAATACGAGATTGCTACATTTTAATGAGTCTATTTTGATTGCACAGTTGAACCTACTTATGACGAGCACAAAAGGGCCAATACTTACGTTAATTCCTGTGTTCGTTAAACTTGACATAAACATGTTTGCTATTTATTTTTCATGTAGTACAATGAAAAAAAGCTGATTAATTTGCTTTGTATTGTTTCATTGTTTCTTTTGTCTCTTATTTTTTATCGCATAATACTCATAGCACAAAAACATTATCAGTAGCATCTATCTTTTGAAAACAAATTCAGTTTTCTGCACATTCCAAAACCACTGAATATGCCCATGAGGGTTCTGTTTAGAATTCCCCATCTTCTTCGCAATCATCATTTACTTTATTATTTTATTTAGCTACTTGTACTTGTATTTCAGCTGCAAAATATTTTGGAATTAGTTGTATTATGTCAAAAGTCATCACACCATCGTCAACAGATATGTAATTTTCAAATTTAAAATAACTCATTTCCAAATTTACTGTTGGCTTACGTAAGTCATCAATTTTCTATTTTCCTAAGATTGTTCATCTTCAGAAATCTCCAAACAAGCTTTCCGGAACCATTTTCAATGCACTTTAATGTCAAGTTTTCGCATGAGTCATTCAATAAACGAATCCCTCCGGATATCTTAAAATTCAAATTTAAAGTTGTTGTATCTCTTCTATTCAGAAGCATCAAAATCAATTCCTTACGAAAGTGGCTTTCGAAACTTCTTATGACCTCTTAGTCCATGGACTGAATAACAGATTGCAGAATTAGGTGGTAAAAATTAAATCCTGATATTTTTCCAGTAATTTTGGGATATGTGGAACATTTATCTATGAGAAAGAAAATTTTATGCGTTTGTTTTCTATCAGTTTTTTCTCCCATTTCGAAATGAATTTAGTGAAATTGTCTGACGTCATCCATGCCTCGACAAATGAAGGAAGTCAACAAAATACAAGTTAGCAAAATCTTACTTGCTAAATCCAAGTTTTACTTGTAATATGTGAGAAATGTTCCGTACGTTTATTGTTGAATCAACCATTTAATTCTTTTTTCATCGCTAAACCCGGTTTCTTGTTAATTCAGGGCTTGCTATAAGCGGGTTTAACTGTAATAAGAATTTCTGCATGTCAAGCCTTCTGAAACAATTCTATCAGCAAGTAAAGTGCCCACGAGTAAACAAACCCTTCACCTGTATGCCCTGTTGCCACGACAACAGCAACATGCATATTGCATTTGCATTGAAGTTGTGGCAGATTCTTTTTTGAAAATCAATAGGCCAATAGGAATCTTTTGTAAAAATCAATAGGCTTCCAGTATTTACTAAATGTAATTTTTGTACCAAATTTCGTTTGAATCGCTCCATTAGTTCGTGAGATATCGTCTCCACAGACTCACTGGCACACACATAGACAGACAGACAGACAGACATCACCTCAAAAACGCTCGATCCATGTTCAGGAATGCTTGAAAGTTGCTCTCTCGTCGAAAACTCGAATTCGAATGTTCGAGCCCCATCACAATATTTTTCTTCTACTATGTATGTGAGGAAAATAAAAATGCTTGTTCTTTATATAGATTTTAGTTTTGGTTCAAATCAGGTAATAATTGAGCTTTTTCCGTGCGGATATTGCTCATCATTAGAAAAGGAAAACAATGAGACGAAATCTGATGTAATCTTTGCAATTTTCTATTATAAAATATAATGGAAATTGGATATAACTTCTAATAACATCTTTTTTATATAATTCTAAACTAAAATATAGCATTCAAGGATTTCCTGTCAATTTTTTTTTTTATTTTTTTTTCATAATCAAAAGTTAAATAGTTCCAAGTTTCAGCTTGTTCGAGGTTCAAGTGCTCTAGTGGTTAAAGCGAGTTGGGTAGTGATTACGCTGGTCTGTGGATTGCGAGTTCTGTCCTCACGTCAAACGCAATACTTTTGCGATTGCATTTTTAAATTGCTTCTGTTTCAGCGTGAAGAGAACGTTTTTGTTTAGTATTCGGTCCACGGTAATTTTAACCGCGTTTTTTACGATTATTTAAACAGACATGTTAATATGTTCAACTTAAATCCACTGAAATCCACTGTTTAACCGCCGCCCGCTTGGTTGATAGGCTTGGGGCGTCAATTTGCGGTGGTATGTGTTCTGGGTTCGGTTCCCGCTTAGGTTCGAATGATAAAATTGTAGTGAATGGAACATTTCTGTCTAGTATTTTGTCTCCAGCAATTTTTGCCGCGTTTTTTCAGATTATTAAAACAGACATGTTAAAATGTTAAACTTAAATACACAGAAATAGAATCTTCGATCGTCGCCCACTTGGCCGATAGGCTTGGGGCGTCAAGTTGCGGGGGTATAGGCTCTGGGTTCGATTCCCGCCTGGGTTCGAAGGGTAAAATTGTAGTGCTAGAGAGTAGCGGGTGTTAGAGTAGGGGTTGAAGTAGGTCTAGGTGGAAGAGGGATAGGTCGTCTTAGTTATTTCCTTCTTAAACTCCTGTTTAACTTTCTTATATTTCTTACTAACTTATCTGCACGAGATAGAGGACGAGCGGTGGTTGAGCTTCACCGTTGCTGGTGGGGTTTCTCTTCGGGCCTGCTGGCTTCGGTGTTGCGCTCCCACCCTTCCTTGTCCAAAAATCGTGCAGGGCTTGTTTTGCACCACGTGACTCCTGTTAACGAAGTCCCGAAATTTTATGCATTTTTTAATACAGTACATCTCTTTTTTTCCTAAGTCAGAACAACAAGAAGTGACGTCACTTCCGGTTCGTCATTTCCTGTGACAAACTTCCGGTACGTCATTTCCTGTGACATAACTTCCGGTACGTCATTTCCTGTGACATAACTTCCTGTACGCCATTTCCGGTCCAGTAATATTAAATTAAAAAAAATTACATTTCATAATTGCTAGGTAACAAAATTCAGAGAAACGTGCTAATTAGGTAAGCTGAATTGTGTCAATGCAGGTGTATGAGTTCGAACTCACGTCCTCTGGAATTGGAAACAAACGCCATGACCACTGAGCTAATCAGCACATATGCTAAAGGTCCTAAGTAATATATTTAAACTTAACCGAGAGACTGAGCAGAAAAAGTGCGGATACAAAACACTTAAATGGTCTCGAACCTACAACATCCAGAATAATAAACAGATCAATGAGCTAACAAGTACACAAACGGAAGGTTCTAATTAATATATTTAAACTTAACGCAGTAACTGATCAGAAAAAGTACGGATACTAAAACGTTTCAATGGGATTGAACCCACAGCATCTGGAACATGAAACAAACATCATGACCACTGAGCTAACCAGCTCGCTGGCCGAAGGTCTTAAGTAATATATTTAAATATAATGAAGCGTCTAAGCAGAAAAAATACGGATACCAAAACGCTTCAATGGACTCGAACCCACAGCCCCTGGAATTGGAAGCAGACAACATGACCACTGAGCTAAGCAGCTCAAGTACCAGGGATTCTAATTAATATATTTAAACTTAAAGGAGATACTGGTCAGAAAAAGTACGGAAACCAAAACGATTCCATGGACTCAGTCTCACGGAATAGGAACCAAACAACATGACAACTGAGCCAGCCAACTCACACGCCGAAGATCCTAATTAATATATTTAAAATTAACGGAGAGACTAAACAGAAAAAGTACCAACACAAAAAAAGATTCCATGTACTCGAACCCACAGCATCTCGAGCGAAAAGCAGACAACATAACAACTGAGCCAGCCAGCTCACATCCCAAAGTTACTAATTAATATATTTAAACTTAACAACAGACTGATCAGAAAAAGTACGTATACTAAAACGATTCAATGAACTCAAACCCACAACATCTGGGATATGAAACTGACAACGCAACCATTGGACCAACCATTTCACATACCAGAGATCCTAATTAATGTATTTAAACTTAACGGACAGACTGATTAGGAAAAGTATGGATATCAAAACAACATAATTGACTCGAACCCACAGTTGGAAGTAGACAACATGTTCACTGAGCCAGCCAGGTCACGTTCCAAAGATATTAATTAATATATTTAAACTTAACGGACAGACTGATCAGAAAATGTAGGTTTATCAAAATGATTCGATGGACTCGAACCCACAGCACCTGGAATAAGAAGAGACAACATGACCACTGAGCCAGCCAGCTCACATTCCAAGCATACTAGTTAATATATTTAAACTTAACGGACAGACTGATAAGAAAAAGTACAGATATCAAAACGCTCCAATGGACTCGAATCCACAGCATCTGGAATAGGAAACAGACAACATGACCCAGAAAGCGCACATTCCTCAGATACTAGTTAATATATTTAAACTTAACGGACAGACTGATCAGAAAAAGTACGGATATCAAAACGATTCAATGGACCCGAACACACAGCTTTTGGAATAGGAAACTCACAACACAAGCACTATGCCAACCAGCTAATATTCCTAAGGTCCTGATTAATGTATTTAACCTATGCGCGACTGATCAAATTGATACGCGTTGAACATTTCTCTCATTTGTTACTGGCAGATCGATTTTTTAAATCTACTTATATATTTCATGTTATGGGTTTATTATAATAATATTATTTTCCGCGTTTTTTCAGATTATTTAAACGGACATGTTAAAATGTTAAACTTAAATACACAGAAATAGAATCTTCGATCGTCGCCCACTTGGCCGATAGGCTTAGGGCGTCAAGTTGCGGGGGTATAGGCTCTGGGTTCGATTCCCGCCTGGGTTCGAAGGGTAAAATTGTAGTGCTAGAGAGTAGCGGGTGTTAGAGTAGGGGTTGAAGTAGGTCTAGGTGACAGAGGGATAGGTCGTCTTAGTTATTTCCTTCTTAAACTCCTGTTTAACTTTCTTATATTTCTTACTAACTTATCTGCACGAGATAGAGGACGAGCGGTGGTTGAGCTTCACCGTTGCTGGTGGGGTTTCTCTTCGGGCCTGCTGGCTTCGGTGTTGCGCTCCCACCCTTCCTTGTCCAAAAATCGTGCAGGGCTTGTTTTGCACCACGTGACTCCTGTTAACGAAGTCCCGAAATTTCATGCATTTTTTAATACAGTGCATCTCTTTTTCTCCTAAGTCAGAACAGCAAGAAGTGACGTCACTTCCGGTACGTCATTTCCTGTGACAAACTTCCGGTACGTCATTTCCTGTGACATAACTTCCTGTACGTCATTTCCGCTCCAGTAATATTAAATAAAAAAAATTACATTTCATAATTGCTAGGTAACAAAATTCAGAGAAACGTGCTAGTTAGGTAAGCTGAATTGTGTCAATGCAGGTGTATGAGTTCGACCTCACGTCCTCTGGAATTGGAAACAGACGCCATGACCACTGAGCTAACCAGCACATATGCTAAAGATCCTAAGTAATATATTTAAACTTAACCGAGAGACTGAGCAGAAAAAGTGCGGATACAAAACACTTAAATGGTCTCGAACCTACAACATCCGGAATAATAAACAGACAACATGATCAATGAGCTAACAAGTACACAAACGGAAGGTTCTAATTAATATATTTAAACTTAACGCAGTAACTGATCAGAAAAAGTACGGATACTAAAACGTTTCAATGGAATTGAACCCACAGCATCTGGAACATGACACAAACATCATGACCACTGAGCTAACCAGCTCGCTGGCCGAAGGTCTTCAGTAATATATTTAAATATAATGAAGCGTCTAAGCAGAAAAAATACGGATACCAAAACGCTTCAATGGACTCGAACCTACAGCCCCTGGAATTGGAAGCAGACAACATGACCACTGAGCTAAGCAGCTCAAGTACCAGGGATTCTATTTAATATATTTAAACTTAAAGGAGATACTGGTCAGAAAAAGTACGGATACCAAAACGATTCCATGGACTCAGTCTCACGGAATAGGAACCAAACAACATGACAACTGAGACAGCCAACTCACACGCCGAAGATCCTAATTAATATATTTAAAATTAACGGAGAGACTAAACAGAAAAAGTACCAACACAAAAAAAGATTCCATGGACTCGAACCCACAGCATCTGGAGTGAAAAGCAGACAACATAACAACTGAGCCAGCCAGCTCACATCCCAAAGTTACTAATTAATATATTTAAACTTAACAACAGACTTATCAGAAAAAGTACGTATACTAAAACGATTCAATGAACTCAAACCCACAACATCTGGGATACGAAACTGACAACGCAACCATTGGACCAACCATTTCACATACCAGAGATCCTAATTAATGTATTTAAACTTAACGGACAGAATGATTAGGAAAAGTACGGATATCAAAACAACATAATTGACTCGAACCCACAGTTGGAAGTAGACAACATGTTCACTGAGCCAGCCAGGTCACGTTCCAAAGATACTAATTAATATATTTAAACTTAACGGACAGACTGATCAGAAAATGTAGGTGTACCAAAACGCTTCAATAGACTCGAACCCACAGCATATGGAGCAAACAACATGGCCACTCAGCCAGACAGCTCATATGCCAAAGATACCAGTTATTAAATTTAAACTTAACGGACAGACTGATCAGAAAAAGTACGGATGTGAAAACGAATCAAGGAACTCGAACACACAACATTTGGAACAGGAAACTGACAACACAACCACTGAGCCAACCAGCTACTATACCGAAGATCCTACTTAATGTATTTAAACTTAACGTAGAGACTGATAAGAAAAAGTACGGGTACCAAAACGATTCAATGGACTTGAACCCACAGCATCTGGAATAGGAAACAGACACCATGACCATTGAGCCAGCCTGCAAACGCACCAAAGGTTCTAGTTAATATATTTAAACTTTAATAAATGATCAGAAAAAGTACGAAAATAAATTATACAACGGACTCGAAACCACAGCATTCGGAGTAGGAAACTGACAACTGAGCCAGCCAGCTCACTTTACAAGTTACTAATTAATATATTTAAACTTAACGGACAGACTGATCAGAAAATGTAGGTTTATCAAAACGATTCGATGGACTCGAACCCACAGCATCTGGAATAAGAAGAGACAACATGACCACTGAACCAGCCAGCTCACATTCCAAACATACTAGTTAATATATTTAAACTTAACGGACAGACTGATAAGAAAAAGTACAGATATCAAAACGCTCCAATGGACTCGAATCCACAGCATCTGGAATAGGAAACAGACAACATGACCCAGAAAGCGCACATTCCTCAGATACTAGTTAATATATTTAAACTTAACGGACAGACTGATCAGAAAAAGTACGGATATCAAAACGATTCAATGGACCCGAACACACAGCTTTTGGAATAGGAAACTCACAACACAAGCACTATGCCAACCAGCTAACATTCCTAACATCCTGATTAATGTATTTAACCTATGCGCGACTGATCAAATTGATACGCGTTGAACATTTCTCTCATTTGTTACTGGCAGATCGATTTTTTAAATCTACTTATATATTTCATGTTATGGGTTTATTATAATAATATCATTTTCCGCGTTTTTTCAGATTATTTAAACAGACATGTTAAAATGTTAAACTTAAATACACAGAAATAGAATCTTCGATCGTCGCCCACTTGGCCGATAGGCTTGGGGCGTCAAGTTGCGGGGGTATAGGCTCTGGGTTCGATTCCCGCCGGGGTTCGAAGGGTAAAATTGTAGTGCTAGAGAGTAGCGGGTGTTAGAGTAGGGGTTGAAGTAGGTCTAGGTGGAAGAGGGATAGGTCGTCTTAGTTATTTCCTTCTTAAACTCCTGTTTAACTTTCTTATATTTCTTACTAACTTATCTGCACGAGATAGAGGACGAGCGGTGGTTGAGCTTCACCGTTGCTGGTGGGGTTTCTCTTCGGGCCTCCTGGCTTCGGTGTTGCGCTCCCACCCTTCCTTGTCCAAAAATCGTGCAGGGCTTGTTTTGCACCACGTGACTCCTGTTAACGAAGTCCCGAAATTTTATGCATTTTTTAATACAGTGCATCTCTTTTTTTCCTAAGTCAGAACAACAACAAGAAGTGACGTCACTTCCGGTACGTCATTTCCTGTGACAAACTTCCGGTACGTCATTTCCTGTGATATAACTTCCTGTACGTCATTTCCGGTCCAGTAATATTAAATAAAAAAAAATTACATTTCATAATTGCTAGGTAACAAAATTCAGAGAAACGTGCTAATTAGGTAAGCTGAATTGTGTCAATGCAGGTGTATGACTTCGAACTCACGTCCTCTGGAATTGGAAACAGACGCCATGACCACTGAGCTAACCAGCACATATGCTAAAGATCCTAAGTAATATATTTAAACTTAACCGAGAGACTGAGCAGAAAAAGTGCGGATACAAAGCATTTAAATGGTCTCGAACCTACAACATTCGGAATAATAAACAGACAACATGATCAATGAGCTAACAAACACAAACGGAAGGTTTTAATTAATATATTTAAACTTAACGCAGTAACTGATCAGAAAAAGTACGGATACTAAAACGTTTCAATGGGATTGAACCCACAGCATCTGGAACATGAAACAAACATCATGACCACTGAGCTAACCAGCTCGCTGGCCGAAGGTCTTCAGTAATATATTTAAATATAATGAAGCGTCTAAGCAGAAAAAATACGGATACCAAAACGCTTCAATGGACTCGAACCCACAGCCCCTGGAATTGGAAGCAGACAACATGACCACTGAGCTAAGCAGCTCAAGTACCAGGGATTCTATTTAATATATTTAAACTTAAAGGAGATACTGGTCAGAAAAAGTACGGATACCAAAACGATTCCATGGACTCTGTCTCACGGAATAGGAACCAAAGAACATGACAACTGAGCCAGCCAACTCACACGCCGAAGATCCTAATTAATATATTTAAAATTAACGGAGAGACTAAACAGAAAAAGTACCAACACAAAAAAAGATTCCATGGACTCGAACCCACAGCATCTGGAGTGAAAAGCAGACAACATAACAACTGAGCCAGCCAGCTCACATCACAAAGTTACTAATTAATATATTTAAACTTAACAACAGAGTTATCAGAAAAAGTACGTATACTAAAACGATTCAATGAACTCAAACCCACAACATCTGGGATATGAAACTGACAACGCAACCATTGGACCAACCATTTCACATACCAGGGATCCTAATTAATGTATTTAAACTTAACGGACAGAATGATTAGGAAAAGTACGGATATCAAAACAACATAATTGACTCGAACCCACAGTTGGAAGTAGACAACATGTTCACTGAGCCAGCCAGGTCACGTTCCAAAGATACTAATTAATATATTTAAACTTAACGGACAGACTGATCAGAAAATGTATGTGTACCAAAACGCTTCAATAGACTCGAGCCCACAGCATATGGAGCAAACAACATGGCCACTCAGCCAGACAGCTCATATGCCAATGATTCCAGTTATTATATTTAAACTTAACGGACAGACTGATCAGAAAAAGTACGGATGTGAAAACGAATCAAGGAACTCGAACACACAACATTTTGAACAGGAAACTGACAACACAACCACTGAGCCAACCAGCTACTATACCGAAGATCCTACTTAATGTATTTAAACTTAACGTAGAGACTGATTAGAAAAAGTACGGGTACCAAAACGATTCAATGGACTTGAACCCACAGCATCTGGAATAGGAAACAGACACCATGACCATTGAGCCAGCCTGCAAACGCACAAAAGGTTCTAGTTAATATATTTAAACTTTAATAAATGATCAGAAAAAGTACGAAAATAAATTATACAACGGACTCGAAACCACAGCATTCGGAGTAGGAAACTGACAACTGAGCCAGCCAGCTCACTTTACAAGTTACTAATTAATATATTAAACTTAACGGACAGACTGATCAGAAAATGTAGGTTTATCAAAACGATTCGAACCCACAGCATCTGGAATAAGAAGAGACAACATGACCACTGAGCCAGCCAGCTCACATTCCAAACATACTAGTTAATATATTTAAACTTAACGGACAGACTGATAAGAAAAATTACATATATCAAAACGCTCCAATGGACTCGAATCCACAGCATCTGGAATAGGAAACAGACAACATGACCTAGAAAGCGCACATTCCCCAGATACTAGTTAATATATTTAAACTAAACGGACAGACTGATCAGAAAAACTACGGATATCAAAACGATTCAATGGACCCGAACACACAGCTTTTGGAATAGGAAACTCACAACACAAGCACTATGCCAACCAGCTAACATTCCTAACATCCTGGTTAATGTATTTAACCTATGCGCGACTTATCAAATTGATACGCGTTGAACATTTCTCTCATTTGTTACTGGCAGATCGATTTTTTAAATCTACTTATATATTTCATGTTATAGGTTTATTATAATAATATCATTTTCCGCGTTTTTTCAGATTATTTAAACAGACATGTTAAAATGTTAAACTTAAATACACAGAAATAGAATCTTCGATCGTACGTACTGTGAAACCCGTAAACCTGTTTCTGCCTGTGCTCTTTGGCAAAGTATATATGTTATTAAACTTCAACTCATTCTGAAAATATCAGTTGTTTAACAAAAAAAAAAAAGATTAAAATAGGTTCGCTAGATCCTCAGAAAGAGATTGCCAATAAAACTGCTTTTGTTCTAAAAATAGGTAGAAGATGAGTCAAATATAAACCCTTTACTAATTTTATTTGAAAAAATGTAAATTTCTTTCAAGCGAGCCATGAACCACTGACCTTCTGTTACAAAATTTGCTCCCAGTAATACTATAAGCTGATATTTTTCCGTCTGATCAATCATCCATTCCATAACGATAAAATATTTTGAGAAATGTACTTACCATCCCATTTAAAAATCTGAAATTTTGAAAGTAGTAATATATTCTTCTTCTTATCCGGAAAGTATCAAATATTAAACAAAAAATAAATTTTGAAAATCGGTTCGATAGATTTTCAGAAATTGAATAACAAGAATTCTGATCTGAGTAGAATATGACTTTCCTTATATAATGCAATGAATTTACTTCTTTCACAAAAAAAAATGATATATAAGCTCCACGGCAGAATTTTTAACGTTGAATTGTACATTTGGCGCGTTTCCGGATGACAATATGTAAAACAATTTTGGACCCAAGTAACTTATACTTCACGGAACTTTAAATTAACAATTATCCATATTGATAGCATTCTCGATAAGCAATATAGTTCTTATATTTAAAAATATTAATAATAAATTTATCAAGTAGACGTCATTCTTATTAACTGGCGTCATTTTTGCAATTTGACAATATTTTTGTGAATCTGGGGCTAAATATCACCAAGTTGGTGATATTTTGCTATATTATTCGCCAAGTTTCCAAGTCGCCAAGTTATTATTCGCCAAGTGTTACAAACAAACGGAGAAAAGATCATATCTTATATACTAGAAGGTATGCCCGTCGTATGACGGAATTAAAAATTTGCAAAACATTACCACTAATTTAGCATAATTTTAAGAGGTATTTTCGTTAATTTATTTAAAAAACGCGCCAACTGGGCGACATCCCGATAAATTTTTCGCTAAGCATTTACAGACGCACGGCGAAATGAGTTAATCTTATAGTCGAATTTTAGTTCTTTCCAAGACATTGAATTTTCATTAATTAGTCGTAACTTTAATTGATTAAGCGTCATTTTTATCAATTTGGCGGTATTTTCATTAATTTGACAACAACATTTAAATAATCGCCAAAATTTCGTCAAGCGTCATGGACCGAAAAATAGGTTATTCTTATAGTAGTTCTTATATTCTTTCCAAGATATTGAATTTTCATCATTTAGTCGTCATTCCCACTGATTTAGCGTCAGTTTTATCAATTTGGCGACATTTTTATCAATTTGATGGCATTTTCGTCAATTTGGCAACATTTTAAAAAGTCGCCAACTTGGCGATATTCCACCAAATTCGTCGTCAAAATTTAGCCAAGCGTTACGGACGGAGAAATGGGTTATTCTTATAATAAATTATTGACTATTGGCGCCAAAATACAAAACTATTACCCAAAGTGTCTTCTCTTGTGAATGGAATGAGCGAGATCCACGAGAATGATGTTAACAAATTTATTGCATAATATTACATAGCCAAGACGTTCCATTACGTTATAGCCAAGGCGTTCCATCCTGTGATATCGAAACTTATCCCCACTTCAGAAAATAGCAATATGTCCATAATGTAGTTTTTCAGAGGATGTAGATTTGGTGGGCATTCCATCACAGGGTGCTAGTCGTAGATTCATAAAGTAGATAGCAATATGGTGCATAGCTTGTCTTGGAAGGCTGACTGTTGGAAGTGGCAAAAGAGGTCGAGTGAAGGCCAGTAAAACAAGAACAGATATGTTAATACCAGGTAAAATAATTAATAATTAAAAATTAAGCAAAAAGTTAAGAAAAGAGCATAATATCGTGAATTGAGAAACGGGCTGGCGTCAAATACGCTTGTTAAAAATTAAAATTATACATATATGAAAATTGAACATACATCCATTGTCATAAAAATTTGCGCATCAAGAAGTAATTGTGGAATCTTAACGAAACTTGGCATGAAGGTACGTGTCAGGCAGATATGCAAATGATTAAAAATAGAGCGTGATTGCGCAATGTGTAATGCCACCAGAGGGCGTAGAACTTCGTTCTCCCTGGCGCAGGAAAAAGATACGCAGAGGCTTTTCGCCTGTACTTAAGCTGTTGCAGAGGGACGCTTTTTTATTAGGGATGCCGTTACACCGTCATCGGAAACAATATGATCAGCTGTCAGAGTTCGAGATGGGAAGAATCATTGGGATAATGGAAGCTGGGTGGTCAGCTCGGCCAGTAGCCAGCCACCTAGGCCGTTCTGACTTTACTGTGAGGAGGTGTTGGGACCAGTGGACGAGAGAGAGGTCGCATACACGGCGGCCAGGCTCAGGATGCCCTCGGCAGACCAATAGCCGAGAAGACCGTCACATCATCTGCCATTCACGCACAGCGCCAACTGCATCATTGTCCGCCATCCGGACACAGCCAGCACCTTCACTACGGGTCCCTTCGCAACAGATGGTACCGTCCGTATTATCGCGAGGCGCCTGGCTGAAGGACATTTGGTATCGCGGCACCCATTATGTGTGCTGCCAAAGACACCCACCCACCATCGCCTCCGTTTGGAGTGGTGTCGCGCTCAATGGGATTGGACCGCAACCGAATGGAACCACGTCGTCTTCAGCAACGAATCGAGATTTAATTTGGGCAGTGATGACAACCGTGTACGTGTGTGGAGGCCCCGTGGTGAACGCCTCAATCCTGCCTTCGCTTTACAACGGCACACAGCTCCCACAGCCGGTGTGATGGTATGGGGTGTTGTCGCATACGACACCCGGTCACCTCCAATATTGATCCACGGAACCATGACAGCCCAGCGGTACGTTCGTGACATCCTTCAGTCACATGTGTTGCCACTCATAGCAGAGCTCCCAAGAAGCATTTTACAACAGGACAATGCTCGGCCACATACAGTAAGGGTGTCACAGAATTGCCTCCGCCACATTACCACCCTTCCCTGGCCTGCCCGTTCCCCAGATTTGTTACCGATCGAGCATATTTGGGATCACTTGGGACGGTAAGTTGGACAGCCTACAAGTTTGGTCGAACTAGAGGCGCGCTTACAACAACTGTTGTATGAGATGACGCAGGACACCATACGGGACCTGTATGCTTCAATGTCCGCCCGTATCGCATCGTGCATTTACACCAGAGGTGGTCCAACAGAGTACTAGAACCTCCATTCATTTGTAGTTTTTCCTGTAATAAATGATCCTTTTGCTTTGATTTTGTATCACTTACTGATATCAACGCTGCACTCACATATATAAAATTTCGTTCGATTCTTACAACTCTTTCTTGGTGCGCAAATTTTTATGACAATGAGTATATTTCACAATAATTAATACTTTTTTTTTAATTTTATGTGATCTTTTGATAAATTTATTTTAAAAACGTGCAATATCTCGAGAACGGTTCATGCTAGCGTTCTAAAGTTTATGTCAATAGTTTTCCAATGAAAAATTACATAAGAAATGATAATTTACGTAAGTTTATTGAAGATTTTGATATTTTGATGATTTCAAAATTTTATTCGAAAATTTGGGGGTCTTTCGAACATTCGATTACGTTTAAAAATAATAAACTTCCAGTTTTCACTGATTGTAATTTTTGTACCAAATTTCGTTTGGATCGCTCCATTCGTTCGTCAGATATCGTCTCCTCAGACTCACTGGTACACACATACACACAGACATCACCTCAAAAACGTTCGATTCGTTTTCATGGATGATGGAAACATGCTTTCCCGTCGAAAACTCGAATTCGAATTTTCGACCCAGTCACAATACTTTCCCTATACATTATACTATATATATAAGGAAAGCAATATCTCAAAGAGTATTTTTATCTCTGAATCAATGTATTCATTGGGCTATGTTGATACACTTCCTCTTATAGTGGAAATGAACAACATCCTACAGTATTTGTTGAAAAGTTTACATATAAATGTATAATATGTATCAATAGTTTTTTTGTGTTAAAGAAATGTGTGTTAAAGAAATGTGTGTTAAAGAATGTGTGTTAAAGAAAAAAGGCCCTTTGCAGATTAAATAGAACCATTGAAGATATAGTCTTGAATTTAAAATTAAAAAGGTATCACAAAATGTAATTTTAATATGCTTCAACTAAAATTTAACATAACCATGCTAATTTCATAAAAAATTCATAGTTGGAATGTAGGGGTAGTACAAAAACGTTAAGAGCAAGCTTTTAATTTACATTCTTTTGCATTTTGATGACATTTGTTAGAAAGCACTTATGATAAATAGTTACAATGGTATGACGTATAGAGTTTGACACTAATACTTAAATAATAATTATTAATTTTTTAAAAATAATAATTAATATTTTAAAGCATTGATCGATTCAATTTTTATAATAGAAGTAAAAAAAAATCATTTGGGGGGGGGGATAATGAATGTTAGCATTCCTTCTTGCAGCTCAGCTCAAAAGTTACATTTTTTTGTTGTTTGATAATTTTCTTTGTCAATTTGCCAAATATCCAGTCACCACCACTAATATTTTAGGCACCATGAAGTCTGGTGTTTGTCCATACCTAATTTAGAGGTTAGGCTTTAGAGTCTTTAAATTAAACACAATAGCTTTATTAAGCAATTTACATGAAAATTTTTAGATTAAAATGCAAAAAAAAAACTTCATTGTTCACGTTTTTGAAAATTTTTTACCTTGTTTGGTGTAGAAGTCGAAACTATGCAGTTTATATGCATTAGAAGAATCCAGAACCAGTTTCCCTGGCTCTACAAATAACCTTAGATTCTTCTCTAATAGTAACAGTTTCATCTGAAATTTCCATGATGAATAATTATTTCCATTCAACTTTATGATGACTTCCATCTCGAAATCTTTAAATCCGTCCGCGCTAACAAAAATGCAATTCTCTCATATGAATCATTCTCTGCTACAAAATGGTAGTAGTTTACATTAAATATTTAGTGGTTATAAGAGTCGAAATTAGACATAACTTTATAAAGTAATTCATAGAAAGATTTTTGCACCAAAACACAAAACGAGCAACAATAATTACAGATAATTAATTATATGCATGCACCAATAAATATATTTTTTTAAATATGTTAAATATGTGCCTACAGTAAATAGTATTTAATGTTTCAATGAGTGGCACCCAGAGCAGAATGTTTCTGGGCGATTTTGCGTCAGAGAATTATCGGTTAGAAATTTATCTGCAGTTTACACGTTGAACTCAACCTGCATATTTCATAAGTTGTTTCCTAAATGGGTTAATTTTTGTGTATTTTTTAAATATTATCATGTTTTATATACTTTTGTATATTATTTTAATGACTCTTTATTTATGTTACATTTATTTGGATTATAAATGAAATATATAATTAAAATAAACATGTAAGTACAGATGCACATATTCAAATTTTAATTGATATTCTTAAAATAGTTACATTTGTAACTGCTTCTGATTGTTTTAAGAAGTTTGTTTATCCAATTTTAACCTCAACCAGCTTTATCAAATGATCGGCAGTATTGTATCTCTGAAAATACTCTCAACGGCAAAATACTGAAAAACAAATGTTTATATGGACTATCATTAGCAAGATGTTTATAAAAATTCCTTTTAAGTTGGCAATGGTTTAGTTTATCAATTATATTCATTTCATTTGCGTAAATCCATATGTACACCGTCAGCCAAAATGTAAACCAGTAGGTATCTCTGAAACTGCAACAACTATGATTCTCAGTCACTTAATTGTGAAATTGATTATGTTAAATCCTTGTCCGTTTCTAGGGGCTATAATTCCACTATTACTGAAAAAGTATTGCACAAATTCAACAAGCCGAAATTGGATTCATAAGCTGTTACGGCATGAGTTGTGACCTCTTAATTCTGTCGTTTTACCTTTTTACTCTTCAGTTAGCTATATGGTTTCTCATATTCTTTTGTTTCAATTTTTTATGTGTATTCAAACCTATCAATAAAATTCAATTCTCTTTATTTGAAAACCCCATTCCTGTCTCGAATCATTGGGGTATTTATCACATTCCATGCAAGTGCGATCGTGGTTATGTTTATCAGACATAAAGGGCTTTTAAATGTCGTATTCAGACACATATGAGTTACGTTTCTGAGCAGGATATAGCCAAGTTTAAAACTGCTGAACATTCTTGGAAGTGTAATACAGTTTTCAATTTTTTGGAAGCTAAGATCAATTTTACTCCTAATTCTATTTTTAAATAGGATTTTCTTGAAAACCCCTACTGTTTCTCAATGAAATTATTTTGTTAAAGATCATTGTCTCGTCTTCCTTTAAGCTTGAAAATCTCTTGTATAATGTTTCTATTCTGGTCTGCTTTCTTCCTTTTTTCGGTTTTTTATCTACCTTTCTCCCGAATTTAATTTTTTCCCGCTATTTTTTTCCACGAAACTCATATTGCCTCCGAAAACAGTTGGTTCCTTATAGGGGGATTGAGTTAAGATGAGGTCTGATCTGGTCCCACTTGTAAAAGAGACCAGACCAGACCATTGTGTGCTCGTATATAGACCATTTAGTTATGTGGTTCCTCAGCTATAGTGAATGCGGATGAACAGCTCAAGCATCAGCACAGTTTCAGGCAATCGTGTAAGTACAATCACTCTATGAAGAAAAAGGAAGAAACTCACTTGAACCAAAGGCAAAAGTTAATTTTTTTTTATTATGAAATATATACAGCTCTCATGTGTGGAACCACGTATGCATGTATTTCTACCGCTACAAAGGGTAGAACAAGTTTACATATAAAAGCAGCTTTAGTAATGCAAAAATATCCCAATTCGGGATATTTTTTGCAAAGGATAAGTAGTTACACAAGCTCGGATAAACGAGCGAAAGTGTGGTCCACTACAAGCCCAAAAAGTGAGAGCGAAGAGGAGAAGAAAAGTTCTTCTTTAGACTTGACCATTTAAAGTTTCATAAAGTACAGAAAGATAATTTGGAAAAACTGAGGCGTTTCCAGACCTTCATATTTCAATTTTTTTTTCTGTTTGTTTTTATTATTTTGTCATCTTTTTCGATATTTCTACTTATTATTCTTGTTTTTGTACGTCTCATAATCTTTCGTTATTGTTTTAGTAGGTTTTTTCTCACTATTCAGTTCTTTCTATTTGTTCAAATATCCACCTTGTTTTCTTTAAGATAATTCTTTATTTTCTGAATCCATCCCTTCCTCTATGGTTTTTTCCGTTTATTTGTTGTATCTTGCCTTTCGTTTTTCTGCCTCATGGGTTTGTTTTCTATTTCATTTCTCCGAACAAATTTACTCCTACATTTTGGCACGCGAGCTATTCTACCTCAGTTGTTGATTTTACATGAATAAGTGAGGTCGATCTAAAGTTGGCTCTGAAGAAGAAGGCTGTTTCGTATCTCCGAAACCGGTTTGCCAGCATATTATTGTGTTTATGTTGTATTTACGAAGTTTTTATTTTATCCAATGTTTCTGCGTTTTCAATTATGTTCCTTTATAGAATTTGTGCCTTTATGAAAGAATGTTCAAAGTACCCATAAAATTTCTGATTTCCTAGCTATACTGAGTTTTTTCTATTCATTTGCACTAATTTCTGTCCTTTCTAATAGTTGGAATTTTCTGCATTTCATAACATCTATTTTGAGTTGAAATTTAACTTTAATCATCCTTTTCACTTGAAGTTTTATATTTTGGCAACGACGATGTCAAATGCGTGCCTCGCCGAAGATTTCAAACTATTGATGGGGAATTTTCTGAATCCTAGACATTACGAAATGTGTCGTACCTTACATGTTTCATCTATTTCTCTTCTTGATAAGTAATCATAAGGGTGAAGAGATGTGACAGTTATTGTTGCAGTTTTTCCATCCAGATTCAAGCCTTGTGAACTTACTCAATTTGCACACACTAAAAATAATTTGAGAATTCAATAAAATGAAATATATGTTATATGTATGTGTATGTCTATGCATGTGTGCGCAAATTGCGTGCGTGTGATTGCGTACATATATGAGCATTCGTGCGTGCGTACGCTTGTATGTGTACTTGAGAATATGGTTGCGTATATTTGTATGCTTGAGTATATGCATGTGTACAAGCACGTTTTTTGTATATGCGGCCGGAGAGCATTTAACTGACCCAAATGTAGCCCGCGATTAAAAAAAAAGGTTAATGATCACAAATGGTTGTAGACCACTGGTCTCTCAACCTTTTCATAAATGCTGTACCACCAAAACCAAAATACAAATATTTCAGTTCCACCAAAAAAGATGCATTTTATGCAGAATAGGAAGTCTATACTGTGCATTAATTATGTGACGATAGCATACTTTTCTCTTCGTTACGAATTAAAAAATATTTAACAAATATAACAATTATTAGCAAAAGCAATAAACAATATGTGTAACAAACAGTATGATTATTGATTAACGAAATGGGCTAATGTGATACTTGTGCTTGTTTGATAGAAATTGTTTTCCTTATATCTGGTTATATTTTGCTTGATTTAGAAGTAAATTTGATTTCAAATTGAGGTTCACTGTACATATCATTTAAGTCAATTGAAGAAAATCCTACTCACCTAAGTAAAAAATATAATTGTTCCTTATAAACATTTACAAACGCTGTTCCTACCCAACTCTAGTTTCTCAGAATTGAGGCAATCGCGCATGCTAAAGTTGAAAATTAATATTATTGAAAATAATCACTACTTTAAAATTGTAAAATTTTTCTACTCTATTTTGCACAAATCATCCATGTTCCACCAGTTACCACAAACGCTATTCCTACCCAATTCTAGTTTCTCAGAATTGAGTCAATCACGCATGCTAACGTTAAAAATTAATATTATTGAAAATAATCACTACTTAAAGATTGTAAAATTTTTCTACTAGATTTTGCACAAATCATCCATGTTCCACCAGTCACCACAAACACTATTCTTACCTAACTCTAGTTTCTCAGAATTGGGGCAATCGCGCATGCTAACGTTGAAAATTAATATTATTGAAAATAATCGCTACTTTAAGATTGTAAAATTTTTCTACTCTATTTTGCACAAATCATCCATGTTCCACCAGTTACCACAAACGCTATTCCTACCCAATTCTAGTTTCTCAGAATTGAGTCAATCACGCATGCTAACGTTAAAAATTAATATTATTGAAAATAATCACTACTTAAAGATTGTAAAATTTTTCTACTAGATTTTGCACAAATCATCCATGTTCCACCAGTCACCACAAACACTATTCTTACCTAACTCTAGTTTCTCAGAATTGGGGCAATCGCGCATGCTAACGTTGAAAATTAATATTATTGAAAATAATCGCTACTTTAAGATTGTAAAATTTTTCTACTCTATTTTGCACAAATCATCCATGTTCCACCAGTTACCACAAACGCTATTCCTACCCAATTCTAGTTTCTCAGAATTGAGTCAATCACGCATGCTAACGTTAAAAATTAATATTATTGAAAATAATCACTACTTAAAGATTGTAAAATTTTTCTACTAGATTTTGCACAAATCATCCATGTTCCACCAGTCACCACAAACACTATTCTTACCTAACTCTAGTTTCTCAGAATTGGGGCAATCGCGCATGCTAACGTTGAAAATTAATATTATTGAAAATAATCGCTACTTTAAGATTGTAAAATTTTTCTACTCTATTTTGCACAAATCATCCATGTTCCACCAGTCACCACAAACACTATTCCTACTCAACTCTAATTTCTCAGAGTTGAGGCAATCGCTCATGCTAATGTTGAAAATTATTATTATTGAAAATAATCCCTATTTTAAGATTGTAACATTTTTATACTATATTTTGCACAAATTATTCATGTACCGCAACAGTCATCACAAACGCTATTCCTACCCAACTCCAGTTTCTCAGGTTGGCTATAATGCCGTTTAGCCATTTGGGGGAATCAGCGAAGAACCAATGTTTATGTATCACCAGTGAGTGTGTGTGTGTGTGTGTGTGGGGGGGGGGGTATAACTCCTTAAACTCTTCTTAGAAACTCTAATGCTATACTCGTATATATAGTCTTAACTTATTGTCATCCATTGTAGTTGTACATACGTTAAGACAGGATGCTTAAGAATTTAAGAATTTTCTTAACATGTATATTTTTCATTTTTCATAAGATGGTTATACCGATATGTCAACTGGATTTAGTAAAAGGTCAAACATTTTCAACTGTTCAGACATACTGATAATGTCAATGTGTATGCCAGTACGAACATGAACATCGAAAAGAAGGACTGAGTTTTGTATATATGAATAGATAGATGCAGATTCTTAAATGTACACATAAACTATTTTTAAACTATTGAATTGCGTGACATTTATTTCCCAATCTATAGTGAAATTTTTATCATATATATATGTCAATGAGCATAAATCAGTAGATGAATACTATCATTTTAGGTATTTCCATCAATAATTCACGTCCTTTATAATCCCTTATGAAAGAACATCTCATTTAAAGGCGTTGGCGGTAATTTAAACACTATAGTTGACTTTTGGCTCAGGATGAGATTTGAATTATAGAAGTAACAACAAACATGAGCAGGTCGCATTTCCTACGCATCGCGAATAATAAATTCATAACCGCGAATTAGTTTCTTGTGTCACATGGGGAGAATTTTGAAGAGGGTAAGGGTCAGCGGAGGATTTTCATATTTTACCTCCCACGAGCCGTGTTTAAGTGTTGTTATTACTTCACGTCGCTGTCTTTGAGATTTTTGTTAGTTCACATTTGCGCATCTAATTCTCATATATACCAAAATTGAAGAGATGTAGAGACATAGGTGGGTCCGGCTTCTAGGCATTAATTTTATTATTGCAGGATGATGTTGAACTCCTCAGCATTAGAAATTTCCTCTTACCCACGCATCAGCTCCCGGGCGTTTGAACCATCATCATCCAATTCACGATGAGCCATGAAGAACATGATACTGAGGATCTTCATCATTTTTAGTTTTCTTGATTCAAATTCGATACAGATGAAGAAGAAAGGAATCCTTATATATGCATATCATAATTCGATTCGTGACGAGACTGGAGATAAACGGATTAACCGATTCGTATAATAGGGTTTCGTCTTCTTGGTCAAAGGGGATATTACTATTACAACATGCAGTACTTGAATCATTTACATTTAATATATGATCAGTATGCTGAGTGTGATAGAAGTATCAATGAACTACACTACAGTTGAGATCTTGCTTTGTACTATATATTTTTACTTTACCTATGTACATAGTATAATGTATAAAGAAAGCATTGTGACAGGGTCGAAAATTCGAATCCGAGTTTTCGACAGAAAAGCTGGTTTTAAATATCTCTGAACTCGAATCGAACGTTTTTGAGGTGATGTCTCTGTCTCTGTGTGTGTGTTTGTGTGTGTTTGTGTGTGTGTGTGTGTGTGTGTATGTTAGTGTGTGCATATGTATGTTAATGTCTATGTACATTCGGTCAAAAAAAATCCGAACACATCTCATTATTCTAGCTTCTAGACTCGTACAGTCAAATCAAAAGTGTCAAACTTGGAATAATGTCTAGTACAAATAAATGTGCATAATTTGTATAAGAAGTCGTCTTTCTATTTAGTTGCTTACTATTTTCAAAAATTTAAATGGCAACACCCATTATTATTTATTTATTTGTTTATTATTATTATTATTATTATTATTATATTTATTATTATTACGTGTCATCATAAGATTTCTTGTGTCAACAATATGCTAAATATAAATTTGTGAGATTTGGACCATAAATAAGGAAGATATACGGAAAAAAATATTCGAGGTCCGTCTTCATATTTAAGGTAGTAAAGTAAAGGTCACTCATACTCTGCAGTTATACCTTTCATATTTCGATGATATAGCATATTCTTTACAAAAACATATTATCATTATGTTTGTGGGATCCGAACTCGTAAATTTTAGGGGCAGCGTAAATGGCATATTTAACTATGATATGATAATATTAAATGAGTTTTTTCAAAGTCACAAAATATTGTGTCTTTGAAACCGGAATAATGCGTGATGTTCAGATTTTTATTATTATTATTATTTATTTATTTAAAAGAACTCAAGCTACAGGATAAAGTCCCAGAAACAGCGAGCAAGATAAAATTCAATACAAAATTATACTGTTTAAATATTATAAAATACATTAAAATGCAAACTATTAACAACAAATGATCTTTAAAAGCATTTGCGAATGAATATAAAATACATTAAAATGTAAAATATTTATAACAAAGGATTTTTAAAAGCAATTTCAGATGAATAAAATACATCAAGATCAACAGGGAAGCCGTTGTATAGTTTACAGAAATTATTAATGGCAAATTAACAACCAATATTAGTACTAAATTTCCTTTCAGCAAATAAACTCATGCTCCTAGTATAATACTGGGGAACATGAAATTTGATCCCACACAAGACAGGGGCGCAATCAATTCCGTCATTGAACAGATTCCTGAAGACAGAAAATAAAATGAAATATCTTCTGTTCTGTAAGTTTTTAATATTAAACATATCACAGAGAAAGGTAGCAGATAAGGTATAACAATAATAACCAATTTTCTTATAATATAAATAGCTCAATGTATTTTGAATAATTTCGATTTTGTTTATGCAAACAGTATAAAAAGGCCTCCACACTATAGACGCATACTTAAGCCCAAACCTGACCAAATCATTAAAAAGAATAATGATGGTATATTCATTTGTAAAATCCTGAGTAATCCTCTTAATGTAACCGAGTTTCCTATACGATTTAGCACAAATATCAGAAATATGAGGAGAAAAGGAGAAATGAGACGTATAAATAAAGCCAAGATCAGTAACAGAGAACTTTAACAGAACTAAAACAGAGTTGCCAATAATATAAGAAAAAGTCTGATGTGGGCAGTACATGACTTTTCTTATATAATGCAATAAATTTACTACTTTTACAGTTTAAAAAAATGTTATTCTTATAGTAGATACTTCTGTTCTTTCCAAGATATTGAATTTTCTTCAATTAGTCGTCATTTTCATTGATTTGGCGTCATTTTTATCCATTTTGCGAGATTTTCGTTAATTTGGCAACATTTAAAAATCGCCAAGTTGGCGACATTCCGCTAAATTCGTCGCCAAAATCTAGCCAAGCGTTATGGACGGAGAAATAAGTTATTCTTACAGCAGATAAATGACTATTAGAGTTAAAATACAAAAGTATTACTCAAAGTATCTTTTCTCGTGAATGGAAGGAGTTAGATCCACGAGAATGATGTCACCAAATTGATAGCATGATATTACATATGAAAAGTAAACATGTTTCTTAACAGTTAATATTTTTTTTTTAATTTATATTTTTGACAAATTTATTTGTAAAATGTGCAATATCTCGAGAATGGTTCATGCTAGCGTTTATGTCAATAGTTTTCAAAGGAAAAATTACATAAGAAATGTCTATTTGCTTAATTTTATCAAAGATTTTGATTTTTTGATGATTTTTTCAAAATTTCACTCGAAAATTTTGGGGGGTCTGAATATTCGATTGTGTTTTAAAACAATAGGATTCCAGTATTCATGGATTGTGATTTTTGTAACAAATTTCATTCGAATTGCTCCATTCGTTCGTGAGATATCGTCTTCACAGTCTCACTGACACACACACACACATACTTTCACACTCACACACACACACACGCACACACACACACACACACACACACACACACACACACACACACACACACACACACACACACACACACAGACATCACCTCAAAAATGTTTGATTCGTGATCAAAGTTGCTGGAAACCTGCTCTCCCGTCGAAAACTCGAATTCGAATTTTCGACCCCGTCACAATACTTTCCTTATACATTATGTATATAGGGAAAGTAATAAATAGGCAGTTTTCTACGAGTAAAAGACACAACACTGTACAATAACTAATATTGAGATGAAGACGGTTATTGCTACACCATTTAAAACGGACATGAAACTCAGACTTTTCTGGTCTAGCATCGAAAATCGGACAGAAAAATTTCAAATCATCGGCATAAAATAGGCAATTTTTAAAACAATCAGCAAGACCATTAGTGGAAATAATAAATAACAAGGGAACAAGAACAGTAGCCTTAAAACTCTTACTCAAGAAAGAACCACAATTAACACATGGAAAACTTGAAGTTAAATGGGATTTTAAGAGCATAATCAAATTAGAGCAAAAACCGATTTTGACCACCTGTACGTTAGTGTATGTATGTCTTTGAGTCTGTGGATGCGATATCGCATGAGTGAATGAATAATTTCGAACGTAATAGAATTGATTACACGATTATTAGAATCAATAGATACTGGAACATCATTGATACTGGAAAAACGGGATCAAATGTTCGGAAGACCCTCAAATTTTCGAATGAAATTTTCAAAATAAATCATTAAAAAATTAGAACCTTCAATGATGTTATAAAAATAATCATTTCTTATGTAATGTAATTATGTGTGTAAATGACATAATCTTTAGAAAGCTAGCATAAACCGAATTGTAAGACGTCAAAATACAAAACTATAACCCAAAGTATCTTCTGGAACGAACTATTAGATCCACGATAATGATATTAACAAATTTATTGCATAATATTACATATGAAAAGTGACCAAACATATTTCACAATAGTTAAATCTTTTTTTAATTTTATGTAAATCTTGGTTGGATTTGAATTTTAAGATTAACCGCTGAAAAAAAAACCGCAGAGAATTCCGCTTGATAAAACTAACATCTATATGTGCGATTTTGAATGACAAGCTCATAATTTTCTTTCTGCAATAAACTGCTTGAAAAGAGTTGAAAAGAGTTGGGATGATTAAATTTGGAAAGAGTTGGGTTAGTAAAATTTAAACTGTATATTTATTGAATCACTATATATCGTTATTAGATATATTTGCCAAGTTTATTACGAAACACATCCGATAACTTTTCCTCTCTGCACTTTTCCCTCATTAAGTTTGATAAACTTGGCGATAGTTCTACATCTCAATCATTTTTATGAAATACACTTTTTGTAAAGCTGAAGAATTTGGCTTTTATTTACAAGTTTGTTTTTGATAAGATATCAATCTTTTTTTGTAGATTTCTTTTCTTCAGCATACTTGGAGCAATCAGGACACTCAACATAGCGAATTGCAAGGGTTTGCCATGAAGGTGTGTTCTGCAGAACTATGTTTATCGGTGTCCTCTTTTGAGAAAGTAAAGAAATGTGCAAGATCTTGATCTGTTTTATACAGGTTCCCTGTGGAATTTCGATGAATAGCGACATATTTTGAGAAAATGCATATTTCGATCAATTCTTTAAAATTTGAAAATTCCGAATTTTGTAATTTTCCCCTTTAACGACTGTTACGGGACACTCAGCATACTGAATATAACCTGTACAGATAGATTTTTCGTAGAATTTTGATTATAAGTCACCCCTTTTTGAAAGAAAAACTGATAAATACGGCATTTACTAAATTTTGAATAGTCAATGCGGTTAGTTAAAATTGGAAAATTTTGAATTTTATAATTTATCCTTATAATATTTAATAACCTTTTATAATCTTTTTTTTATAATTGCTAAAGGACATTCAGCATTCTGAGTTTAAACTGTGTATTTTAAACAGATATTCTGAAGAATTTTAATTATAAGTCACCTCTTTGAGAGAAAAACTGTTTTGCATCTTTTACGAGATTTTGAATTGCCTTTACGGTTATTTAACATTTCATAGGTGAGAAATTTCTGTGTGTTTCATAAAGAGCCGTGAAATACTCAACGTGTCGAATATTAAGTTTCTAACTCTATCGGTCGACTTCGGAGCTTAGGTGTTGTTGTTGAAACCCAGACCGTCCGACCTACCAGAAAGGTGTAAGGTAACTGTTTGGATGGTCGGGAAGTGCCACCCAATTTAGACCGGAACCCAGTGGGGGAGGCATCCACAGGGACCGTACCCTCCTTCCCCTACCACCAACCTCTCAGAAGGACTTTCGGACCCACATGTTTAACGTGATCGTACGGAGCTTAGGTGTGAAAGTGGACATTTCAGAGAAAAACAAAATGTATTATCTTTGACGCATTGGTACAGAAAATTGGCTGAGGCAAAATAAATATAATTAATAGCGTCTTATTTCATCACACCTGCATGTCCAAGAATTCAAAAATTATCATTCTAATCCTTTTAGTTTCTGAGATACAGGGTCTATACTAAAACAAATTACCTGTCGTTGCCCGGGTCCTAAATAAGTGCCCGCCACTTAAATAATACTTTCAGAAAATCGCCTCTTCCAATCGCCCCAATTTCTGCACTCCGCAACCGAGGAAAGCAAAATAATAATAATAATAATAATAATAATAATAATAATAATAATAATAATAATAATAATAATAATAATAATAATAATAATAATAATAATTATAGTAATAATAATAATAATAATAATAATAATAATAATAATAATAATAATAATAATAATAATAATAATAATAATAATAATAATAATAATAATAATAATAAATAATAAATAAAAATAAAAATAAATAAATAAATAAATAAAAGAAACACAACGGAATCGAAGGAGTGGCTTGAAACTGACTGCGAGCTTCAAGACAGGCATGCCCTGAAGAGATCACTAGTTACAAAAGAAAGAAGCATTTCGCGAACGGAATAAAAAATCGGATGAAATCGAATGTACATTACGTTATTAATACGCTTGCTTTAAAAATCACTAAAAATTCAATAATGCAGTACATACAACCTTTTGCCAAACTATAGAATTGTGCTAATCTTCCATTTTCGGATGCTGCGAAATAAGCATCAGATAAAATAAAAATGGAAATGTCGATGTTTTTAAAAAATAAATACGAAGGAATTCGCAAGGATTCAGTTTAAATATGGTTGGAAAGAATGTTCGTCGGTCTTTCCGATTCCAATGGTGTCAAGATAGAAACTCAGTGATAATATTTTTGGGAACCGATTGTGTGAAATCACTCAAAATTCGTGATAAAAGAAAACTTAAAAACTAATATGAATTAAAAAAAAAATCTCGCCTAGACATTTTGTCCCAGGTCCTGAAGTACCCCTGTATGAAATTTCGTCGCTAACCGACCCTTAGATTTCCTGTTACAGACGGCACATACACATATACACACGCACCTACACACGCACATTTTTTTATTATGTAAGGAATTGTATTGGACTTAAATTATTAGAAAAATTTAAAAAGTTGATGAAATAAAATTTGATAAAATTTTAATTTTGTAACCATTATAAAAGCACTAAGGATTATCCACTATTTTGGCATGAACACAGGGCAATATTTTAAAAATGCCATATGACAGTCAGAGACGACTGATACCATATAACAAGTTGCCGAGTGATATAAAACACTACTTCACAAGTACGAACAAGATATAGATATTTGAGACATTTCTACAGATACATCATCCACCGATCGTTAAGTACCTATATTACCGAAAATCTGAACGTTATGCACGTCTAGGTAGGTCACAGGGGTGATTTCCTGCCGAGGGGGTGGCTGTAATTTGCGCGCCAATACATCCATAGGAGCGCAAAATCTGAGAAAGTTACCGGCAGAAGACCTTCTAAGCCATGCATCAATATATCTGGATGATGTCGGAATACGTTAGTAGACCAGAAATTGATATAGAAAGAAAACAAGTGTAGTATCTGATTATTGACGTTCAGTGATGAAACGTTTTTCCGGGCAGCGGGGGTATAATTTTGGGGATGAAGGTACTCCATCACTATCAGCAAAATTAAAGGCGGCTTTTACGATCCCCTTCATAATTTCCTCTGTGAGTGGGAGGAAGAAAAACAAAAACGTTGGATGTTTTATGAGGAAAAAAAAAATAGTTCTGGAAGGGGATATTTGTTGGTGTTATTTTTCTATCGAGATTACGAACTACTATTGTTCAAATTTTTCAATAACGGCCATTTTATATATACATGGCTTGAAGATATATTATTATATTCGGGGTTAATTCAGTAACGTATCGGGGTTGCGCATAACGATTACTTTTCTTATAACAGAGATTTGTGCCCTTTTTTTTTTATAAAATAAGGGATAATTGTAACAATATTCAAAGAAAGTTAAAATTATTCCTTTACTTTTCAATACTCGTTAATTTTCCAAATATTCGATATTTTTTAATTCATAAACGGTTAGCTTTTATTTTCTGTATTCTATTTTAGGGGGAGGGGGGAAAGAAGTAATAAACATTAAAAATAAAAATAATAAATTTCTTGTTTAGTAGCTCAAAAAATAAAATGAGTTCTGGTGATTACAAAAATATATGATTTAAGTACCTTTCATCTCATGAAAAGTAACAATTTTTAGCTTAAAGATGTAAACAACAATGTAAACGTACATTGTAGTAGGTCTATGATGTTCATCGATTGAAATTATCACACCAAATTTTATTCGATTACTCAATTTGTTCGAAATATATAGCATTTGATGTAGAAAAAAAAACATTCCATGTAGAAAAGTTTTGATATCTCGAGAGCAGCTCATGAGAATTTCTAAATAATGATATCCATTCATTTCGGATTTAAACTGTTTATGAAGTATTCTCCCAATTTATAACAGTGATATAATTTTATGTTTTTAATTGTTCCATTTTATTAAAAGCATAAAATATTTCAAGAACTGCGCATATCAGCATATTATAAATGATGACATTTGCTTTAAAAAGACAAATTAAATATCTATTTCCTTACCGTTTTTATATGTTATTATGTTTTTAATACTTTATTTTGATTTTTGAAAAATATGGTTGACCAAATAAGAGCTTTCCTTTGATCAGTTCACCTCAAAAAACAATAGGTGTTTGACATTTACCGACTGAAATAATTATGCTAAATTTTATTCGATATTATTATTATTCTAAAGACATTGTATCCACCGAGAGATAGACACACAGATAAAAATAGTTAATTCGTATTCAATGATGCTCAAAATTTATGCTTCAAATATCAAATTATCCTCCGGCAGCAACAATGCACATTTGACTTTGAGAAAAAAATTTTACAGCGTGTTTTGACAAGCATTGCAGGTGTCATTGTGTTATAGATCTTGATGTTACGACTTTTTTACAGGTATTTATTTCCTTTTATATACACGTTCGTGTTAGAAATGAATGATCTCTTATCACTGCGAAAAACGTATAAAAAAAAATACCACTTTCATGCACTTTTAACATTTTTTTTTCATCCCCCACTCTCTCCTTTCCGCAAGAAAAGGAATTTGTTTATATCATGTGATCTGCGCGCGCTTCATAAAAACATATACAGGTACACTTGCGTGAACTCTAAGTTCCTTTTTTTTTTTGTTCTTCTGCTTTTGTATTACTACAGAGCAAAATGCTCGTTTCTTTTAAGTGTAACTTTTAATGCAGAATTTAATAAAATAATCTTTTTTTCTCAATCAAGTGCAATCATTCCGTGTCACAAAGATGCCTGACATCAAGAAAAAACCAAACATAATAAAACGGTATTTTTTTAGACTTTAAGGGAATTGGATCGAAATAGTAAACTACGCCCTTTGTACAGAAAAGGTAAGCTTCTTTACCTTATTATTACTTTCCTTATATACATAATGTATAAGGAAAGTATTGTGACGGGGTCGAAAATTCGAAATCGAGTTTTCGACGGGAGAGCACGTTTCAAGCATCCCTGATCACGAATCAAACATTTTTGAAGTGATGTCTGTGTGTGTGTATGTGTGTGTGTGTGTGTGTGTGTGTGTGTGTGTGTGTGTGTGTGTGTGTGTGTGTGTGTGTGTGTGTGTGAAAGTATGTGTGTGTGTGTGTGTGTGTCAGTGAGTCTGTGGAGACGATAACTGACAAACGAGTGGACCGATTCGAATCAAATTTGGTACAAGAATCACAATCCGTAAACACTGGAAGCCTATTGTTTTTATACGTAATCGAATGTTCAGAACCCCTCTAAATTTTCGAATAAAATGTTGAAAAAATCGTCAAAAAATCAAAACCACTAATAAAGTTACGGAAATAGACATTTCTTATGTAATTTTTCATTAGAAAACGATTGACATAAATTTTAGAACGCTAACATGAACCGTTCTCGAGATATTACACATTTTTCAAAAAAAATATTAAAAAGTCATATAAAATTTAACAAAAATATTTACTCTTGAGAAACATGTTCACTCTTCATGTGTAATACCATGGGATAAATTGGGTGACATCATTCTCGTGGATCTAGCTCGTTCCATTCATGAAAAAATATACTTTGAGTAATACTTTTGTATTTGAACGCCAATAGTCATTTATCTGCTTTAAGAACAACTTATTTCTTCGTCCATAACGCTTGGCGAGATTTTGGCGACGAATTTGGCGGAATATCGCCAACTTGGCGACTTTTTGAAATGTTGCTAAATTAGCGAAAATCTCGCCAAATGGATAAAAATGACGATAAATCAATGAAAATGACGACTAAATGTCGAAAATTCAATAACTTGGAAATAATATTAGTATCTACTATAAGAAAAACCTATTTTTTTACTGTAAAAGTAGTAAATTCATTACATTATATAAGGAAAGTCATGTGTTGCCCACATCAGATTTTTATTATTATGCTGTTATGAAAGAAAAAAGAAATAATGACATACTTCTTATTGGTGAGGCAGTGCGCAATTACCTCTGCACAACCTATGTTCTAATTTTTCTATTAGTTCGCTTCGTTCCTGGTGCCAATTCCTACTCATTAGACAACGCTCTATAACTCCGTATTTTTTTTTTTTTTTTTTTTCGTTTATCTCTCTTTGCTGCTGAGTTTGTAATTCTAACTTCTTTTAATTATCCGCAAGTTGCGCTGTAATCGATTTTATTCGATCGGACCTGGTCACTCTACTGTAGGTAGATCTAACGTATACACTCGTAGACCTTTTCTTACAAAGTTATTGAGATACTTAAGAATTTGTTGGGGGATAGTGTACATTCCACCGTTGGGAATCTATAGCTGTATTCTTGATCCCGGAGAGGTAGAGATCGATGGCCAAATTAGGGGCACAAAAGTCTTAGATCTTGTTCAACCAATGTATATTTTATCAATGAGGAGGGGGGATCCCCCTACCCATAAACACTCTTATTATAAAGTAGACTAAATATTCAGCCGTAGGTTCCGAATTGTGGCATCGATTATCAAGTGACAACACTTTATGAGGCTGGTGTACGCGCTGTTTGAACTGATTATTAGACCAAAGACCAATGGATCATCAGTCAATGTTACAGACTTCGAGGTTTTTTTCTTGGACCTCAGAAAGAAGCAAAAGAATAAAAGGTCTCGAGTAAAACCTCCAATTTTTCTAGAAACATCCATTCAGAGGGGTTCGGTAGGCTTAAAGTAGGGGTTGACTGTAAGCCGTTAGTCGTAAAATGTATATATATTTTTTAATTTTCAAAAATATTTAATTAAACAACTCTTAATATTTAAATATATTAAAAATTTAATTTCTTAAATTATTTTATAATTTAATTTGTCTTGCCAATTTCCATGGCCGATATAAAAGTTTTTAGTGTTCGAAGGTAATTTTAAAATTGTGTTTAATAGCAGCAGATTAACTACCTTGGGAGTTTTAAGCGGTCATGAATTTTGGGTCCCCACATTATTTATTTTTCAAGAGCAAAAGTATTTTGGGGTCTTTTATAGCAACAGTGGCCCTAAGCGACATCTTAGTCGGCGTTCTCTACTCATCTCATATAAACCTATATCTTAGAAAGTTCTACATAAAAATATGCCCCCTTCTTAAATAACAAAAGGCAATGTCTGTCTGTCTGTCTGTCTTATACACTATACGTTCAGCGACCGCGCGTCGGAGAGCTACGAAATTTGGCACTCGGAGACCCAGGAGGGTAGGAAGGGGAAACCCGATTTTTAAAATTTGAATAATTTTTTAGTTATTTAATTTTTATGCGATTTCGACCGTTTTTTTCCCTTTTCCTCCTTTTTTCTCCACCACCCAGACGTCGTAGAAAAAAACAAATCACACGACCGGAAAGAGCAGTCAATTGCGAGTAAAAATATATCAATTTCAAATCTCAGGGACTAATTTTAATATTTTTTAAAGATTTTAAAACAAAAGTCACTTTCGGCTCAGAAAAACAAACTTTCGTTTTTAAATCCTGGCATTGGGAAAAGTTCCGAGTATTTCAACTAATAATTTACATTTTTAGAAAGCTCAAAGATCAGGGATTCTTACAAGCCCAATCTGGTCAAGAAATATGAAAAAGTAGCTGCAGAATCCGGATGTTAAGAATTTCCGAATTTCAATTTCTCGGCCGCAAGCCCTCAAAATAATTTTTTCTCCCATTCCCGCGCAGGCGCACTGCGAGCGGCGTTTCCATAGCAACGGTGTTAAAGTTAGTTACCACAAGCGAAGATTTCGGATCGGTGACTGAAGCGCGTCGCTATTTTGGATGTTTGATGTATAGAATGGAACTTATTCCATGGAAATTTCGGGAGATGGCAAATTGGTCGAGAAAAGGCGTTTATTTTTTGTTTGAAAATTTTTGCTAACGATCGTGCATCGGGTTAGAAAATTAAGTTATATTTTAAATGATGGAATTAAGAGCTTAACATATGGTCATTTAAATGATTGAATTATGGTGGATTGATGGATTTTTTAAATGGATATTTTAATTTATGAATATTTTAAATGATGGGACGATGGAATGAGGATGATGGAATTAAGAGCTTAGCATATGGTCATTATAAAATTTAAATTAGCGCGCGGGAAGTTAGCGCACGGGAATTGCACTCCGTAGGCCCGGGTTCGATTCCAGCCACTGCTAAAACTGCCGCAGTGTTCACGCGGAGTACGATCACGTTAAACATGTGGGTCTTAAGTCCTTCCGAGAAGTTGGTGATAGGGGAAAAGGGTACGGTCCCTGTGGGTTAGATATGACTCGGCCAAAACCCAAGGACTTAAGACTTGTATATGAGACTTTCTAAACTTTCTATTAGACTATGAGACTTTCTAAACTTTCTATTAGACTATGAGACTTTCTATTATACTTTCTAAAAATAATTCACCTGAGCCTGACCCGTCCTGAAAACACTCAAAACCAACTCCAAATTTATATGCAATACATTGAAGCCCGTTGCCTCGTATGATGATCCAAATTTGCCATTCAAGAAATTAAACACAAGTCATATTACATATAGTAGGAATCAAAAAGATCCCAAATTTGAAAAATTTGTACAAATCAAAAATGAGCATTATTATAAAGTGAGTTTTTAACACTTTCCAACATAGTTGAAAAGTGTTTATGACTTTGTTCATTCTGTCTGTCTCTTCGTTCGCATGATAACTGAAATAACAATAAAATAATATAAAAATGACTTTATCAAAATGAAATTTTTTAATTCATATTGAGTGTGGTATCCGTCTTAAAACCGCTTTATTTTTGCGTATTTCTGTGGATCTATATTCTGTGCCAACGCAATTACAATATTTTTGAGTTAAAATAATCATCAAACTTTGATTATTTCTACAACGAAGCCTAATTTTAATGGATGCAAAATATAAGCAAGTGATTGTAAGATAAGTTGCATAAGAATTGCTGAATCTTTTCACGCAACATTATTCAGCTCTGGAGTCTGGAATAAAAGTGATATGAATGAAATATTCATTGCTTTTACATAGAGAACCAGACGATTTATATTTCGATGACGTCATTTGAATAAAGTTCATTTTTTTCGATGAAGTTTTAAGTTTTCATATATAATAAATTACTATAGTACTGTGATAATTTAAAATACATATTAGAGCTGAATGTGTCGCATTTTAGAGATGTTTAAATTTAATTGCATTTCAGTTGGAAAGTGTTTCTTAATCAATGCTTTATGTATGATTGATTTTTATTGTTATTCATCATTTTGGGTTGATAAGATCATGATTGATCTTTATTGTTAGTCATCATTTTGGTTTGATAATATCAGGGATTAAATCAGAAAACGGCTCTTCACTGAGATTATAATTAAAAAATGTTTTATTCACCCATTTAAGTTATCAGTAAACAATTCAATGTCCCTCTTGTTAGAGCTCATCAGCATTAAATATTCTTGACTGCAGTGCTAGCAAATCAAACATGTCACATACCGCAATTGTTAGTGTATTTAAAACATTCCAATGCGATTAAACGTTCAATGTAAGTATACATAGATATTATTTTCTTTATGACACGGTTACAAATATTTTTAAAATTTAATAATTTTAATTTAAAATTATAAGATGTTTAGAATACAAATATAAATAAATTCAAGGGCAATAATTCGTCTTATCCATAATAATTTTAAATTATAACAGTTTGCTCAAATAAATTTTCATTCAATATTTGTTATCGGAAAGAAATCGTCGGAACTTTAATTTAAGAATAGAATTTATTTCATTTTGATAATTTAGAAACATTCTGAATCTAATAATTGAAATTGAAATCACAGAAGAAATTGAAAATAAAATATCAGCGTTAAACAAAATATTGAAAATAAAATATCAGCGTTAAATAGTACCTCAGATTTCATATTTTCATCGCCAGTCAAGCAATCACAGTGTAAAAGCGATTAAACTTTTTTGTGATAAATTTAAAAATATAACAAGAAAGATCAATCATGCATAAGCATTGATTATGAAACACTTTCCAACTGAAATGCAATTTCATTTAAAAATTTTTAAAATGTGATACATTCAGTGGTGATATCTTTTGCATTATCACAGTACTACAGTAATTTATTATACTTAAATATTTAAAACTGTATCGAGAAAAATAAATCATCTGATTCTCTATGCAAAATCAATGAATATTTCATTCATATAACTTGTATTCCAGACTCCAGAGCTAAATAATTTTGTGTGAAAAAAATTCAGCAATTCTTATGTAACTCACCTTACAATCGCTTGAGATATTTGCATTCTGCATAAGTAAAAATTAGGCTTCGTTGAAGAAATGATAAAGATTTAGGGATCATTTAAAATCACAACTATTGTAATTGCATAGGCACGGAATTTAGATACACAGATAAAACACAGATACGCAGATAATATATGTGTGTGTGTAAGTGTATATATTCAAAGTATTGGAATCGTGCCGAAGATCGGAACTCGAATTTTCTATGCGTTTTGGGACTTCTAGAACACGAAAAAACTATTTATAGAAAGACGTCTGTGTGTGTAAGAGTGTATCTGTGTATGTTTCTGTGTGTCTGTGAGGATATTACATCCACTCTAATTGAAAAACTAATGGACCGAATTTCATAAAATTTGGTAGGTATATTTTTTGTGGGAAATCCTGATGCTCATTAGATTATAGTACGATTCGTAATAAAAGAATCTGCCTTTCTTTGCGAAATGACCGGCAGAAATTACCTTTATCCACTCTAGCTAAAAACTAATAGAACACATTTAACAAAATTTGGTGTATAATATTTCAATGACCTACAAGTGATTTATATACCAAATTTAACAAAATTTGGTACATAAATCATTTGTAGGTTATTCTAGTACGATTCAGGAAAAAGGAACGGTCTATTTTTGCGAAATGGCCCGCAAAAATCGTTAAATATAAAAATAAAGGACTACGTGTGCTCAATTATATCAATTAAATTCCTATTTTATACGTGATTTTTGACAACAAAAAGAATAAGACTAACCCCATTACTCAAAGACTAGCCGTTCCTCAGATATTCTAGTTTTTTCGCGTTTTCGCTACGCCACCTTTGACAATAAGTCCAGCTATTAAATGAGAACCAAATTTAAGTTTAACGTGCACATTCAATGTCATTTAAAATACTTATAACTGTTATTTTGTGCAGATAAACTCAAATTATTATTGAAGAAATAAAGAGAACGTGAATATGAGTCTGCAGGGAAAGACATGTGCTGCCCACATCGGAATATTTAACAATATTACAACAACGATTTATAGAAGTGAACAGGGATTATTTGCAGTCCATTTCGAAAAAAATGTATGATCTATATTTAAAGATCCACCAAATTTTTGTAGAATAAAATGTTCAACAAATTTAAGCTGTGTGCCAAATTTTAACTCTTTAGGACGTAGGAAAGTGCATTAAAAATGCCATCAAATAAGTATATCATGAAGAGTATATAAAATTTAAAAAAAAATTGAAAAATTGTTATCTACCGAATTTATTTTAAAATGTGAAGCCTCTCTCATACACAAAATGATTAAACACTTGGAAAGATATTTATTATATAATATATCTCTTTTTAACACTTTACAACATAGTTGAAAAGTGTTTATGACTTTGTTCATTCTGTCTGTCTGTCTGTCTGTCCGTTAGCACGATAACTGCCGTAAAAATGACTTTATCAAAATGAAATTTTAGTATGGTTTTCAGACGGTCTGTGGGACATATGGGAATATAAATAAATCATATCACCCAATTAGTTTTTTATAGAACCCAGGTTGAAAAAATGAAATGCATTGAACCCTATGGGACCTAATTTTTCAAACATTTTTTATGTACATTTAAAATTCACAAATAGCTTCAAAATTTTATGAAATATTCACATTATCTTATAAAATATATAAAAAATTTTTTAGTAAAATATGTTAGGTAGTTTTTTAATTAAAAATTATTTAATATAGGGAGAAAAAAGAATTCAATTAAATTCTGACTTTTGCAATATCCTCCAGAAATAAAAAATAGACATATTATATAATTAATATCTTTCCAAAAGAGTTTAATAAATTTGCATAAGAGAGAGGCCTCACGTTTTTTAAAATAAATATGGTAGATAACAATTTTTCAATTTTTTTTTTAATTTTACATAACTTTTCATGATATACTTACTTGACTGCGTTTTTAATGCACTTTCCTACGTCCTAGAGAGTTAAAATTTGGTATACAGCTTAAATTTGTAGAACATTTTATTCTACAACAATTTGGTGGATCTTTAAATATAAATCCTACACTTTTTTCGAAATGGCCTGCAAATAATCCCCGTTCACTTTTATAAATTATTGTTGTAATATTGTTAAAAATTCTGATGTGGACAGCACATGTCTTTCCCTGCAGACTCATATTCACGTTCCCTTTATTACTTCAATAATAATTTGAGTTTATCTGCACAAAATAACATCCATAAGTATTTTAAATGACATTGAATTTGCACGTTAAACTTAAATTTGGTTCTCATTTGATAGCTGGACTTATTGTCAAATGTGGCGTAGCGAAAACGCAAAAAAACTAAAATATATCAAAAACGGCTAGTTCTAGAGTAATGGGGTTAGTCTAACACTTTTTGTTGTCAAAAATCACGTATAAAATAGGAATTTAATTGATATAATTGAGCACACGTAGTCTTTTAGGATTTTTGATTAACGATTTTTGCGGGCCATTTCGCAAAAACAGCCCGTTCCATCCCGAATCGTACTGGAATAACCTACAAGTGATTTATATAACAAATTTTGTTAAATTTGGTATATAAATCACTTGTAGGATATTGAAATATTATACATCAAATTGTGTTAAATTTGGTCCATTAGTTTTTAGCTAGAGTGGATAAAGGTAATTTCTGCCGGCCATTTCGCAAAGAAGGCAGATTCTTTTATTACGAATCGTACTATAATCAAATGAACAGCAGGGTTTCCCACAAAAAACTTACATACCAAATTTTATTAAATTCGGTTCATTAGTTTTTCAGTTAGAGTGGATGCAATATCCTCACAGACACACACACAGATACACCCTTACACACACGGACGTCTTCCTAAAAATAGTTTTTTCGTGGTCTGGAAGTCCCAAAACGTGTAGATCCTTCGAGAATACGAGTTCCGATCTTCGGCACGATTCCAATACTTTGAATACATACACACGCACACACATATATTGTCTGTGTATCTGTGTATCTAAATTCCGTGCCTACGCAATTACAAAAGTTGTGATTTTAAATGATCCCTAAACTTTTATTATTTCTTCAACGAAGCCTAATTTTAACTTATGCAGAATGCAAATATCTCAAGCGATTGTAAGGTGAGTTACATAAGAATTGCTGCATTTTTTTCGCACAAAATTATTTAGCTCTGGAGTCTGGATTACAAGTTATATGAATGAAATATTCATTGATTTTGCATAGAGAATCAGAGGATTTATATTTCGATACAGTTTTAAATATTTAAGTATAATAAATTACTGTAGTACTGTGATAATGTAAAAGATATCACCACTGAATGTATCACATTTTAGAGATTTTTAAATGAAATTGCATTTCAGTTGGAAAGTGTTTCATAATCAATGCTTATGCATGATTGATCTTTCTTGTTTCTTTCTGGAGGATATCCTAAAAGTCAGAATTCAATTGAATTTGTTTTTTTCCGTATATTAAATAATTTTTAATTAAAAAACTACTTAACATATTTTACTGAAATTTTTTATATATATTTTATGGGATAATGTGAATATTTCCTAAATATTTCGAACCAATTTGTGAATTTTAAATTTGCTAAAAAAATGTTTGAAAAATTAGGTCCCATAGGGTTCAATGTATTTCATTTTTTCAACCCGGGTTCAATAAAAAACTAATTGGGTGATATTATTTATTTATATTCCCATAGGTCCCACAGACCGTCTGAAAAACATACTAAAATTTCATTTTGATAAAGTCATTTTTACGGCAGTTATCGTGCTAACGGACAGACAGACAGACAGAATGAACAAAGTCATAAACACTTTTCAACTATGTTGTAAAGTGTTAACAAATTGAAACTCGCACTTGTCTAATAATAATAAATGAATGATAATTTGCTCAAAAATTCAAATTGGAATGTATTTTTCCCTATTAAATTTATAGATCACATGATGTTGCAAAACATGTCAACTGGTACATAGGTAGGGCGCGGTAGCCCAGTGGTTAGCGTGCTGGAGTTGCACTCGGTAGGCCCGGGTTCGATTCCCTCCGCTGCCAAAACTGCCGCCTGTTCACGCGGAGTATGATCACGTTAAACATGTGGATCCGTAAGTACTTCCGAGAGGTTGGTGGTAGAGGAAGAAGGGTACGGTCCCTGTGGATGCCTCCCCATCTAGGTTGCGGGCTAAATTGGGTGGCACTTCCCGGCCGTCCAAACAGTTACCTTACACCTTTCTGATAGGTCGGACGGTCTGGGTCTCAACAACAACTGGTACATAGGTGTCGTATATTTATTTTTCTGCATCCAGGCCAGAACATATTTTCTGTTACTGTAGTTTCAAACAACTTGAATGTTGTGAAGAGCAATGCTTTATTTTGACCTCGGAATGTAGTCGAGTAAATAAGTCTTCAATTTTTTATCTGAAATTATAATTTTTCTGTATCCAGTTCTAATTCACCCATCTGCCTTCTCCGTACAGAGCAAACTTTTATTACTTGATATGGGATAAGGTGACTTTTATCCGTAATTGAAAATTTTGTTTCATTATGTAATTTCAAATTTTCCTGTTTCAATTTCGATCTATTATTGACATTTTATTTATTCTGACCCGGCCAAACCTGACCCGAATTTAATAAAACATAGCCCGAGCTGGGCTTGAGCCCTACCTGGCCTAGGCCTGAGCCTTTGATGACCTACCTCTAACTTAGACCCCTTGAGATTGATACTTAAAACTAAAATCCCCCAAATTGAATGCCAAAATACGCCACTGTCCACTGCTGACTAGATCTATTCTCTGTGACACGTGACTTCTGGAACACTTTTCGACCAAACCCAAAAGAAACTTGAAAGTGATTCTTTTTTGCTATGGATCACGAGTTCAACTACAGTCTAACAGGATCGCTTTACTACTCCGCCAAATTTGGCGATGACGGCTAACAAACAATTCGTGAACATCATACCTACCTCACCCCCACCTATTTAACACGAACTTAAAAAACCGGCACCCGACGAGAAAATTAATGGCAGGGGGAGGGGGATGCAACATCCAGTAATTTCCACAAACCCAAGAACAAAATTGGATTCGCAAAGTTCAAAAGCCAGAGGTACGGCGCGCAATGCCAGGGATTAGTGTCCAACATGCTTCCTTCTGACCCTATGACCCCGGGTAGGTTGCTCGCCCACCTCAGGCCCTGCAGGTATATACGGGCTCCATTAGTGGGCCTAGAAGTTGGGGGTCTACCTAATCGTGCCTAAGCACGTGGTTAGGCACGCGCAGGGTCGCGCGAACCCCCAGGCTACATCGTGAACAGTCGATTTTACTTTCAGGATTTTCGTTGTTCTAAACTTTGTGGTGTTTGACGAGATAGATGAATGAACAAGGCATTACGTGAGGTATGCGCGAGTTTCAGTTCCGGTAAAAAAAAGGGCCGTATTTTCCTAGAAGCAAAGGCGGACTGATTTTGCAGTACTAAGGCATTCATCTACATGCTGCTCCAACTTATTTATACGCGCGTCGAACGCCATTGACTAATATATATATATATATATATATATATATATATATATATATATATATATATATATATATATATATATATATAAATATATATATATATAGAGAGAGAGAGAATCTTCAAAAAATTTAATGTAATGAAATGAAATTTGCATTCGTAAACTTACATGCATCAGTATCTGCAGTAAAAGTTTTATACTATCTTCTATATCATCCGTCAAAAACTTCAATTATTGATATCTCGGGTAATTTGATAGTATGCACATATAATTGTTTTGTTGACTGATTGGGCCATATAAAATTGTTTTAATTGAAAAAAACAATTTGGCTGTATAAAAGCCTGTATAAAAGTTATATTTTGTACTTCTTTATTAAAATTTGCTACATGATTAAAATTTGCAAGAAATTCCGAAATAGGTATTTATGGTAGATCCCCCCCCCCCCACACACACACACACTGCAAAAAAAGGGCATTTTCCGGGATAACTTAATAAGGCAAATATGGCATTTTGCCTGAACTTTCAGGCTTTATTCATAAATATTTAATATTTTCGAACAGATATTTTAAAAATACTATATATATATGTATCAATTACCAACCTGGTAGCATTGTATTGCAGTATAGTCGATTAAATAATGTGTGTATCTGACATATTTTAATCAATTGTCTAGTGTGTTATAAATATAATATTAAATCTATATGATATTGATTCCTCGTATATCAGAATTCCGCATCTTAATAGCCGTTTACATTATCTCTCATGGTTTAAACTTTTCTTAAATCCTTTCATCATGTAATCGCACCCTTATTATCCCTGGTCTATAAAAGTATGAAAGCAGCTCTTGAAGGAACAAAAATAAGCTTTGTTTAATTTATTTAACAGGTGTGTCAATGAAAACTTTTATTGTGACATACACGTTTTTAACACTTTACAACATAGTTGAAAAGTGTTTATGACTTTCGTCATTCTGTCTGTCCGTTCGCACGATAACTGGCGCAAAAATAACTGGCGTAAAAATACTAACAACTAGAATGTTGTTGAGACATATGGGAATGTAAATGAATAATATCACCCAATTAGTTTTGGATTGAATCCGGGTCGCAAAAAAAATGAAATACATTGAACCCTATGGGACCTAATTTTTCAAGCATTTTTTAAGCGAACTTAAAATTCACAAATTACTTCAAAAATTTTAGAAAATATCTTCTCCCATAAAATATATAAAAAAAATTTCAGCAAAATATGTTCGGTAGTTTGTAAAATAAAAATTAAAATAATAATTTCACTTATATAATATGAAGAGACCGCGTGACCCACTTCAAAATAAAATATAGCATCCATCTTTTCTCCTAGAGTAAAAATCGTAATTTTTAAAGTTCTTTTAAATTTAGATTTAGTATTGCATCCGTCCTGAAACCGCTTTATTTATTTATTTTTTCTGTGCATCTATACTTTGCGCCACCTCAATTACAGTATTTTTGAGTTTAAATGATCATCAAACTTTGATTGTTTCTACAACGAAGCCTAAATTTAACGTATTCAAAATGTAAACAAATCAAGCTGTAAGATGAGTTGTATAAGAATTACTGAATTTTCTTTAATGCAAAATTATTTAGTTCTGAAGTCTGGAATATAGGTGATATGAATAAAATATTCATTGATTTTATATAGAGAAGCAGACGATTTTATAGCATTGCCTTTTTCGATGAAGTTTTAAGCATTGAGTTAAAAAGTATTTTTACCTCCATGGTTTTAAGTTTCCAAGTAAAATACATTATTGTAGTACCGTGATAATTTATGAGAATGTAGACAAGTGATTGCAAGATGAGTTGTATAAGAATTGCTAAATATTTTTCACGCAAAATTATTTAACTCTGGAGTCTGGAATAAAAGTGTATGAATGAAATAGTCACTGCCTTTACATAGCGAGCCAGACGATTTATATTTCGATGACGTCATTTGAATAAAGTTCATTTTTTTCGATGAAGTTTTAAGTTTTTAAGTAAAATAAATTATTGTAGTTCTGTGATAATTAAAAAATATGACCTCTGAATGTATCGCATTTTAGAGATGCGATACAGTCAGCGGATTGCATTTCATTTGGAAAGTGTTTCATAATCAATGCTTTATGCATAATTGATTTTTCTTGTTTATTGTTGCGGGCGTAATTTTAGTCAAATTGAAATGTGGGCTTATTTTACTTGTAGGTATCCCAAACGTGCAAACGATCTTTTAAACGCATATATGGAAAAATTGTATTTTTAAAGTAGAAAAGGTATAATCTCCCCTTAGGGAGTATAACAAAAACAATTTTCTATGAAGCACCAATACCTGTAACGTAAAGAATATTTGGGGGCACGAGAATTTACAGTGCTTCAGTGCGGCACTTGCAGTAAATTTGGCCCTGGGGGAATGCACGAGCTTTAATGATTGAAACAGGTAATGCATACGAGAAGATAGAACGAGGGTCAAAAGATATCGAGAGCGATCGGAATAATTTGGTCTGAACCGCAACAGGGATAATGTTGAGGAGGCGCCAGCATAGAAAGTTGCCCTGTTAATATGTTTTGATTGCGAGAATTGTTGGCGTTAATAGAGGGGTACCACTTAAGACACAAAGAAAGGTCAAATTTCAATGGGCACGATCGTTCAGGATTTAGTTGTTTAAGCCCGACTGTATCAATTGAACACGATTGTTTTTGTTTTAGTTATTTTCTGTGTATACAGTCTCTAAAGAATAAATGTCTTAACGAACGACTTTCTGTTATTAAAGATTTAATACAATTTTGATTTTATGGGGAAAACAGTGACAACAAGATTTGAATCTTATTATTCTGTTTAATTGAAAATCGATTGGTTTCCTCAAATTGCTTAAAATAAATAAACCAATTTCATACGAGTTTCTCAATTATTTCAGTATAAATCATTCTCGCTGTAGGAAAGGTAAAGATTATGATATCTTCAGAACAAACTGTAAAAACTTTTAACCCATGGTGTCAAGCAATTTCTAATAAAATATACTTATAAAATATCTGCGAATTTGAGAATAGTAAGATGCTTTTTTTAACACTTTACAACAAAGTTGAAAAGTGTTTATGACTTTGTTCATTCTGTCTGTCTGTCTGTCTGTTAGCACGATAACTGCCGTAAAAATGGCTTAATCAAAATTAAATTTTAGTATGTTGTTTAGACAGTCTGTAGGACCTATGAGAATATAAATGAATAATATAACCCAATTAGTTTCGGATTGAACCCGGGTTGAAAAAATGGAATACATTGAACCCTATGGGACCTAATTTTTCAAATATTTTTTAAGCGGATTTAAAATTCACAAATTGCTTCGAAAATTTTATGTAATATTCAAATTGTTACATCTAGAGGGTGCTATAAATTAAAAAAGTGTTCAATGCGAAAGAACTGGTTGTGATATTAAAATCCCGACCATTTTTAATTAAAAATTTAAATAAATTTAAAATCCCTTAATTTATTGAATAGGTAAGCTTTTCATATACTATGTTTTATACGAAATCGAATAATTTAAAATGCTAAAATTAAACGTTAAGTAAATAACTTGCAATTTTAGGGAATTTTGAAAAAAAAACAAGAAAGATCAATCATGCTTAAAGCATTGATTATGAAACACTTTCCAACTTCAATGCAATTTTATTTAAACAAGTCTAAAATGCAATACATTCCTCGGTAATATTTTGAAACCTATCACAATACTGCATTAATTTATTATATTTGAAAACTTCAACCTTCATCGAAAAAAATGAACTTCATTCAAATGACGGTATTGAAATATAAATTGCCTGGTTTAAACATCTCTAAAATGTTATACATTCCTCGGTAATAGTTTTAGAATTATCATAATACTACGATAATTTATTATATTTGAAAACTTCATCGAAAACAACTGAAATTAATTCAAATGACGTCATAGGAAAAATAACACGCCTGGATCTCTCTATAAAAACAGGATTTCATTCATAACTTTCTCCCATTCATTTAATTCATCACAATACTATAACAATTTATTTTATTTAAACATTTTATTTAAGACCATGGAGCTACAAATAATTAAACTCTATGCTTAAAATTTCATCGAAGGAAATCGTCCTTCTCTTTATAATATCAATTAATATTTCATTCATATCAGCCATGCAGACTCCATGGACTAAATTATTTTGTGTTAAAAAATACAGGAATTCTAATACAACTCATTCTACATATTTTGCTGTTTACATTTTACATAGGTGAAAAATAGGCTTAGTTGTAGAAATAATCAAATTTAGATGAGCATTTAAACTCAAATATATTGTCATTGCGTTGTTTCAGTATGTAGATGCACAGAATTTAAGCAAAAATAAAGTAGTTTTAGGACGGATACAACACTCAATATGAATTAAAAAGAACTTAAAAAAATCACGATTTTGAAACAAAATGGATGCCATATATCATTTTGAAGTGGGTCATGTGATCGTTTCATATCATGGTCACGTGATCGTTTCATATAAGAGGTGTAATTATTATTTTAATTTTTATTTAAAAAACTACTGAATATATTTCGCTGAATTTTTTTTTATATATTTTATGGAACAATTTGAATATTACCTAAAATTTTCGAAGCAATTTGTGAATTTTAAATCCGCTTAAAAAATGTTTGAAAAATTAGTTCCCATAGGGTTCAATGTATTTCATTTTTTCAACCCGGGTTCAATCCGAAATTAGTTGGGTGATATTATTCATTTATATTCCCATGGGTCCTACAGACCGTCTGAACAACATACTAAAATTTCATTTTGATTAAGTCATTTTTACGGCAGTTATCGTGCTAACGGACAGGCAGACAGACAGACAGACAGAATGAACAAAGTCATAAACACTTTTCAACTTTGTTGCAAAGTGTTAAAAAAGAAAAAAAAAAGAAAAGAAAGAAAACATTGGGGGTTGGGCGTATCTTAGAAACAATGCCAAACATATTTATAGCAGTTTTACCTTATATAGTGAATGAATGAACATTCAGGATCATATACGTAACATTTCTTAATAGGCTGTACTGGTTTAGATTCAGGACAATCCTTAGGCAGGGGCGAACGGGGCCTACGCGCCGGACTTCGGTTGTTGATGGCCCCGCAGAGCGGGAACGGAGCATTGCCGCCGAGAACAAAAAATAGGTGTCAAGTATTCTGAAGTGACGTGCGATGCCAGCCGTTCAACCGCAGCGGCTAAATAAACCACCGAGTTTCCTTATTTTACTTAACTGGCATTCATTTCTCGAGAGTATTAATCGAGCAATAAAATGATAAAATAAATATTCGTTTGATAGCTTGTTGTTGTATGAATGTGCAACATTTTTACGTGCATCTTCGTAACTGAAACCAAAGAGAAGCTTTTCAAAACTAAAATGAATAAAAAATTACCTACAGACAGGAATGACCCAAGAAAAATTAAATTATTTAACCTTGTTATCCATCAAAGACGAAATTCATGAAAATTTATATTTTGAATGACTTATGAATGATTTTGATGAATTGATTTTATCTATAATAATAAATGAAGATGTTTGTCTGTTTGTACCGTCTGTAGCGGAAAATCTAAGTGTCGCACGGCTATGAAATTTGGTACACAGGTATTTTACTTCAGGAACCGTGACGATGCGCCTCAGCAAGATTTTTTTTTTAAATTCGAATTAGTTTTTTAGTTATTTTATGTTTTAATGAGATTTTCGGCTATTTTTACACAGCAATTCGGTTATTTTCACACACTCTTTCAAACAAGTTTTAAACGGAATTCATACTATTAATAGACGAATATTCGTGAATTTTAAAGGAATATATACTTTTATGTGTTGAAGACGTAATCTATCTTCTATCTATAATAATAAAAGAAGACGCCTGTCTGTTTGTGTGCGTCTGTAGTGGAAAATCTGAACGTCGTACTGTTACGAAATTTGGTATTGGGAAACCTTGACCCCCTAGATATTGTCGCAGTTTTTAAATCTTAACACCATTGGAACAGCGTTTCTTTCTCCCCCCCCCCCCCCCTTGTGGTCGTCATTATAAGCAGATGTATTGTTAAAACGTTTAGTTTTTAAGAATTCACTGTGAGTTGCGGCATGGTTTTAATCAGAGGTTTGCATCTTAAATACCGGCAACGCCGTGTACGTTTTCTAGTTTAAGTTATATTTTTATATAAAATTCTATGACTAAATAATGCTAGCTAAGTGTAAATTTTTTATATTTATAACAGTAAATTATAATTTTGTTTTCTGTTTCCTTATTTGTATGGGACCCAAAAATATTTTTACCCCTGGCCCTGCATCAGATAAGGACGACCCTGTTTAGAATATTGTTAGAATATATTGCGCGGTGGTGTATAATTAAAAAACTTCCCTAATATCGCTGTCTCAAGTACAAAATTGATAGATTTAACACGTAAAATTCTCCATGTTTTTTGGAAACATAATTTTTGTATGCTTTGCAGAATGAGTACTTACTATTTATTAGGAAGTTACCTGATAAAAAATGTTATGGTTAAAAATGATGCGATTTCGACTATTCCGCCTTAAAATTAAAAATAATAATAATAATAATAACTTCTTAATTATTCAATCAAATAATTATATCATTAAAATTTTCATATCAGAAAACGAGTTAGAGAACTTTCAGAATAATAAAATTGATAGTTTTCATAAACATAGTTTTGCAGTCTTTAGTTTCACAGCTTATTTTGATAAAATAGCTTATGTGATGGCATCGCTAAAATAGTCTTCAGAATTTCATAACTTTCAGGATACTGAACATTTTTTAGGATGTTTTCAGAGAACAAAACTCGAAAAGGCGGCGAATAATATCGTTAAAGCGCTCTCATTTATAAAACGCATTGTATTCAGATTAAACGTTCTAAGTTTTTGAGAATTCGCTGTGAATTTCCATTTAAATTTATTCAGAGGTTTGAATCTTAAATTTTAATGGTGCGTATTCGTTCTAGTTTATAATACATGCTTCAGTTTCTAAAAATTTTAAAATAGAAACAGATTGTATTATGAGAAAATACATGTATACGTAAATCTTGCATTATGAAAATAAAATAAAATATATATTTGTTGCTACTTTGCGCACTGTAAATTGGAATAGCAGCAAACATTGATTCTTTTTAATACTTTACAACATAGTTGAAAAGTGTCTATGACTTTGTTCATTCTGCCTGTCTGTCTGTCTGTTCATTCGCACGATAACTGCCGTAAAAATGACTTTATCAAAATGAAATTTTAGTATGTTATTCAGATGGTCTGTGGGACATATGGGAATGTAAATGAATAACCCAATTAATTTCGGACTGAACCCGGGCTGAAAAAATGAAATACATTGAACCCTATGGGGCCTAATTTTTCAAACATTTTTTAAGGAAATTTAAAACTCACAAAGTGCTTCGAAAATTTTAGGAAATATACAAATTATACCATAAAATGCATAAAAAAATTTCAGCAAAATGTATTCGGTAGTTTTTAAAATAAAAATTAAAATAATAATTGCACCTATATTATATGAAGAGATCACGTGACCCACTTCAAAATAAAATATGGCATCCATCTTGTGTCGAAATCGTGATTTTTAAAGTTCTTTTTCATTTATATTTAGTGTTGCATCCGTCTTAAAACCGCTTTATTTATTTATTTATTTATTTTTTGTGCATCTATATGCTGCGCCAACGCAATTACAATATTTTTTAGTTTAAATGATCATCAGACTTTGATTATTTCTACAACGAAGCCTGATTTTCACGTATGGAGAATGTAAACACATCAAGATGTAAGATGAGTTGTATAAGAATTGCTGAATTTCTTTAACGTAAAATTATTTAGCTCTGGAGTCTGCAATATAGCTGATATGAATGAAACATTTATTGATCTTACATAAAGAAACAGACGATTCTATTGCCTTTTTCGATGAAGCATGGAGTTATACAGTACTTTTACCTCCATGGTATGAAGTTTTTAAGTAAAATAAATTATTGTAGTACTGTGATAATTTAAAAAATATTGCCGCTAAATGAAAGGAATGGAAAAAAGTTTATGGATGAAATATTCATTGCTTTTATATAGAGAGCCAGGCGATTTATATTTTGATGACGTTATTTGAATAAAGCTCATTTATTTTTTATGAAGTTTTCAAATATAATGAATTGTAGTATTGGGATAATTTTAAGAATATCACCGCTGAATGTATCGTATTTTAGAGATATTTAAATAAAATTGCATTGCAGTTGGAAAGTGTTTCATAATTAATGCTTTATGCATGATTAATCTTTCTTGTTAATTGTCTATTTTTTTCCGATTATCAGCGAAAAGATGTCAAATTGTTTTTCTATTAATTCTGGCTCTTGTATAATTTGAATATCATTAGCAATTTTTATTAACAATTAGAAAATTTATTTTAACAATTTATTTTAACAATTAGAAAAATAATATCGCGATATATTTATAAAGTTACTTCTTTTTTCGAATTTTAATTGTTGGCATTGGAAGGATATTAAATTGTGTGTTTATTACTTCTGGGAGGCAAAGTGGTATACGTTTTTGAAAATATCATTGCCTTGTCAATCCTAATTCAAATTTTCGAAATTTTCGATTTTTCCGTTGATCTGGAAGCTGAGACAGATAGAAAGAGACCAAAACCAAGATTCTAGATTGTATAGAAGCATTAAATAATTTTAATATTTTTTCATATCCCTGTCCCCCATAATTCAGATTATCGAGGTATTACATTTTTTCCGTTGATCTGGAAGCAAAGCCGGATCAAATGAGATCAAAACCAAAATTCTAGTCAGAATAGAAGTGCTCTATAATTAAGCAAAGTGGTTTTGAATGTTTTGATTATCTCTTAACACCATTATCCAGAATTCTATTTCTCGAAATTTTAAATTTTTCCCTTGGTCTCGAACCTGAGGTAAAACGAATGACACCAAAACCAATTTTTAAAACACTTGATGGTTTTTTTTATCCAGATTATAATATTTGATATATCAGACTGAAAATAAATTTAACATTCTGTTTATATGGAACCAAATAATCCATATTCTAAACATAAAACCGAAAACAAAAATTTGATGGGGCAGCACATGAATTTCCTTATATAATGCAATGAATTTACTTCTTTCACAATGAAAAAATGAATTATATATAAGATCTACGGTACAATGTTCACGTTGAATTGTACATGCACTTTTCCAGTACATCTAAAACTATTTCGAAGTACCCATTAACTAATATTTCGCGCAAATATCTATATTGATAGCATCCACAATAAGCAATATAGTTCATACATTAAAATATTTTAATAATTAATTCATCAATTTGGCTTCATTATTTTCGCTAACTCTTAATATAGTTCGTAGAGTTATTTTTCCAATGTTAACAATATTTTCACCAATCTAGGGCAAATATCGCTAAGTTGGCGATATTTTGCTAAATTAGTCGCCATCCAAGTTCGCCAAATATATAGCCATGCGCTACAGACAAACGGGGAGAAGAGCATTTATTTTATATAAATGACTGTTGGCGAATTGTTAGGCTTCAAAATACAAAACTTTTGCATAAAGTATTTTCACTCGTGAATGGAACTAACCAGATTCACGAGAATGGTGTAACAAATTTATCGCCTTATATTACATACGAAAAGTGAACATATTTCCCAATAGTTAATACTTTTTTTTAATTTTATGTGGGTTTTTTTATAAATGTATTTGAAAAGAGCGCAATATCTCGACAACGGTTCATGCTAGTATTCTAAAATTTATGTTAATCGTTTTCTAATAAAAGAAATACATAAGAAATGATTATTTACGTAATATTATTGAAAGTTCTAATTTTTTGATGATTTTTCAAAATTTCACTTGAATATTTGGAAATCTTCTGAACATTCGATTGCGTTGAAAATGAATAGTCTTCCAGTATTCACTAATTACAATTTTTGTACCAAATTTAGTTCGAAACTCTCTATTCGTTCGTGAGATATCATCTCCACAGCAGACTCTCTCTCTCTCTCTCTCTCTCTCTCACACACACACACAGACAGACATCGCTTCAAAAACGATCGTTCGAATTCAGGGATGCTTGAAACGTGCTCTTCCGTCGAAAACTCGAATTCGAATTTTCGACCCCGTCATAATATTTTCTCTATACATTACACTGTGTATATAGTGAAAGTAATGATTCACACTTTTGTCACTTAATCTGGCTTCAAATAAATTCTCGAAATTTTACCAAAAATATGTTTCTCTTCGATGCTTTTAAGCAGGTTTGCTACTTCGACAATATTTTGCTATTTGCAGTTCTTTGCTATTGCAGTTTTATTTTGCTATTTGCAGTTCTTCGACAATATTTTGCTATTTGCAAAAAGTGCTTATTATGCCCCAGAAACCAACAGAGTATTATTTTCAACATTTTTGGGGGCCATTTAGAATAATATATATTTCTTTTTAGACAATTTGTTGGTTATTTGTGGCATACGCATTTTATTAATATTTTTGAAAGTTTTTAATTTTTTTGTGTTTCAAGAAATTTCAAAGTAAAGATCTAAAGTACATTGCATATTTTATTGCCCAAAACTCCTTGTGTTATTTTTAAAAATTGTAAGGGAAATTTTTATTTATAGAAAATCAAATTTTTAAAAATTGTAATATTTGTAAATTGAAAAACTGAGGCGGGAGGTTCAAATGAAAGATATTGAGTCTGCGGGTGCAATTGAAATATATGAACAGCACAATCAGAGTATTTAATTGAAAGAAATAGAAAAACAAGAGGTACAATGCAAAGAAATTCACAATCAGAGGGTACAATTGAATGAAACTGATAGTCAAGGGGTAGGTACTTGGGTGAAATATGTCAGGAATGGAAGTTCTGGTCGAAATGTATTGCTAAAAATAGGTTTAATGTTTTATCATGCTTTTCCTAACTGATCCTAAAGATTAGCCGCGATTATACTAGTTCTCCCTTCTTAAACATTTTAATCACCGGATCCAGCTCATCTCTATCTTTAAGGTTCACAAACTACTGGTTTAGAACCACTGATGTATGAGAAACTCAATTTGTGACTTCGACTTCATGAATTATTTATTCATTTTTATTTTGTGGTGACTGTATGTAGATGCAATTTTTTTCGCGCTGGCGCTGGAGGATTATGTATAACAATCTAACCTTCCTGTGGTATAATTATTTTTTCTTTTTGCAAAAGCAAAATTTGATACCAATTCTGAAGAAAAACTGAGAAATTGACATGGAAAGATAAAGATAATGACAATTTATGACATTTTATAGCGTTTCAAAACAAAAATCCCATTTATCGCTATTCAGTAATCCTATGGATGTAGAAAACTCATCTATCTTTTTAACATGCTTGTATCCATTGAAATGATAAGACAAAAATTAGTGAAGAAATTTTTGGTTATTTCTCCCTGAGTGGATAAACACATAAGCCCATGACTGAATATGATACATTTAGATAAGCTCAAAGTAGCCGCCATACACTTCTTTCATGGTATTCTAAAGAAAATTTATAGATTTATTTTCATTTGTTTGTCATACTCTTAACGCCATCAACGAAATAATTTAATGTTTAGAATTATTTTAATTGAATTATAAATTTGATCTATCAGTATTTATTATTATTTTTTTTATAATCCCTACCATTCTATTAACAAATTAAAATATTGTTCCAAATTTTATTTCAGAGGTTCCTAAGTTTTTCGGAGAATTTTGCAAATTACACTCTCACTGTTTCCATTTGAACTCAATACATAAAATAGTTCTACACAAAAAAAAAATTAAATAAATAAATAAAAAATACTTATTGATATAGTTAAGTAACTTATGACAAATACAAAATATGAATTGCAAAATTTAATATGAAAAAAATTCTACTTAACACCTTTTTACATTTCGCCCAAATGATATTTTTAGAAAGGAAATATATTTTTAAAACAAAAATAAAAGTTTTATTTTAATGGAATTCATGCTTCTTTAATCAATTTAACATTAGATATAGGTCTGTAAACTAACTTCTCGTGCAAGGTTTATTACTATGTTTTTTAGTAGCATCATAATACAAAACTCCAATCTTGAATACACAGTAGCTGGTGAAACGATTACCGTAATTCTATCCATTGGCACTGTTATAAACGCATTGGAGCATTTCTGATATGGCAGTCTTGCCAAATGATACCAGCTATCACAGTTGCACGTGTGACTTTTAGCGAAACCCGTACATCACGTATAAGCAAATTTTAGACATCTGCAGCAAATTTTGAGGCGCACGACTTAAAACTGTGACAATTCCACGTTTGAAGTTTTAACCTTGTCAACTGTTATCTGAATTACTTGACAAGACTCCTTTAAATTTAGATATATAACAGGTACATATTTGTGAGCCAGATTCAAAAATTGCTCTTGCCTGGATTAATACATCTCAAAACCAAATAAAGATATATGTAAGTAATAGAGTGGCCAAGATTCAACAACTAAAAGAAAATTATCTTAAAAATCATATGACATCGCAGAATAACACTACAGACGTCATTTCAAGAGGTATTTTTTTTTCGACTCAGATCGTCTGACCTACCCGAAGGTTTAAGGTATCTGTTTGGACGACTGGAACAGTTCCACCCAATTTAGACCGAAACCCAGTGGGGACGACATCCACAAGAACCATACCCTTGTTCCCCTGCCACAAACCTCCCGGAAGAACATTTTACCCGCAGATGTAATGTGCCCGTACTCCGCATAGACAGGACGATAGTTTGAACAGAGTCGGAAATCGAACTCGGGTTTTCCTAGTGCAATCCCCGTTTCTTAACCACTGGGATAGCCCGGCAAGGGAAATTACAATGAAAGGTTCGTGGTAGAATGATCCAAAATTCTTACAAGAACTAGATTTGCTTAAAATATACTTTAACAGTTCTACAAACAGTCTGTATCTCTGTAAACTGAAAAGCAACCAGTATTTTGATATTAACTATGAAGCAACAGTATTTTAACTGATATTCTCAGCATAAGTAATAGGTATATGAAAATTATTTAGAATCAACGGCTATGTTTACAGGTTTAAAAATTTAAGAAAATATAAGGAACATAGTTGAATAAATCCAGGGACCTTTATCCTCTAAAGAGTTAGAAAATTTTAGACACCTTTTAATACGGCACGTACAGAAATCTTCGGCGCCGGAAAGTGCTGCTATCAAAAAAGTGCAACAGTCTCCCCCTAATAGTAACTTTAAAATGTGGAATCCATTTATAGATAGCAGAAATATTCTACTGTGTAGGAAATTGATTGACCAACTCAGGCTTAATGTTTAATACCAAAAATCCCATTATGTTACCAGCTACACACAAACCAACTTATTATTATTTTTTAATATTTACACAAATTAAACTTGCATGTTGGAGTTTACACTCTTTTTCATGCTACTAGGCAAGTGTTTTGATCAATATGGCAGAAATCTTACAAGAAAGGCTGTGCATGCTTGTATAACTCGTTATAAAAATTTACCTGCAAAAGAAGAACAACTTGTGGGTAATCTTCCGTCTAAAGAGTCAAATAAAATCTACTTTTTAGTAATTCCGGTATTAACTTTTGTGGTCTATTTTATATCAAATATACAGGTCAAAGAAATGTCCCCCCCCCAAAAAAAAATAATAATAATAAATAAAAATTATCTATGTTGATGTCTTCATATGTTTCGACACTGAGGTTATTCATTGCCACCTAAACATGTTTTTCGCTCATCGTGGTAAAAACTCGTCAAATTTTATCAATAAAGCAAATTTCATATAGACAAACAGTCAGAATTGAAGCGTTTACAGATTTTAGTAAAAAATCCCAATGACAACTTGACTGGGTAGTTTATTTCTGGCTATTAAACTATTTTGAAATAAATTTAAAAGTATAACACATTGCATCTCGCACTTGACCAATGATAATAATAATTTCCTCAAAAATTAAATTTGGAATGTATTTCTTCCCTATTAAATGTATAGATCACATGATGTTACGAAACATGGCATCTGGTACATAGGCGTCGTATATTTATTCTGCTGCATCCAGACCAGAACATATTTTCTGTTACTGTAGTGACAAATAACTTAAGAACTTGAATGATTGCGAAGAGCAATGTATTAATTTGACTTTAGAATATCGTCAAATAAAAAGTCTACAATATTTTGTCTGAAATTATAATTTTTCGATATCTGGTTTCAATTTCCTCATCTGCGTTCTCCGTACAGAGCAAAATTTTACTATGTAATATGGAATAAGGAGATTTTTATCCGCTAAATGAAAATTTTGTTTCATATGTAATTTCAAATTTTCTGCTTCAATTTTGATCTATTTTTGGCTTTTTTATTAACACTTTACAACAAAGTTGAAAAGTGTTTATGACTTTGTTCATTCTGTCTGTCTGTCTGTCTGTCTGTCTGTCTGTCCGTTAGCACGATAACTGCCGTAAAAATGACTTAATCAAAATGAAATTTTAGTATGTTGTTCAGACAGTCTGTAGGACCTATGGGAATATAAAAGAATAATATCACACAATTAGTTTTGGATTGAACCCGGGTTGAAAAAATGAAATACATTGAGCCCTATGGGACCTAATTTTTCTAACATTTTTTAAGCGGATTTAAAATTCACAAATTGCTTCGAAAATTTTAGGTAATAGTCAAATTGTTCCATAAAATATATAAAAAAAAATTCAGCTAAATATATTCAGTAGTTTTTTAAATAAAAATTAAAATAATAATTACACATCTTATATGAAACGATCACGTGAGCATGATATGAAACGATCACATGACCCACTTCAAAATGAGATATGGCATCCATCTTGTTTCAAATTCGTGATTTTTTAAAGTTCTTTTTAATTCATATTGAGTGTTGTATCCATCCTAAAACTACGTTATTTCTGCTTAAATTCTGTGCATCTACATACTAAAACAACACAATGACAATATATTTGAGTTTAAATTCTCATTCAAATTTGATTATTTCTACAATTAAGCCTATTTTTCACCTATGTCAAATGTAAACAGCAAAATATGTAGAATGAGTTGTATTAGAATTACTGTATTTCTTTAACACAAAATAATTCAGTCCATGGAGTCTGCATGGCTGATATGAATGACATATTAATTGATTTTATAAACAGAAGGACGATATTTTTCGATGAAGTTTTAAGCATAAAGTTTATGAATTGTAGCTCCATGGTCTTAATTTTTAATTAAAATAAATTATTATAGTATTGTGATGAATGAAATGGAGAAAGTTATGAATGAAATCCTGCTTTTATAGAGAGATCCAGACGTGTTATTTTTTCTATGACGTCATTTGAATGAATTTCAGTTGTTTTCGATGAAGTTTTCAAATATAATAAATTATCGTAGTATTATGATAGATTTAAAAATATTACCGTGGAATGTATTGCATTTTAGAGATATTTAAACCACGCAATTTATATTTCAATGCCGTCTTTTGAATGAAGTTCATTTTTTTCAATGAAGGTTTAAGTTTTCAAATATAATAAATCAATGTAGTATCGTGATAAGTTTTAAAATATTACCGAGGAATGTATTGCATTTTGGACTTTTTTAAATAAAATTGCATTGAAGTTGGAAAGTGTTTCATAATCAATGCTTTAAGCATGATTGATCTTTCTTGTTTATTTTGACCCGGTACAACTCGACCCGAATTTAATCCGTAGTCCAGGTCGGGTCCAAGGCCATGGGCCAGGTCCGAGCCTGTGCAGACCTCTAACTTAGACACCTTGAGGTTGATATTTAAAACTGACCCCCCTCTCCCCCAAAAAATTGAATATCAAAATACGCCACTGGTCTTGATGTACCAGTGTACCAAATTTCATGACCGTATGGCGCTTAGATTTCCCGTTACAGACTGCACAGACACACAGCCATTTTCCTTTATTATGCAAGAAAATACAATATTGCAATTCTGGAGAGGGAAATGGCAGTATAGGTGTGCCGATCATTTTCTATGCTTTAAATTAGTATTATTTATTTTAATATTTCACTTTTCTCAAATCTTTGACAGTAAAATATTTTGTTTCAAAGTAACTGGAGAAGTAACGAGCAGTTGCAAGGATTATTAAGTACCTTTGCTACAATAAAATAACCGCTTTTAAGAAAATTTACGAGTACTAACCTCGGTAACATAAAAAATGACGGTTACATGACATGCCTCTACGCAGTTACTAACCAGCCTTGCTTTTATTTTATATTATTGGATCTATTTTAATATTCATTCATATTTCTTGATTTTTATGTATATACAAATGCATGTATTCGTATAATAATTACTAGAACGAATTACTCAGGTCCTAAATCAGAACCTGCTACTTAAATAATACAAGTACAGATAACACCACTCAGTTTCCAAATTGCCTGTTTTGAAACAGAATCATTCCTGCGCTCCATTTTTTCCATGTTCAATCCTGTCAATTATACAACGCGGTTTAAATATCCCTAAATAAGCTCCTTTAATACACCATAAATATGATCCTTTGATTCAAAATAAATAAGTATCTCTATACCCTAAATAGGCAATTCGCAGAGCATACGCACAAACATTTGGCAGAACATCTTATTTTATACCCCATCCCCCTTTTATATACTATATATTTTAAATTCGCAAAAGTAATTGATTACGTACAGCCCAAATTTACGTAAAGCTCAATTAAAAAAAAAATTAAAAAAAAAGCTAACGCCGCTGTCGCCGCCTCTGACAAATTTCGCTTCCCTCGAGGTTCTCTGTCTCGTAGCCCAAAAACTATAGCACACAGAAATATGAAATTTGGTACATTTGTAGAGGAATACTACAGAAATACGCTGAAATAAACCGTTTTTCGATTTAAACTGTAGCTAAAGAGATTTTTAGGATCAAAGTCAAAGAGTATTTAAGCTGCAAGTTGGCGTCCTGAACAGACTAGCAATAGCAAGACCGCTAATTTTTACAGATATATGCCTATATAGTTGACTTTTTACAAGACGGAGCCTTCTTTTTTTTAACACTTTACAACAAAGTTGAAAAGTGTTTATGACTTTGTTCATTCATTCTGTCTGTCTGTCTGTCTGTCTGCCCGTTAGCACGATAACTGCCGTAAAAATGACTTAATCAAAATGAAATTTTAGTATGTTGTTCAGACGGTCTGTAAGACCTATGGGAATATAAATGAATAATATCACCCAATTAGTTTTGGATTGAACCCGAGTTGATAAAATGAAATACATTGAGCCCTATGGGACCTAATTTTTTAAACATTTTTTAAGCGAATTTAAAATTCACAAATTGCTTCGAAAATTTTAGGTAATATTCAAATTGTTCCATAAAATATATAAAAAAAAAATCAGCGAAATATATTCAGTAGTTTTTTAAATAAAAATTAAAATAATAATAACACCTCTTATATAAAGCGATCACGTGACCAAGATATGAAACGATCACGTGACCCACTTCAAAATTATATATGGCATCCATCTTGTCTGAAAATCGTGATTTTTAAAGTTCTTTTTAATTCATATTGAGTGTTGTATCCGTCCTAAAACCACTTTATTTTTGCTTAAATTCTGTGCATCTACATACTGAAACAACGCAATTAAAATATATTTGAGTTTAAATGCTCATCCAAATATGATTATTTCTACAACGAAGCCTATTTTTCACCTATGTAAAATGTAAACAGCAAAATATGTAGAATGAGTTGTATTAGAATTGCTGTATTTCTTTAACACAAAATCATTTAGTTCATGGAGTCTGCATAGCTGATATGAATGAAATATTCATTGATTTTACAAAGAGAAGGACGATTTTTTTCGATGAAGTTTTACGCATAGAGTTTAATTACTTGTAGCTCCATGGTCTTAATTTTTAAATAAAATAAATTATTATAGTATTGTGATGAATGACATGAATGGGAAATTATTTATGAATGAAATGCTGCTTTTATAGAGAGAGCCAGGCGTGTTATTTTTTCTATGACGTCATTCGAATGAATTTCAGTTGTTTTCGATGAAGTTTTCAAATATAATAAATTATCGTAGTATTATGATAATTCTAAAATTATTACCGAGGAATGTATCACATTTTAGAGATGTTTAAATCAGGCAAATTATATTTCAATGCCGTCATTTGAATGAAGTTCATTTTTTTCGATAAAGGTTTAAGTTTTCAAATATAATAAATTAATGTAGTATTGTGATAAGTTTTAAAATATTACCGAGGAATGTATTGCATTTTAGACTTGTTTAAATAAAATTGCATTGAAGTTGGAAAGTGTTTCATAATCAATGCTTTAAGCATGATTGATCTTTCTTGTTTTATTTCGATTTAGTTTATGAGTTATTCTATATTTTTATGGACTTCTGAAGTAAAAAGATTTAACTGCCCAAGCCGATTGGGAGCACGAAGACGGTCGTGTGTGCCGGCCAGTTTGAAAAAGTTCGCGATCTCCCCCCCAACGAGCATATTACGTTTGCTTAACAAGCGGCACTAAAAGAGCTCAGGAAGCAAGCTCATCGAGATCTAGCTGCTAGAGAACGAAGACTTCAAAGCAAGTTACGGGGGGGGGGGGGGGGGGGGGCGAGCATAGCGCGCGCGTACGGGATAGCGAACAGAGGACGACAAAAAAATCTCTCTGAGTGGTGTCATCACAGGACCTGAAGTATTTCTGTGTCGAATTTTGCCGATAGCAGACGGTTACTAGCAGAAAAACAGACATATTCTTTTTTATAAGATTCTTTAATTATGCTAAGCATGTTAAAATAGTTCTTTCATTCTCAGTGTCATAACATATATCGCTCAATTCCTAACTTCGTGTGTTTAAATATAGCATAGCATTTATGTTGTATTCGCAATTATGTCCATAAGAGATCAAATATAGTATATTGCCATTTCATGAAAGTTATAATGCCCTGTTATTTGTCCAAGTATATTGGAACAGGTAGAATTCCGTAGAGTCAAAATATAAAACTATTACGAAAATTATATTTTTTCGGGAATGGAACGAACTAGATCCACGAGAACGATGTTATAATATATTTGTTGCTTAATATTGCATATGGAAAGTGAACGCATTTAAGGATAATAACTACTTTTTAAATATTCTGCGATTTTTTGCTAAATTTATTATAAAAAAAGTTCATTATCTAGAAAACGATTTATGATAACGTTCTAAAAATTGTATCATTCGTTTTATAATGAAAAATTAAGTATGAAATAATTATGCATTTAACAATATTGACGATTCTGATTTTATTGATTTTTCAAATATTCATTCAAGCATTAGAGTATCTTCTGAGCATTCGATTTCATCTAAAATCAATAGGATTCCATCATTCACTAATTGTAATGATCGTACCAAAGTTTTTTCGAACAACTCCATTCGCTCATGAGATATCGCGTCCACAACGTCTCAGACACACACACTAACATACATAATTATACATACACACACACAAAGAGAGAGATAGATAGATAGATAGATAGATAGATAGAGAGAGAGAGAGAGTGAGAGAGAGAGAGAAAGAGAGAGAGATATATATAGAGAGAGAGATAGAGAGAGATAGAGAGATGGAGAGATAGATAGATAGATAGATAGAGAGAGAGAGAGAGAGAATCACCTGAAAACCGTTTAATTCGAATTCAATAATGCTTAAAATACTCTCCCGTAGAAAACTCGATTTCGAATTTTTCAACCCGGCCACAACACTTTCCTTTTACTTTATATTACTAATGTAGGGAAAGTAAATATATGAAAGCATTGCTTTCTTACTGAGAACAATTTTATTTTTCGTTATTTCCATAAATAAATTTTCGGATTCGTTATCATCGGGTTTGGCTGCCATATTATAGATAAAAAACCGTGAACAAAAATAAAACCAACTGTATAAACAGGACTAGAAATAAAATAGACAAGTTACTATCTTTTCCCTCCGTATTGCACTATCACATCTACGATACAAGATGTAGCCATTTTGTAGTTGGCAAACCAATCACGATTTTTCACGGTTCGACTGAATGAAAAGATGGGGGCACTGAGGTTACGCAATGCGTGGGGGGAGGGGGTCACACAAAAACTGAAGGGGGACACCAAGATCTCACAGCTGGATAAAAATTTAATTAAACTTCGGAAAGGAGGTAGTGGGCGGATAGTGTCAATGTGAATTCCGCTGCTTTAGGGCTCATAAAAACAGGATGAATAACCCAAAGACGTTGGGCTGTTACTGATGTTGATTTAAGCTTCAAGTTTTTTAGATGAGGTAGTAACGATATAAATTAAGTACTTCATTACGTTTAAAGAATGAGTCTCGAATAATCGAATCTCTTGAAAAATGACACGAAGAGAACAATGACACAAAGTTTAAAAGCAGGTTGAAAAGTATGGAAAGTCTTTGAATGTAAAATTAGGAATATGGTTGTGATTAGAGTTTGTTAAGAATTCATTTGTGATTTTGTACGGTGGATAAGATTAAGCTATCACATTGCCTAAAATAACTTCTTCCATTCAATGAAAATTTATTACATTTGTAGATATAGGCTACATGTATTTGTATATACAGGCTACATTTGATATAGTTGAGTAAGAGAAATTATTTTGTAAAAAGTAGAAATCGGATTATCTTTTTAAACAGGAATTTTCAAAGTTATAAAAACAAATGAACGATTCGTTAAAAATATTTTACTCCACAACTAATTTCGCATGGAGAGAAGACGATGTTTTTTTTATCTACGAGCACAAGGACCAGAACAGTCAAGGAGTCAAAAAGTTCTTTTAAAATGGCCTTTCTGGTTTGACTATATATATATATATCAAAATATATATATTAATATATATATATATATATATATATATATATATTAAAATACATATATTAATATATATATATATATATTCTAACTTTGGATTTAATAATTTATATTTATATATATATATATATATATATATATATATATATATATATATATATATATATATAGAATGCCATATAACAGAATCTACCATAGTACAAATAGTACAAAAACAGTTATCTAGACCAATGAGCGCAATGCAGCTTGAAATAGCCCAGAAAAGTATAATAGTAAAAATTGAAAGATTGGACATGAAGTCAGCCAACAGGTAATACATAAAAGGCCTAGGGGGATTGTGACCCCTAGTTCCCGTTTACAAGTCGACTTTTCCACCAATGGCAACACTCACGGAGCCATGCATTACCTGCGGTTAAATTCAGTACAACGTCGAAACAGAAGACGCCCATACGAAGCATATATCAAACGTAAAATGAAAAAATCCCCCAACATAAGAGCAATATAATTGAAACGACACAAAACTAAACCTACTTAAAATATACGAACTACAAATACAAATACCTTACCTCCATCCAAATCACTCACGTCAATTTTACACGCTTAAATAGTTCCTCGCTGTATCGATGCCATTTTATTTCCTGAAATAAAGGTGTTGCCAAAATCCTTACTGAACGCATCGAAAACTTTACTATGTACCACATTGTAACACTGACAAATAAATATTAAAGGATAATTTTCTGTTATTGCTTCCTTAATAAATATAGAATCATTTTTGATCCTATCCTTTCCATAAGAATGCATTCTTTCACTACGTTTAAAGTGATTAATGACTATATTTCGAAATATCCTGATACTTAAATTAGAATACCAGTTTATTATATAATGTATTCTAAAACTGTACTGTCTTCTTTTATCATAAATAGTATAATACGTTGTCTTGCTAGGTGTTAAATGTATACTTATATCAAGATAGTTGATTGCCTTTGTTTTATCCGATATATTCTCAATAAGATTCAAGCAAGCTGGATAAAAGGAAAAATCAAATTCATACCCGTCTCCTGTGTTTTCGTATGCTATGAGAATGTCATCAATGTCATTTCCTTTTATCCAGCTTGCTTGAATCTTATTGAGAATATATCGGATAAAACAAAGGCAATCAACTATCTTGATATAAGTATACATTTAACACCTAGCAAGACAACGTATTATACTATTTATGATAAAAGAAGACAGTACAGTTTTAGAATACATTATATAATAAACTGGTATTCTAATTTAAGTATCAGGATATTTCGAAATATAGTCATTAATCACTTTAAACGTAGTGAAAGAATGCATTCTTATGGAAAGGATAGGATCAAAAATGATTCTATATTTATTAAGGAAGCAATAACAGAAAATTATCCTTTAATATTTATTTGTCAGCGTTACAATGTGGTACATAGTAAAGTTTTCGATGCGTTCAGTAAGGATTTTGGCAACACCTTTATTTCAGGAAATAAAATGGCATCGATACAGCGAGGAACTATTTAAGCGTGTAAAATTGACGTGAGTGATTTGGATGGAGGTAAGGTATTTGTATTTGTAGTTCGTATATTTTAAGTAGGTTTAGTTTTGTGTCGTTTCAATTATATTGCTCTTATGTTGGGGGATTTTTTCATTTTACGTTTGATATATGCTTCGTATGGGCGTCTTCTGTTTCGACGTTGTACTGAATTTAACCGCAGGTAATGCATGGCTCCGTGAGTGTTGCCATTGGTGGAAAAGTCGACTTGTAAACGGGAACTAGGGGTCACAATCCCCCTAGGCCTTTTATGTATTACCTGTTGGCTGACTTCATGTCCAATCTTTCAATTTTTACTATTATATATATATATATATATATATATATTTATATATATATATATATTAATATGGGATGTTATTATGGAAATCCGTAAACAACGTGACATAAAAAATATATATATATATATATATATATATATATATATATATATATATTATAGTGGCTAACAAAAAAAAATTATAATTATTTATTAATTATATAAATAAATAAAAATGAAAAATAATAAAATAAGCTAAAAAAAATTAGAAAAATCAAAAAATCGGAAAATAAGATACATTAATATTAATGTTTTGAATTTTATTTTCGCTAAAAAATTGTAACTTTAGCCAGTTTGAAACTACGATTTGAGCTCCCTTATAATAGTGTATAGTGGCATTCTCGTTTATCCATTTCTTCTATGAATCACTTGTTTAGTAAGAATTTTCATTTTTGCTTCATGTTCATATTCTGTTTTGCTTATACGAGTAATTGCCCTGTCTCCTGCTCTGACTCACTGGACGGGCCTGAGAGTGTCGCTGTGAACGTTCGTACTGCCTCCTAGAGTCCTAGGTAGTATTTTGTTATGTTCATTCTGGTGCTTCTAGAATTTTTTATACTGTTGAGGTTGACCGCATACACGTGGTGAAAGAAGATAGGTTCCTGCCACATGGTAATACAAATTTTCCTAATGTTTCTTATCTTCATTTTTTCATCTTTTGGTGCCTGTAGTCTGAGTTTGGACATTTAGAATAATGTATTATTGTCCAATCAGAAACAGGCGTTTGTTTCGGCTAATTAGAATTAAATACTCAGACTTGAAAATTAATTTAATTTTCGAATTTGGACCGGTGCTGATCTTTTCTATTACCGACATTATGGACGTGATTTTGCTTCTATAGTGATGTTAATATTTCACAATTACTGGAATTAATTATTTTTATTATTACTTCTTTCTAATATATATAAATATATATATATATATATATATATATATATATATATATATATATATATATATATATATATATATATTTATATTAATATATAATATAAATAATATAATATAAATTAATTAATAATAATATAAATAATATAACATTTATATAATATAAATATATATATTAATATATATATAAAATATACATAAAATCCAAATGGGGAAAAAAGCAAGAGAAAAGGAATAGCATAGTACAATAAATTGGCCGGGAGGGGTTGTGACCCCCGCTCCCCGGTTAAGCAAGCTTTATGTCGCGACGACTCTCTCGGTAACCGATACATAGCAGGTACGGAGTACATAATATAAAGACACTTGGAATTCCCAATCGTGTGCAAATTCCAATAGTATACTAAATTACTAAATGCCATTGTTAATTAAAATAGTCTGTTAAAATATTTAATTTAATACTCCTAAAAAGAAGTTTAAAAATATCTGGAAGAATAAAACATCCTGGCCCCGTTTCTAAACAAATTTACAAAAAATATGAAATTGAATCAATATTTGCAAAATAGAAGAGTTAAAATTGTGTGGGACTCATACTACTTATATTCGCTAATATTAGAAGATATACCCTTTATTAATAGATAGCCGCTATAAGTTGAAAATATCAATAAACCCGTTATCTTTAAACCCGAAGGCAATAATTGATTCCAATATATTCCAAAATGAAAGCGCTAAAATTATACGGGAAAATATACTCGTACTACTTATATTGTCATAGATTAGAAGATATGCATGTCCGTGTGTTAGTAGAAGACTATCCGTATTACAATATGAGTCTCAAAAATCTTTGCCAAAATAAAGCAGATGACGTAATAAATTAAAAATATCAATAACCCACGTAATCTTTATACAGAAGGCCGTAATTGATTCCAATATATGCCAATACATGTCAAAATACTATATGCCAATATACTTGTACTGCTTACAGTCTCGTAGATTAGAAGATATACCCCTGTATTTGTAGATTACCCGTACAACATACAATATATATGTTTCAACAATTTTTGCGAAAATAAAATAATGGAGTAATAACTTGAAAATATCAATAATTCCTGAATCAATAATCCCCGAAAACATCAATAATAATAATGTTTAAACCTGAAGACCGTAATTGATATTATCCAGTCAAAAATGCAATGACAATGAGATTTATTTTATATACGTTATTCAAAAATCGGATTTATTATTATTCAATCGGAAAAGATTTAATAAAAATCGTCTGCGGCATAAACACAATGGATCTAAATCCGTTTTAAGCGACATGATATCATTTTCTTCAAATAAATTGGTGGAAAAAAAATATCGTCTGCATAATGCTATCTCTATCGAAGATTTAATTGTGCGATTTTAATTAACATCTAGACAAATCCTGGTCCTAGAAACTCGAAACAGGGACTAAATTTTAAGTGGGGCTCTTCCATGTCTACTCCGAAAATTTCATATAATTCGGTGCAGCCGTTCTCCCGTGATGATGAGAAAAACATAGAGACAGACAGATTTTCAATTTTATTTACATAGACCAGCAGTATACCCGTTCTTCGTACGCAATCTATATAAATAAAAATGAAAATCTGTCTGTCTGTCTGTCTGTCTGTCTGTCTGTCTGTTTGTCACACCATCACGGGAGAACGGCTGAACCAAATTTGATGAAATTTTGTGGGTAGCCCAGAAATAGCCCCACTTAAAATTATATCCGTGTTTTGAGTTTCTACGACCAGTGGTTCTCGAGATATTAGTAAAAAACGAAATTTTCGTTTGTCTCATCGTCACGGAAAAACGGCTGAACCGAATTTAATGAAATTTGGTGAATAGCCTTGAAATATCCCCCTATAAATTTTGTCCAAGTTTCGAGTTTCTAAGACCTGGGGTTGTCGAGATATTAATGAAAAACGGAACTTTTTCCTAGGAGTTCTACTCCCTAACTCCGTGGTTTATCCAAACGAAAAGCTTGAAAATCGTTTGAAAGTGAATTAAAATTTAATCTCTGAGTTTGATGGGAGATTTTTTGCGTTAATTAGTCACTTTCTGAAAACATGAATTGTTTGAAACATGATTTAAAGGGGAAATCTATCTCCATGGTTCATGGTTTATTTAAAACAAGCTTTTACGGAACAATGAGAAGTATAAAGAAATCAAAATCGTTATTTAATTTCGCAGTTTATGTTATAAGACATGACATATTTAACATGTTATAAGATTCTATCTTATATCATGTTACTCAGAAACACAATTAAATTAAATCTGTCTGTTATTTTTAATAATTATTTTTTCGATTTGAATAATAAATAAATGGATATAAAAATATATTTTAGAAAAGAACGATTTGATTTTTCTTATAGCATTTTTGACTGGATAATATCAATTACGGTCTTCAGGTTTAAAAATTATTATTATTTATATTTTCGGGGATTATTGATTCAAGGATTATTGATATTTTCAAGTTATTATGCAATTATTTTATTATGACAAAAATTGTTTAAACTCATATATTGTATGTTGTACGAATCTTCTACAAATACACGTGTATATCTTTTAATCTACGAGAATATAAGTAGTACAGGTATATTGACATATGTTTTGATATATATTGGTATATATTGGAATCAATTACGACCTTCTGGTATAAAGAGTACGGATATTATTGATGTTTTCAATTTATTACGTCATCTCTTTTATTTTGGCAAATATTTTTGAGACGCATATTGTAATACGAGTAATCTTCTACTAACCCATTGGCATATTTTCTGATCTGCGACAATATAATTAGTACGGGGTTGCATATATTCATTCAATTCCCATTTTTTTTTCTGTAAATTTGCTTACAAAAGGGGGCAGGGTGTTTTATTCTTCAGATCTGATCGTGAAGATAATTTTGCATAGTGAGAACATATATTCTTAAACTTCTCTTTAGGAGCAATAAATTTAATATTTTAACAGAATTTGCACGTGATTGCGAACTTTAAGTTTCTTTAAATTATACACTCCGTACGAATAACGGGTGTGCTGTTAGTGGTTAATAAATTTTAACATTTTAGGAGGATATATCATGTTGCTCGGCATCGCAATTAAATTAAATGTGTTTGTTAATGTTTTTATTATTTTTTTTCGATTTAAATAATAAATAAATGGATAAATGGATATAAAAGTATATCTTATGAATGGACGGTTTGATTTTTCTTTTAATTATATTAATTGCTGACTGCGTACATCAATTTCATTTATTTTGGCAAAGAGTTTTCAAGCTTATATCGTATTTAGCTACTAAACTCATATATTGTGTTTAGCCAATAAATTCATATAGCCGATTGTTGAAACAGAAAAAGAGTAGAGCGGGTATATCTTCTAATACATTTGTAGTGTTTTCATTTAGTATATTGAAACGGGATAAGAATGTTTCATTCAGATCTGCAAATTCAAAGCTACGAATTTGGAGGGATATTGCTAATTTGACAACTTTTCTTAAACTTTGCCAAATTGACGGAAATGTCGCCAAATTGATATAAACGACACACAAACAGCTGCCATAAACCTTCGGGTTGGTCCTGTGGCTTGGGTCTTCTACATATCAATGAAATTTTTTTTTGTTTTGTTAGAAGAGAGTACTGAAATGATGTTTGGTTAGCATTTATCTGTCAGACCAACCATCCTACTTAGTAATACATTTAGCGAATTTTTAAAATGTCACCAAATTGATAAAAATGTTTTCAAATCTATAAAAATATATTGAAATTGATAAAATTGCGCTACATAAATGATATTAATTGTTTTTTGTTAGGGGATAGTATTGTGATGATATTTCGTCAATTTGTCACAAAGTGGAACTGTCAGTTCTACAGTCCCACTTGGCGATAAATTTGGCGATTTTTTAAAATGTCGCTAATTTGACGAAACTGTCGCCAAATGTTCCATAGAAATATAACTATTTAGACGATATTTTTTTCTACCAATTTATTTGAAGCAAATGATATCATGTCGCTTAGCAACGGATTTAAATCCAATGTGTTTATGCGGCAGACGATTTTTATTAAATCCTTTCCGATTTGAATAATGAAGATATGTATATAAAATAAATTTCATTGCCATTTCATTTTGGACTGGATAATATCAATTATACTCTTCAGGTTTAAACATTATTATTATTGATATTTTCCGGAATTATTGATTCAGGGATTATTGATATTTTTAAGTTATTACGCCATTGTTTTATTGCGGCAAAAATTGCTGACACACGCATATTGTACGTTGTACGAGTAATCTTCTAGGAATGCACGGGTATATCTTCTAACCTACGAGAATATAAGTAGTACAGGTATATTGGCATATATTTTGACATATATTGGCATATATATTGGAATCAAGTACAGTCTTCTGGTATCAAGATTAAGGGGATTAATTATATATTCAATTTATTACGTCGTCTGTTGTATTTTACCAAAAAACATTTGTGACTCATATTGCAAAACGGGTAATCTTCTACTAATAATCGGACATTATAAGTAGTACGTGTATATCTTCCCATATAATTTTAGCACTTTAATTTTGACATATATTGGAATAAATGACTGTCTTCAGATTTAAAGATTACGGGTTTATTGGTATTTTCAATTTATACATGTAATCTACTAATACAGGTTATATTTTCTAATATTCGCGTATATAATTAGTACGGGTCCCATACAATTTTAACGCTTTTATTTTGCATATATTGATTCAATTCCATATTTTTTTTTATATTTGCTTACATAAGGGGTCCAAGATGTTTTATTCTTCAGATATGTCCATGAAGATAATTTTATATAGCGAGAACAGAGATTCTTAAACTTCTTTTTAGGAGCATTATATTAAATATTTTAACAGAATATTTTGATTAAACATGTCATTTAGTATACTATAAGAATTTGGGCATGATTATGAATTTCAAGTTTCTTTCTATTATATACTCCGTACGAAGAACGGGTATGCTGCTAGTCTATATAAATAAAAATGAAAATCTGTCTGTCTGTCTGTCTGTCTGTCTGTCTGTTTGTCACACCATCACGGGAGAACGGCTGAACCGAATTTGATGAAATTTTGTGGGCAGCCCAGAAATAGCCCCACTTAAAATTATATCCGTGTTTTGAGTTTCTACGACCAGTGGTTCTTGAGATATTAGTAAAAAACGAAATTTTCGTTTGTCTCATCATCACGGAAAAACGGCTGAACCGAATTTAATGAAATTTGGTGAATAGCCTTGAAATATCCCCCCATAAATTTTGTCCAAGTTTCGAGTTTCTAAGACCTGGGGTTGTCGAGATATTAATGAAAAACGGAACTTTTTCCTAGGAGTTCTACTCCCTAACTCCGTGGTTTATCCAAACGAAAAGCTTGAAAATCGTTTGAAAGTGAATTAAAATTTAATCTCTGAGTTTGATGGGAGATTTTTTGCGTTAATTAGTCACTTTCTGAAAACATGAATTGTTTGAAACATGATTTAAAGGGGAAATCTATCTCCATGGTTCATGGTTTATTTAAAACACGCTTTTACGGAACAATGAGAAGTATAGAGAAATCAAAATCGTTATTTAATTTCGCAGTTTATGTTATAAGACATGACATATTTAACATGTTATAAGATTCTATCTTATATCATGTTACTCAGAAACGCAATTAAATTAAATCTGTCTGTTAATTTTAATAATTATTTTTTCGATTTGAATAATAAATAAATGGATATAAAAATATATTTTAGAAAAGAACGATTTGATTTTTCTTATAGCATTTTTGACTGGATAATATCAATTACGGTCTTCAGGTTTAAAAATTATTATTATTTATATTTTCGGGGATTATTGATTCAAGGATTATTGATATTTTCAAGTTATTATGCAATTATTTTATTATGACAAAAATTGTTTAAACTCATATATTGTATGTTGTACGAATCTTCTACAAATACACGTGTATATCTTTTAATCTACGAGAATATAAGTAGTACAGGTATATTGACATATGTTTTGATATATATTGGCATATATTGGAATCAATTACGACCTTCTGGTATAAAGAGTACGGATATTATTGATGTTTTCAATTTATTACGTTATCTCTTTTATTTTGGCAAATATTTTTGAGACGCATATTGTAATACGGGTAATCTTCTACTAACACATTGGCATATTTTCTGATCTGCGACAATATAATTAGTACGGGGTTGCATATATTCATTCAATTCCTATTTTTTCTTCTATAAATTTGCTTACAAAAGGGGGCAGGATGTTTTATTCTTCAGATCTGATCGTGAAGATAATTTTGCATAGTGAGAACATATATTCTTAAACTTCTCTTTAAGAGCAATAAATTTAATATTTTAACAGAATTTGCACATGATTGCGAACTTTAAGTTTCTTTAAATTATACACTCCGTACGAATAACGGGTGTGCTGTTAGTGGTTGATAAATTTTAACATTTTATGTGGATATATCATGTTGCTCGGCATCGCAATTAAATTAAATGTGTTTGTTAATGTTTTTATTATTTTTTTTCGATTTAAATAATAAATAAATGGATAAATGGATATAAAAGTATATCTTATGAATGGACGGTTTGATTTTGTTTTTAATTATATTAATTGCTGACTGCGTACATCAATTGCATTTATGTTGGCAAAGAGTTTTCAAGCTTATATCGTATTTAGCTACTAAACTCATATATTGTGTTTAGCCAATAAATTCATATAGCCGATTGTTGAAACAGAAAAAGAGTAGAGCGGGTATATCTTCTAATACAATTGTAGTGTTTTCATTTAGTATATTGAAACGGGATAAGAATGTTTCATTCAGATCTGCAAATTCAAAGCTACGAATTTGGAGGGATATCGCTAATTTGACAACTTTTCTTAAACTTTGCCAAATTGACGGAAATGTCGCCAAATTGATATAAACGACACACAAACAGCTGCCATAAACCTTCGGGTTGGTCGTGTGGCTTGGGTCTTCTACATATCAATGAAATTTTTTTTTGTTTTGTTAGAAGAGAGTACTGAAATGATGTTTGGTCAGCATTTATCTGTCAGACCAACCATCCTACTTAGTAATACATTTAGCGAATTTTTAAAATGTCACCAAATTGATAAAAATGTTTTCAAATCTATAAAAATATCTTGAAATTGATAAAATTGCGCTACATAAATGATATTAATTGTTTTTTGTTAGGGGATAGTATTGTGATGATATTTCGTCAATTTGTCGCAAAATGGAACTGTCAGTTCTACAGTCCCACTTGGCGATAAATTTGGCGATTTTTTAAAATGTCGCTAATTTGACGAAACTGTCGCCAAATGTTCCATAGAAATATAACTATTTTGTCGATATTTTTTCTACCAATTTATTTGAAGCAAATGATATCATGTCGCTTAGCAACGGATTTAAATCCAATGTGTTTATGCGGCAGACGATTTTTATTAAATCCTTTCCGATTTGAATAATGAAGATATGTATATAAAATAAATTTCATTGCCATTTCATTTTGGACTGGATAATATCAATTATACTCTTCAGGTTTAAACATTATTATTATTGATATTTTCCGGAATTATTGATTCAGGGATTATTGATATTTTTAAGTTATTACGCCATTGTTTTATTGCGGCAAAAATTGCTGACACACGCATATTGTACGTTGTACGAGTAATCTTCTAGGAATGCACGGGTATATCTTCTAACCTACGAGAATATAAGTAGTACAGGTATATTGGCATATATATTGGAATCAAGTACAGTCTTCTGGTATGAAGATTAAGGGGATTAATTATATATTCAATTTATTACGTCGTCTGTTGTATTTTAACAAAAAACATTTGTGACTCATATTGCAAAACGGGTAATCTTCTACTAATAATCGGACATTATAAGTAGTACGTGTATATCTTCCCATATAATTTTAGCACTTTAATTTTGACATATATTGGAATAAATGACTGTCTTCAGATTTAAAGATTACGGGTTTATTGGTATTTTCAATTTATACATGTAATCTACTAATGCAGGTTATATTTTCTAATATTCGCGTATATAATTAGTACGGGTCCCATACAATTTTAACGCTTTTATTTTGCATATATTGATTCAATTCCATATTTTTTTTTATATTTGCTTACATAAGGGGTCCAAGATGTTTCATTCTTCAGATATGTCCATGAAGATAATTTTATATAGCGAGAACAGAGATTCTTAAACTTCTTTTTAGGAGCATTATATTAAATATTTTAACAGAATATTTTGATTAAACATGTCATTTAGTATACTATAAGAATTTGGGCATGATTATGAATTTCAAGTTTCTTTATATTATATACTCCGTACGAAGAACGGGTATGCTGCTAGTCTATATAAATAAAATTAAAAATCTGTTTATCTGTCTGTCTGTATGTATTTTTGTTTGTCCCATCATCACGGGAAAACGACTGAACCGAATTTGATGAAATTTGGGGAATAGCCTTGAAATAGCCCCCCATAAATTTTGTCTAAGTTTCGGTTTTCTAAGACCAGGGGTTGTCGAGATATTAATGAAAAACTGAACTTTTTCCTAGTAGTTCTACTCTAACTCCGTGGTTTATCCAAATAGAAAGGTTGAAAATCGTTTGTTTGAAACTTGAATAAAAAGTTAATTAAAACTTTATCTCTGAGTTTGGTGGAGAATTTTTGCGCTAATTAGTCAATATCTGAAAGCATGAATTGTTTGAAACATGAATTTAAATGAAAATCTATCTCCATGGTTTATTTTTCACAAGCTTTTACTCAACAATGAAAAGCATAAAGAAATCAAAATGGTTATTTAATTTCGCATTTTATGAGGAAGATCTTATATCATGTTACTCAGCAACACAATTAAATTAAACGTGTTTGTTAATATTTATTATTATTTTTTCTATTTGTATAATAAATAAATGGATATAAAAATATATTTTATAAATGAACGGTTTGGTTTTTCTTTTAATTATATTAATTGCGGACTGCGTACATCACTTTAATTTATTTTGGCAAAGAGTTTTCAAGCTTATATATTGTGCTTAGGTAATAAACTCATATATTGTGTTTTTAACCAATAAATTTATTTAACCGATTGTTGAAACAAAAAAATTAGTAGAACGGGTATATCTCCTATACAAATAATTCTTTTAATTATATTAATTGCGGACTGCGTACATCACTTTAATTTATTTTGGCAAAGAGTTTTCAAGCTTATATATTGTGCTTAGGTAATAAACTCATATATTGTGTTTTTAACCAATAAATTTATTTAACCGATTGTTGAAAAAAAAAAATTAGTAGAACGGGTATATCTCCTATACAAATAAAATTTTAGTGTTTTCATTTAGTATATACAAACGAGATCAAGATGTTTTATTCTTCAGATCTGCAAATTCAGAGCTACGAATTTCGCAGAATATCGCTAACTTGGCAACTTTCCTTAAACGTTGCAAAATTGGCGGAAATGTCGCCAAATTGATAAAAACGACGCAAATCAATGAAATTAAATTTGTTTTTTTAGAAGAGAGTACTGAAACGATATTTAGGTAGCATTTGTCTGTCAGTCCATCCGTCCTACTTAGTAACACATTTAGCGAATTTGTAAAACTCCATCAAATTGATAAAAATGTTTGTAAATCCAAAAAATTATCATGAAATTGATAAAATTGCACTTTATAAATGAAATTAATTGTGTTTTGTTAGAGGATAGTATTGTGATGATGTTTCGTCAATTTGTCGCCAAATGGGACTGTCAGTTCTACAGTCCCGTTTGGCGATACATTTGGCGATTTTTTAAAATGTCGACAAACCGCTAAATCGCTAAAATTATCGCTAAATCGACGAAAATGTCGCCAAACCTTCTATGGAGATAGCATTATTCAGACGATATGATTTCCATCAATTTATTTGAAGCAAATGATATCATGTCGTTTAGCAGTGGATAACCAATGTGTTACGCGGCATACGATTTTTATTAAATCTTTTTCGATTTGAATAATAAAGATAAGTGTATAAAATAAATTTCATTGGCATTGTATTTTTGACTGGATAATATCAATTACGATCTTCGGGTTTAAACATTATTATTTTTGATATATTCGGGGATTGTTGATTAGGGGATCATTGATATTTTTAAGTTAATATGCCATTGTTTTATTATGACAAAAATTGTTGAAACTCATATATAGTACATTGTACGCATAATCTTCTACAAATGCACAGGTATATCTTCTAATCTACGAAAATATAATTAGTACAGGTATATTGGCATATATTTTGATATATATTGGCATATATTGGAATCAATTACGACCTTCTGGTATAAATATTATGGAGATTATTGATATTTTTAATTTCTTGCGTCATTTCTTTTATTTTGGCAAAGATTTTTGAGACTCATATTGTAATACGGGTAATCTTTTACTAACACACAGGCATACTTTCTAATCTGCGACAATATAAGTAGTACGGAGATATACATACATATATTCCAATATAATTTTAGTGCTTTCATTCTCGCATATATTGAAACCAATTACGGGTTTATTGATATTTTCAATTTATACATGTAATCTACTAATACAGGCTATATCTTCTAATATTCGAGTATATAAGTAGTACGGGTCCCATACAATTTTAGCGCTTTTATTTTGTATACTCGTATATTGATTCAATTTCATATTTTTTGTATATTTGCTTTTAAAAGGGGACTGGATGTTTTTTTCTTCATATCTGCCCGTGAAGACAATTTTGCATAGTGAGAACAGAGATTCTTAAACTTCTTTTTAGGAACAATAAATTTAATATTTTAACAGAATTTGCACATTATTGAGAATTATAAGTTTCTTTATATTATATACTCCGTACGCAGAACGGGTGTGCTGCTAGTATATAATATAAGGAAACTGAAAATTCACAATCATGTGCAAATTCCCATAGTACTCAAAATGATATTGTTATTCAAAACATTTTATTAGAATATTTAAATTAAAGTTCCAATAAAGAAGTTTAAGAATCTCTATTCTCGCTGTACAAAATTATCTTCACGGGCAGATCTATCGAATAAAAAAACATCCTGGTCCCGTTTGTTAACAAATTTACAAAAAATATGAAATTGAATCAATATATCACAAAATAAAAGCGCTAATATTGTATGGGCAGATACAGCCGTACCCCTTTGTAAATACGGTACTATTAATAAATATTAGAAGACATACCGGTGTAGAAGTACAAGACCGGTGTAGTAGTATTAGTTGAAGATTACCCGTACTATAATATATGAGTTTAAAATATATTTGACAAAATAAAATAGAAGACGTAATAAGTTGAAAATATCAGTAATCCTCATAATCTTTAAACCTGTAGGCCGTAATCGACTCCAATATATGCCAAAATATCTTCCAATATATGTCAAATATACCCGTACTGCTTATATTATCGTAGATTAAAAGATATACTGTATTAGTAGAAGATTACCCGCACTACAGTATATGAGATTCAAAAAACTTTCCCGAAATAAAACAGATGACGTAATAAATTGAAAATATCAATAACCCCTTAAAGATTACCCTACGATATAAGATATTCAAAAATCTTCGTTAAAATAAAATAGATTAAGTAAAAAATTGAAAATATCAATAATCCCCGTAATCTTTAAACCTGAAGGCCGTAATTTATTCTAATATATGTCAAAATATGTATATGCCAATATATGTCAATATACCCGTACTAATATTCCCGTAGATAATAAGATATACTCTGTATTTGTCGAATACTACCCGTACTACATATGAGTTTAAACAAGTTTTGCCAAAATAAAACAGATGACTTAATAAATTGAAAATATCAATAATAATAATATTTAAACTCGATGGCCGTAATTAATATAAATCCAGTCAAAAATGCAGTTTCGATAAAATTATTTTATATACATTTTTACTTTCCTTATATACATAATGTATAAGGAAAGTATTGTGACGGGGTCGAAAATTCGAATTCGAGTTTTCGACGGGAGAGCACGTTTCAAGCATCCCTGATCACGAATCAAACATTTTTGAAGTGATGTCTGTGTGTGTGTGTGTGTGTGTGTGAAAGTATATGTGTGTGTGTGTGTGTGTCAGTGAGTCTGTGGAGACGATAACTGACGAACGAATGGACCGATTCGAACCAAATTTGGTACAAAAATCACAATCCATAAACACTGGAAGCCTATTGCTTTTATATGCAATCGAATGTTAAGAACCCCCCTAAATTTTCGAATGAAATTTTGAAAAAATCGTTAAAAAATCAAAACCACTAATAAAGTTACGCAAATAGACATTTCTTATGTCATTTTTCATTAGAAAACGATTGACATAAATTTTAGAACGCTAACATGAACCGTTCTCGAGATATTGTTCATTTAAAAAAAAAATTACCAAAAAGTCATATAAAAAAAAATTCCTATTGAGAAACATGTTCACTTTTCATATGTAATACCATGCGATAAATTGGGTTACATCATTCTCGTGGAACTAGCTCATTCCATTCATGAAAAAATATACTTTTAGTAATACTTTTGTGTTTGAACGCCAATAGTCATTTATCTGCTGTAAGAATAACTTATTTCTTAGTGCATAACGCTTGGCGATATTTTGGAGACGAATTTGGCGGAATGTCGCCAACTTGGCGACTTTTTGAAATGTTGCCAAATTAACGAAAATCTCGCCAAATGGATAAAAATGACGACTAATTGTCGAAAATTTAATATCTTGGAAAGAATATTAGTATCTACTATAAGAAAAACCTACTTTTTTTACTGTAAAAGTAGTAAATTAATTACATTATATAAGGAAAGTCATGTGTTGCCCACATCAGATTTTTTATTATTTAAATCGGAAAAGATTTCATAAAAATTGCCTACTGCATGAATACATTAGATTTAAATCAGTTTCTAAGTGACATGATATCATTTCTTCAATTAAATGAACGGGGAAAAAATATCGTCTGCATAATGATATGTCTATGAAAGGTTTCACTGTAAGTTTCTAATTAATATCTGGCCAACCCCTGGTCCTAGAAACATGGACTAAATTTTAAATGGGGCTATTCCAAGGTTACCCACAAAATTCCATGAAATTTGGTTCAGCCGTTCTCCCGTGTTGATGAGACAAACATACATACAGACAGACGGACCGATTTTAAATTTGATTTATATAGATTTAATAGTTTTATTACACTTCGGGAAGGACATGACTATCAGTCCTTCTCTTTATTACGACTTTGACCACTTCATTGTCGGAAAAGTTTCATCGAAGTCGATCACGTAGTTTCAAAGGTTTCACTTAAAATAATTTTTTCGAATTTTCTTCCCATTTTACTTTCCCTACAATACATGATAATGTACAAGGAAATTATTAGAATGGTGTTGAAAATCGCAACTCGAATTTTCGCCGGATCTACGCGTTTCGATCACTCTAGAACCCTACAAAACTATTTTTACATGACGTTTGTGTGTGTGTGTGTGTGTGTGTGTTTGTGCAATGTATATATCTACCCTAGCTCTAAAACTAATTAACCAAATTTCTCAAAATTTGGTAAATAAGCCCCTTGGGTGAGTTACCCTGGTGCTGATTATATTTTGGTACGATTAGGGAAAAAATAGTCTGTCCTCTTTTTGCAAAATGATACGTAAAAATCGAATATAAAAAACTACGTATACTCAAATATAATAAATGCTTGTATTACACGTATTTTTTACGGCGAAAGGAATACGACCAATAGATTACTAATTGAATAAAAATAAATAGTTCAATAGATTAATATAGAACTGAACGTTGTTGTGTTGTTGAGACCCAGACCGTCCGACCTACCAGAAAGGTGTAAGATAACTGTTTGGACTGCCGGGAAGTGCCACCCAATTTAGACCGGAACCCAGTGGGGGAGGCATCCACAGGGACCGTACCCTCCTTCCCCTACCACCAACCTCTCGGGAGGACTTACGGACCCACATGTTTAACGTGATCGTACTCCGCGTGAACACGGCTGCAGTTTTGGCGGTGGCGGGAATCGAACCCAGGCCTACCGAGTGCAACTCCCGCTCGCTAACCATTGGGTTACCGCGCCCTGAACTGAACTGAACGTTGTGAGATATTTCAGCTTTTTTTTCCTTCATTTTTGTAACGTAGTCTTCTAAAATATGTCCAGTCGCAAAATGAAAAAAAATCTGATGTGGGCAGCATATGACTTTCCTTATATAATGCAATAAATTCACTTCTTTAACGGTGAAAAAGTGATGAAAAGATCTACGGCACAGTGTTTGTAACGCTAAATTGTACATTTAGCGCGGTAAATTGTACATCCGGATGACAACATCTAAAATTATTTCGTACCCAATTAACTTATATTTTACGCACCTCTAAATTAATAAATATTGATAGAATCCTCAATAAGCAATATAGTAATATTTTAATAATAAATCCATCAATTAGGCGTCATTTTAACTTGGCGTCATTTTTGCAATTCTGATAATATTTTCGTCAATGTGGGGCCAAATATCGCTAAGTTGGCAATATTTAGAAGAGCATTTCTTATATAATAAAAGGTATGCCCATTATATGACGGAATTAGAAATTTGCAAAATATTGCATCCTATTTGGCGACATTTTTATCAATTTGGCAATATTTTTATTAATTTGGCAACATTTTTATCGATTTGGCAACATTTTTATCAATTTGGTAACAGTTTCATCAATTTGGAAACATTAAAAAAAGTTGACAAGTTAGCGATATGCGGCCAAAATTCGTTGCCAGAATTTTGCCACGCGTTATAGACAGAGTCTTATGGTAGAGTCTTATATTCTTTCCAAAATATTGAAATTTTAATAAATTAGTTGTCATTTTCATTGATTTAGTGTAATTCTTATCAATTTGGCGACATTTAAAAACTCGCCAAATTAGCGATATTCCGCACAATTCGTCTCTAACATTTCGTCAGGCATTATGGTCCGAGAAATAGGTTATTCTTATAGCAGATAAACGACTAATGGCGTCCAAATACAAAACCATTATACCCAAAGTATCTCCTCTTATAGTAGATTCTTATTCTTTCCAAGATATTGGATATTCATCAGTCTTCATTTTCATTGATTTAGCGTCATTTTTATCAATTTGGCGACATTTTTATCAATTTAGCTACATTTTCGTCAATTTGGCAACATTTAAAAACTTGCCAAGTTGGCGATATTCCGCCAAATTCGCCGCTAAAATGTCGCCAAGCATTGTTTATGGAGAATTAGGTTAGTCCTATGGTAGATAAAAGACTAATGGCATCAAATTACAACGCTATTATTAAAAGTGTCTTCTCTTGTGAATGAAACGAGCTAGATCTACGAGAATGATGATAATAAATTTATGGCATGTTATTACATATAAAAAGGGAGCATATTTCACAATAGTTAATATTTTTTTTTAATTTTATGTGATTTTTTGATAAATGTATTTAAAAAATGTGCAATATCTTGAGAACGGTTCATGCTAATCTTCTAAAAATTATGTCAATCGTTTTCTAATGAAAAATTACATAAGAAATGATTATTTACGTAACTTTATTGAATGTTTTAATTTTTTGATGATTTTTAGAATTTTCATTTCAACATTTAGGAGGGTTCTGAACATCCGATTGCGTGTAAAAACAATACGCTTCCAGTATTCACTGATTATGACTTTTCTACCAAATTTTGCTTGGATCGCTTGATTCGTTCGTGAGATATCGTCTCCACAGACTCACTGACACACACATACAGACATCGCCTAAAAAACGTCTGATTCGTGTTCAGGGATGTTTGAAATGTGCTCTCCAGTCGAAAACTCGAATTCGAATTTTCGACTTTGTCACAATATTTTCCTTATACATTATACTCTGTATATAAGGAAAGTAATAAAAATTAAATTATAACTGCAAATTCAATGAATAATTATTCGTATTGATTGATGAAATCAAACTCAATTAAATGAATTATAAAAGAAAGAAAGAGAAAATGAATTTTTGAGCCTATAGGGAAAGTCATGTAATCTCCAAATCAAGTTTTTCGTACTCATATGTTGTTTCAAGCAGTTCGTTTGCCACCTGATTTCCTCATAACAGCGTGTATTTCTTCTGGACACCGAAACGAACATAGTCAATATAATGGCATATCTTCAGTCGTATATCTACTAATAAATAACAATATACGATTCGGTTGCATCTTAAAACACCTCCATGAAAAGCTTTATGGCATTTTGATAGAACTGTCTTCTTAAATGAGTACTTTGATTTATATCTCGTCGAGTTTTGAAGGGCTTGTAATGCCAGTATACTGTAGTCTTCTTACGGTGGCAGAGATAAAAAATCTGATGTGGGCAACATATGACTTTCCTTATATAATGCAATGACTTTGCTACTTTTACAGTTAAAAAAAATGTTATTCTTATGGTAGATACTTACATTCTTTCCAAGATATTGAATTTTCTTCAATTAGTCATCATTTTCATTGATTTAGGGTCATTTTTATCAATTTGGCAAGATTTTTGTTAATTTGGCAACAATTAAAAATGTCGCCAAGTTGGCGATATTCCGCCAAATTCGTCGCCAAAATCTCGCCAAGCGTTATGGACGGAGAAATAAGTTATTCTTACAGCAGATAAATGGCTGTTGGCGTTCAAATACAAAAGTATTACTCAAAGTATCTTTTTTCATGAATGGAACGAGCTAGATCCACGAGAATGATGTCACCCAATTTATCGCATGGCATTACATTTGAAAAGTGAACATGTTTCTCAATAGGAAATATTTTTTTTTATTTTATATAACTTTTTGATAATTTTTTTTAAAAATGTGCAATATCTCGAGAACGGTTTATATTAGCGTTCTAAAATTTATGTCAATCGTTTTCTAATGAAAAATTACATAAGAAATGTCTACTTGCGTAACTTTATTAGCGGTTTTGATTTTTTGACGATTTTTTTCAAAATTTCACTCGAAAATTTAAGAGGGTTCTGAACATACGATTGCGTATAAAAGCAATAGGCTTCTAGTGTTTATGGATTGTGATTTTTGTACCAAATTTCGTTCAAATCGGTCCATTCGTTTGCCAATTATCGTCTCCACAGACTCACTGATACTGACACACACACACACACACACACACACTTTCACACACACACACACACACACACAGACATCACTTCAAAAATGCTTGATTCGTGATCAGGGATGCTTGAAACGTGCTCTCCCGTCGAAAACTCGAATTCGAATTTTCGATCCCGTCACAATACTTTCCTTATACATTATTATTTTCCTTATATACATAATTTTTCATATGTAATACCATGCGATAAATTGGGTGACATCATTCTCGTGGATCTAGCTCGTTCCATTCATGAAAAAAGATATTTTGAGTAATACTTTTGTATTTAATCTCCAATAGTCATTTATCTGCTGTAAGAATAACTTATTTCTTCGTCCATAACGCTTGGCGAGATTTTGGCGACGAATTTGGCGGAATGTCGTCAACTTGGCGACTTTTTGAAATGTTGCCAAATTAACGAAAATCTCGCCAATTGGATAAAAATGACGCTAAATCAATGAAAATGACGACTAATTGTGAACATTTAATATCTTGGAAAGAATATAAGTATCTACTATAAGAAAAACCTATTTTTTTTACTGTAAAAGTAGTAAATTCATTACATTATATAAGGAAACTCATGTGTTGCCCACATCAGATTTTGTATATAAGGAGAGTAACAAATTTGCTTCTGTGCGTATTGTACTGAAGGTAAGAATTTGAAATAATTCACACTAAATGGTTTATATTACTGTATGCAAATACTTGTTTATACACAATAATAGTTTGCCTATTGCAGATACTAATACCTGTGGATGGGTTTCGTGCATATTAATCTTCTTGGAACAGCAGGTAACAGCAAAGAAACTATGTGTAGAAATTTTTCGAACCTCTGTTGCCACCGACGAAGTCAATCATACAACGCAACCGACTTCAAATGTCAGGAAGATTTAGCTCAAGCTGAACAGATTAATTTCCACTGACAGGGGGATTTTAATTTGCCAGAGAAATTCAAGCTGGACAAGACAATCAAGTTCACAACTGCAAAAATTATCCTTAGATAACGCTTTCAAAGCTACGAATCGTGCTCCCACTGCAGTTTCACATAGCGCGATAAATTTTGAATAAATTGAATGGAATTTGATACGATCATTTTAATCAGTGAGTGAGAAACGGATGTCTAATGATCTTCGAGAAACTCGAACTAGTGGCAGGCTCTCGATTTTCAAACATTTCTTTTTCCCAAAAATGAAAAACTATATATTTAATTATGTTAAAGTTGTTATACAAATAACAATTTCATAAGTAATATTTCTATACAACATAATTTAAAGAACGTTAGCATACGCCGTTCTCAAGTTATTGTATTATTTGATCCAAATTAGAAGAAATCATAAATTAAAGGTACTCATTATTAGCGAATGAGTGAATATTTTGTGTTTTTCACCAGAAATAAATACCATTGTTTAGGAATTATCGTGAGTCGCTCATGAAATACATATGAGAAATTTTATCTTTTCCCTAGAAGGAGTGATATCCGACTAAACAGTGATGCGATTTTCTAAAGATTCGATATACTTATTTCAATCGGTAACAATGAAAATACTATTGATTTCTCAATTTATTATTATGTGCTTCAAAAAATGAGCTCAAATGTAATGACCACCTAAAAATTATAAATTAGAAAAATTATAATAATTTTAATTATTTGTAAAATCTAGTGAAAATCGGGCCAAAATTATCTCTGTGAAGGAATGCTCCCATTTCATAAGTAGTGGTTGCAAATACATTGTTGTAAAATCTACACTTATTATTACATGATTTTTTTTAACAATCATGTAAAAAACGGATCAATATTAATTACTAAAATCAACATTCACGAAAAGAGGAATAATAGTTTATTTTCAAAGTGCGCATAGACATAGGTTCCAAAATAAATTAATAATGAATTATACAATATGTGATTATTTACAAGAAAAGGAACTAGTTGCCGGAAAATCCAAAATTGAGCTTAGGACCTTGTTAAGTACAGATTTTCAGCATGTCTTTACGATAATTACAACTTATCTTGCAAATTTTGCAATATTAATCAAGATAGAACATTAAAACAGAGAGAAACATCTTCAAAGTTTTGAGATTGATAACAAAGTTGGCTAGTTTAAATCCCATCGGTTTAAAGTTTGGTTCCGACCCTGATTTTCATTACATCCTGGTTTAAGCTAAGGTTTAAACCATGGTTTTCTTTCTTGAAATAATCCCGTATATTTCCGTATCCCGCAAATTCCGTTTATGTGGGTAGCACATGACTTTCCTTATATAATGCAATGCATTTACTTCTTTCACAGTGAAGAAATAAATGATGTATAAGATCCACTATACAATGTTTCTAACTTTGAATTGTACATTTGTCGCTTTTACGGATGACAATATGTAAAACTATTTTGAAGTACCCAATTAACTTATATTTCACGCAACTCTAAATTGGCAATTATCAATATTGATAGCATCCTCAGTAAGTAATATATTCCATATATTAAAATATTTTAACAATTAATTCATCAATTTGGCTTCATTTTCGTTATCTCGCCATCATTTTTGCAATTTTGATGAAATTTTTGTTATTTTTAGGAGAAATATAGCCAAGTTAGCGATATTTCGCTAGATTATTCGCCAAGATTGCCAAATGTATCGTCACGCGTTACAGACGAGCGGAGAGAAGAGCATCTCTTACATAATACTAGAAGGTATGTCCATTGTAGGACGGAATTCAGAATTTGAAAAACATTACCTCCTATTAATTTAACAATTAATTTATCAATTTGGCGACATTTTTATCACTCTTGCGACATTTTCGTCAATTTGGCGATATCTGAAAAATCGCCTTGCCGACATCCCACCAAATTCGTTGCCAAAATTTTCGTCAACCGTTACGGACGGAGAAAAGAGTTATTCTTATAGTAGATTCCTATATTCTTATAGTAGATTCTTATATGAAGATATTGAATTTTCATCGAGTAGTCGTCATTTTCATTGATTTAGCGTCATTTTTACCAATTTCTGCACAAATCGGTTCCTTTGCGATCGAAAATATTATCGCAGAGTTTCTATCTTAACACCATTGGAAAGATCCTAGGCGCCCATAAAACTTTTCCCACCAGGGAGCAAACTACTGACGTCAGTGGGGCAAACTCAAGGATAAAATGCATAACATCGACTAACCTGATGTCCAACTTTGGGACCTTGAACGTCCAGGGGAGAGCAACTGCCCCCTCTAGCCCTCCCTTATGGACGCTGAAGGGAAAGATCAAAGCTTTCAAAAAGGCTTGGAACGGAATCCATACTAGTTATAGACACATTTTTGTAAATTTTTAAATATATATACTTCTTTTGTTTAGAAAACGCAAACTATAATAATAAAAGAAGACACGTTATAGATAACGCACATGAATCCTTTGCAGCGGGCGACTACACCTTTTGAAAAATTGAATGAATGGATGTAATTAATCCCTACAATGATCCCGGGCAACCCCAGGTACATTTTCTAGTATACTATAAGATTCGGATTTCTAGAACAACGGGAAGGAGATTCTAGGTGATATAGAAATATTTGCTGATTTCGTCTTCCTCGTTTTGCCTGCCCCCGAGGGGAAAATCTATAGACGTTGAAACCAGGATATTAGAAGTTTGTGGAGTAATTGATAATCCAACTCTATTAGGTCTACTCATTGTAAGTGTGCAAAGATTCAGACTTCTATATCACAGGTGCCTCTGCCGGATCTGGAAAATCGTTTCGCATCCTCCCATATTCTCCGCCTCTGAGAGATCGAAAATTTGGCTCCGTTTTCTTCTGTCTCGTGGATGATACTGTAAGTGTGTAAAAATTCAGAAGGGTCTATACTAACTTTTTAGAATCCTCCACATTTCCTCCATCCTTCGGAAAGATTGAAAATCTGACTCTGTTGGGTTCTGTTTCGTGGTTCATACTATAAATGTGCACAGATTCAGTCTTGTAGACCACTAGGGGACTTCGGGAAAGTCTGAAAAGACTGTTCGACCCATTTTCTCCATCCCAAGGGGGAGGGGAAGGTTAAGATCTGTCCCATAGTCTATACTATAAGTTTGCAAAAATTTTGTTTTTTAGGTTTCAAGGCGGCTTTTGGAGGGGGGGTCTATGAAGACAAAAACACGTTAAACATTTATTTTATAGATTATAATCTGTTTCATTTGTTTTTGGAGTAGTAAAGATAGTACTAGTTTGTTTTTTAATTTCATCGATTTTCACAAGAACTATAAGTTGAATGACTCAGAGAAGGACTCCCAGGAAGCAAAATTAATTTATTTATAGATGGATAGAAAAACATCGATTGTGATTGTAATTGTGGCAGTCAAATTTGCCATCGAAAATTTTAAAGCATCTATTTCTTAAGATCTACTATAGATTCAAATAATGACTGATATGGATTAGGCATTAAATTCCGGAGGGGGGAGGAGGGTAGAATGATTTAAGAAAAGAATTTCCACTTCCAGTTCTGGAGATGCTACATTTGATTCACAAATTTAACATTTACTTTACAACATCTATTTTTCAGTATTAACTGTAAAAAGAACTTAGGTAATAACTCATGAATTCATCATCAAATTTCTGAAGGGTTAGAGGGTTCACTAAGCATTTCCACTTCCGATATTTTCCCACTTAAAATTCAAATATTTTCTTTGAAACATCTATATTTAAGGTTTGATTTTTGATAGAACTTAGATGATAATTAATGTGGATTCAGCATTAAGTTCTACAGGGGTGTAGAGGATTTACTATGGATTTCCACTACAGGTCCCCCCCCCCCAATTTCTGTTTAATTTATTTTAATTTTCTTTGAGTGGGCTTCATAGCTTCACTAGTTATGACAGTATTTCAGTCTTTTACGGCAAAGGCAAGGGAAAACCGTTCAAACTAATGAGCACTGCGGCATACTACATTCAATCATTCAAATCCCTTGGAGAAGAATGGAATGCTTGTAAGCCGCTAATTGCCAGCCTGGAGAAGTTTATGTGCCAAACGTACGGCGGGAGAAACGATGATGACGCAAATTAACTGAGGTATAATTTGTACTGCTTTAAAGGAATCAATCTTCTGCCAGATCTTTTATCTCCTTGTCTTTCATGTGAGTAGAACCGACTACTAGGTCGCTATATGGCGAAGATCTCTGACATGCTTTCAGGTGGCTCCTACACCATACGAACATGGCTGGTATGAGGACAATGGCCACATTGTCATTATTTGGCTTGGAAATCAACCTGCTTCGGAAGAAGTGCTGGAAATTATATCATGCAACAAATACCAAGCTTGTCAACCAGGATCACGCCCGTGCTAGGACGTTAACCTTCCATGCACTGACATCTGCAGCTGCTCGTATGATAAATAAGAAATGGTTACAGAGTATAAAGAATACTCATATGGTGGTGGTGATTGCGACAATGCTAATGACAGCGAGGATGATTATGAAGAAGAATATTAGTGCAAACTGAGATACAATACAAAGAGTTGTTACAAATCTTTATATTTCCAGAACTGTCTTTAGTTCTAAATTAGTATTAGTTTGTATTTTTCAAAGAACTATATAGCTTTAATAGCTATGTGTGTTTGTAACAATAATTATCATATAATTATGTACCATTACTAAATATACAATAAATATGCATTAAACCTTACCGAAGTATGAATGTAAAGTACTGGTTTGTGTTAACTATAAAATAAAAAACGGAAAAATTGATGACATATTTGTTTTGTGAATAGTCTCAGAACTCTCTTCACATTTGGCTCTTGTTAGGGCTTTTATATTTGGTTCAGCCGTAGCAATAAATTTAGATTTTTTCTTGTGTAGTGCATTTGTAGTTATACAAATTTTGTACGAAACTTTTTTTTTGTTAATGTATGCTTAATTAGGAAAAACATTACAAACAAAATAATAGCGTTTTTTCAGTTTTTTAACAAAAAAGGTAAGAAAGCTACCAATTTTGACTTCCGGGTTGACATTCGAAATCTATATAAAAAATTAATAAAAATACACATCTAGACGTCGTTATCGCAGAAATGGCACTATTTACAGGAAGATCGGGGGAGGGGGAGGTCTAGATATTGACTAGGAGGGGTGAGGAGGGGTGGCCGCAATTGGAAGGGGACTCACTGATATTTTATGAACGTCGAGATTACCTACCCCTTCTAACAAAAAAAGGAGAGAAATATCCCCTTCCTCCTCCTGCTGTAGGAGGAGGAAGGGGATATTTCTCTCCTGTAGGAGGATATTTCCCTGCTGTAGGAGGAGGAGGAGGGTTGTTCTTGCCCAAACTGCCCGAACCGCAGCAGAACTGTCTTTTTTACCCTATTTCCGGGGGAAGGCCCTAAAGTTGCTAACAGTTCAGAGCATTTTCTCTTTTGAATTGAATCTATCAACATCCTTTATTTTCTCTCGAAAATTTTGCACATTATCAATTTTGGATAATGTTAAGATTTATATGGTGTTCTTTTGAATTGAATCTGCCTAATTCCTCAATTGGTTCAATTTAGTGTGTGATTAAAATTTATTTTCTACTTCTCCATGCACAACTGCTGTGTAGAGGATGACAATAAATACATTTTTCTTCTAATTAATGTTTTTTACTTTTTACTTTTTTGTCTCAAAATTTACGTTCAATACTATGCAGTATAATACACGGATCGGCGGGTTAGAACCAGGAGAACATTCATTTGAAGACACTGAACCATAATTCGTGTTTTGCACTTTACATGCAAAGAAAATGCATGTAAAGTGCAAAAACATAGTCATGACGTACTTAATGTAATGACGTGAAAATTTAATTACTGCGAATTGAAACTGTGTGCTGTGTTTCAGCTCTCTGCCTGCTCTGGAAGCCGAGAACAATTCCATCAAATATGAAGTATGTAAATGACGTAATGTCATAACGTAATGATTTGAAAATTTTCTAGATGAAAATGTTCCGATAGATGAAACTGTCTACCGAATTTCAGCTTTCTACATTTTCTGAGAGTTGAGAACGAGCGTTCAAAAGATAACGTACTTAAATAACGTAGCGATGTAGGGTAAGCACGTAAAAATGTCATAGATGAAAATGTTCTGCGAGGTGAAACTGTGTGCTGCGTTTTATCTCTCTACTTACTCTGGGAGCTGAGAACGAGCCCGTCAACGTTGTTGATTGAAGGAAGAAAGGTTGCTAACTCGAAGTTAATAAGAAGTGTAAGGAAAAATAGAGATAGCCATATAAAAAAAAACTACGTTAATATGTAGCATATAAAGCACTAAAATTTGTATCGAGATTTGTATTATATCTATCAGATATATATATATATATATAGGATTTATTGTGAGGAACAATATTGGGTTATGTATAGGATGTGCCGTTTACATGCATGTAGTATGCTGTTGAGACCCAGACAGTCCGACCTATCAGAAATGCATGTAGTATGTGTGACAGGAAGACTGATCACTTTGCTACTTTCTCATCTATTATTCTGACCATTTTCATACATGTTAATTCACTTAGATGCACTCACTAAGATTTTAAAAATTACCGCATTTCCTTGTGCGGGGGAGTCATGCGCTAAAAAAAAGAATATCCGCCTTTATCAGCCGATATATCTCCGCAGAAATCTAACACAACATGCATCAGTATAACCTTTAAGTGCCATCTAACCCGTGCATTACAATGCCGCATTGTACCGTCTCTAACCAAGGTATTATTTTCAGAACAGAATTAGTATTTTATACTCATGCCAGGAACTCACACTCTGTCTCTCTACGAGTGACAAAAGGAGCTATGCTCTCCGGGTCAACCCCGTAGATGATCTCCAAATGAATATCTACAGGAGTATGTGCGTCGTCCGCCGAAGATTGCAGGTTTCAACGGTTACAAAAGGTAACAGACTCGTAACGCCAAGTGTGCTGCTATTAACACGAATGTTCCGGGGTTTGAGGGCGTCGGGGGGACACCGCAAATTGCGGTTGTTTACAGCAGGCTTGGTGAATGTGACTGTGAGTGAGCGGAGGAAAAGTGGTGCAGTTGGTGGACGTAAGTAGGGCATCCAAATGCTCAAGATATCAGAAAATGCATTGTTTTATAGCCTCTGGGCGCAGTTAATAGAAAAATAAATGGGGCAATTTCGAAACAACTAGGTTGGAGAAAATAATATAGGTGACGCGAGAGTGTTTTTAATTATAGTATCATTTTATCCATTATAAAGCAGAAGAAAGAATCCTGGAAAATGAATTGAGCTTCGTTTGTTGAGACATATGATGTTTCATGCAGTTTCATTTTTACTATACACTGAAAACAAAGTTTATGGTGAAACATAATTTTCTAGGTATCTGATATTAGTACACGTACCTGTATTGGTGAATAGGTTTCGTGCTTATAAACGCTCAAGCAAAGAATAAATAACCAATAACTGCACTGGTAACAAGAAAAAAGCATGAATCTGCAATGAGCATGAGCATGTTTATAGTCGAGAAAATCCCGGAAATGTAAATAATTTACCACTCCAAGTAAATTATTTATAGTCTCACATGTAATAGGTTAAACAAATAAATTATCTACACTGCACTATTAAAACGTGTACGATTATGTATATAAGTCCTTATTTTTCTGAATTACTTACTTCACAGTTCTAATAATCGTTGTTTGTATCTAATAAAAGCTCATGTCAATTTTTATAGAGGACCGTTAGCTATTTAAATTTTAAAATAATAATATATTTTAATTATATGCGGAAAATTAATTATATTCTGAAAATCGGACCAAGAAAGGTTTTTGCTAAAAGAATGATCACATTTCATGTACAGTGGTCGCAAAAAGTCATTATAAATTTCATAGTCGACAAATCTTCACTTATTAATTATACTCATTAATGCCGTTATTTCATTGTTCAACAAAATAGCGACTGCGGATAATTAAGAAACATGTGTTTAAAATATAGTAAATACTTTTAAAAGCAATGCATTTTTACGGTAGCTCCTGTGTCCACCCAGGTAGCGGGTGGACACAGGACACGATATCCGCGTAATGAGGTGGGTACATTTTTTTATTTTCAATTCTATCGATCCGACTTCATAATTTTTTGTGTCTATCATTAGCTGCCCCATTCCCGTATAGCGGACGAGTATACGTGGGCCTATGGAATACATCTTAAAGTTATTGCTAAGAGCTTCTTCAAAAAGCGACCGGGCTGATTGCAGAAAGCAATTGGTTTATTAAATTGCCCGCGAGAATTTATAATTTTAAATAGAAAAATTATTAACTGAATTATAAATCCCGTGGAAAAGTATATTATTTATAGTCTCTTCAGCTAACTCAAGTCATAGATAATTTAAATGTATATTTTTATTGTGGGGGGGATGTGTTCTGTTCGAATCAGGCATTTTCATGTAGCTGTAACTGTTAGTTATTTTGATAGTGATAAATTTATTTCACTTTAAACTGGCTCAATTTAATGTATCATTCATTAACACTAATTAAAAAATCTGGCTTAAACTGAGGGTGATAATAAGACGATAGTAAGACGCATATATATATATATATATATATATATATATATATATATATACAGGGTGTCCCGAAAGCATTGACCTCGGCTTTTATTACTTAAATATTGATCTTAGATATATATTATAAATTACAAAGTTGCGTAAAAAAGGGTACAGGATTTTATGAAATCGATTAAAATTTTCAAAGGAATTAAATTTTAAGAAATACAAAATTTAAATTTTTATACGGCCCCCGTACAAAAACATTTCCAATGATTAAAATGGGCCTCCATACACTAATAAGGTGATGTACAAAATTTCAGTATTTATCATAAAAAGTCCCAGAGATATAAAAAGACAAAAATGCTGACTTAAACCGCTTTTCGATGCATCGACATGGGTTCTCAGAGAGGAAAATTCATGTCGGCAGATCGCGTTTCAGTTATTTAAATAAGTTAATAAGTTTCAGTTATATATATACGAATGGCAACACTGGTCTCTAGGTCTATCAGTGTTCCCTATATTGAATCGATTGTACATACGCTGTGCTTTTTCCAGGTATTCATTTTTTCTTTTTTATTCTTTCTTTATGTATGTCGTCCAAGTAGAAATAGTTTATAGATTTAATCTATCTATTTCTTCAGAAACATACATTTTTGTGTTTGCTTCTACAAAAAACTTGGACATGATTAGATTTTTGTAGAGGTTAACAATTCATGATTTAGGCTTAGAGCCTCGTCCACGTGTATGGCGTTTGTGCGTGATTTCGTTTGTTATATTTATTTCGATTCCATACCTTTGTATTATATATTTTTTACTGACTTGTTGATTCGATATTTATTTTATTTATTTTTTTTCCATTTGCTTGAGGATTAGTTGATTTTTACTTTTGTTTTGTAAGCCAGTTAGATAGTTGAATTTAGTTTAAGTTTTTCTTTTTTTGTTTCCATACCTTTTAATTTGGTTGATTTTCTGTAACTTGATAGCTTGTGTTTTGTATTTTTTATCCATTTGATTGATGATTTGCTGTATTATATTTTATTCTGTGGGTGTTTTAAAAAGTTAGGTTTATCGTGTTACATCTTCTTACTTTTCGTTCATTGGATTTTCAAACTTCTATTATTATTGAAATCATTTTATTTATGAGCTGCATTTGCGCAATAAATTAAATGTATTTTGCATTTTCAATCCATTTACTTAATAACTTTAAATTCTTTATTTAATAGTATTTACATAGTATCCTTCATATTTTAGTAAGCTATAGTATATATATATATATATTATATATATATATATATATATATATATATATATATTATATATATATATATATATATATATATATATATATATATATATATATATATATATATATATATATATATATATATATATATATATATATATATATATGTATATATATATATATATATATATATATATATGTATATATATATATATATATATATATAATATATATATATTACATATATATATATATATATGTATATATATATATTTATATATATATATATATATATATATATATATATATATATATAATATATATATGTATATATATATATATATATATATATGTATATATATATATTTATATATATATATATATATATATATATATATATATATATATAATATATATATGTATATATATATATATATATATATATATATGTATATATATATATTTATATATATATATATATATATATATATATATATATATATATATATATATATATATATATATATATATATATATATGTGTGTGTGTGTGTGTGTGTGTGTGTGTTTAATCCGCTCCTTCACTGTAATAACAAAATTGTTAAGTATCATTAATTTATTTTTATTGTAATTCAATTATTATATTTTATTTTATTTATAACCTTGGTAAAATACACATGAAACTTTATTTGCTAATATTGGTCCCTTGTTTTATGTCTCTCAAAATTATTTTATCACGCTTCGCCACTTTTAATTGCTTAGCAATAAAATGTGTTTGGCATTTTCGAAATAAGTATATATGTGTATATAATAACATCTCACTTTATTAATATACTATTTTCTCTCACTTAAAAGGTGTAAAATAAGTTAGAGAGAATATCACACGTTTCGAATATATCAAGGCATTTCATTATAACTTCGATGATTCGGCTGTGATGTTTTCCTTGGAACAGAACACAATCACTCGTGATTCGCTAATGCATGTTTTTTTTTGCAGTGTGAAATAAATGAAGTAAGAAACATTCTAGCCACCTACTATCTTTGACGCAATGAAAGACTATAAAGTTTCTTTCAATTTATTCCCGTCATCTCTCTGGCCTTTCTTTTTTCCCACATACTCTTAGTGAACCCTCGCACTCAGGAAATGAATTCAAAAAATTCGAAATAAATAAATAACGAATAAACAGATCTTATAGAAGAACGTCTGGATTTGAGAGCATTTAAATGAATGAAACAAAGCACCAAAATGGCGGCTGTCTTTCGATAGAAGAAGCTACTCTACATCTAAACTCGACCTTTCCCGAAAGGATAACCTACCACGCCCTAGTGTTTTATGGTCCAAGTGCTAAAAGCGATTCCGACTATTTTGATCACGTACAATTCCTAAGTGTTGAATGTTAAGAAGATTAACGTAAACGAAAATATTTAGAGTCTTTTTTAATGAAGCTTGAGTAAAGGGTCATGATTAAAACGTTTTGTATTGTTTGTCGCCTTTTCGAGTCGTAGCGTATGTGAAATGAATTATTTTGTATAATTTATGTTTTAGGACTAATATTCATTTTGTCTATAAATAGCTATGAAGGATGAAATGTAATGAATAATTTATGCAAATGTAAGAGTTTTACATGAACAATTAACAGGGTTATTTTCTCTCTAAGCCAATGCTTTGTTAAATAATTTTTCATGTGGTAATGCGAAAAAGGTTAATTTTGAGGTCGCTTACAGAATTTTCCTCATGAGTGCACTTAGTCGAAAATTCAAAATGAATATATTTCATTGCGATGATTCAATACTTCAGAGCTTAAAAAAATGGTAACTCTTCGATACAACCACACGGATATACTCATGGAGTTAGAAGAAAGGAGATAAAACTCCTATGGATGAAACGCTTAAAAATGCCATAACGCTTTGAGAATTATATCTAGGTGTCGCTAGTGTTAGTAAAGCGCCCTTTGTTTCCATTTGACATAATAGAGAGGCATAGTATTGAGTATATGTATTTTTGATTATTTTTAAATAAAGATTCCCTAATTATCAGTATAATTAATCAATATTTTTTCACAGTTGTAGGACAGCTTTCAGAATATAGGGAGATAAAAATAAATTGAAAGGTAAATTTTGAACACGTAGGGATATTCCTTGTTGTTTCAGTTCTAATTTGCATTGCGATACTAATTTATTTCTACAAAATTAACAGTTTAAATAAATGTTTTAAGCCTTTCACAGCAATACATACAATGCAGGGCAATAAAATAAATTTAATAATACAATAATTAATTTTACACCGAATAATATTATACATTTTGGGTGATCAGATTAGGATACGTCAATGAAAATCAGCACAAATTAATTTAATGAAGATGGCCTGAGGAAATTGAAATACGCTACAGGATTTCGTTAGTCCAGTGATCGATAACTTATTTAAATGTAATTATATATTTGTCAACATGTCACACCGTATACATAAATGTACTAATACGCTTTCTAATTATATCATGATTAATTGTTATGCTAGTTTAATATGCGAACTTAAAAAAATTTAAAAAGGTATTTACGAGTAAATTTATTGGGACCAGGCCCTCGTCTTATAAGAAATAATTTACCGGGCCGGGGTTTCACAAAAGTTAAGAATCACTGCTCTAGAACACGAAAACACCATTTTCAGCTTGGCATATGTGTTTGTGCAAAGTATGTATCCACTCTAGATCAAAAACTATTCAACGAAATTTCACAAAATTTGGTATGCAAGTCACTTATGAGTCACCCTAGTGATGATTATATTTTAGTATTATTCGGAAAATAATAACCTGTCTTTGTCGCGAAATGGCCTGCAAAAATCATCAAATTCTATAACACAGAACTAAATATGCTGAATTGTATTAATAAAATTATTATTTCGTACATAATTCTTAACAGCAAAAAGAATAAGACCCCCCCCCCCTTTTTTCCCTAGGATCAACAGTTCTCGAGATATTTAATTTTTAGGGTAATTTTGCAAGTTAGTGACGTTTTATAATGCGATAAGTCGTCAGATGAAAATAAAATTCAAAACTGTATATATAATTGAATAAAATTTAAAATAAATACGTGTCATTTTGTGCAATTAAACCCAATTCAATGGATTATGAAAGAAGTGAAGAAAAATGAATTTGACCCTATAGCCACATCAAGATTTTTTATTTTCCCTGCAATACATGCTAATGTATAGGGAAAGTACTGGAATCGTGTCGAATATCGCAAGTCGAGTTTTCGAAGGATCTACACGTTTTGAGACCTCTAGAACACAAAAGCACTATTTTTATGTCTGCACTGCGTGTGTTGAAGACCCAGACCGTCCGACTCGTCCAGAGGACTTAGAGTAACTAGTTGGACGGCCGGTGCACTGCGTGTGTGTGTTTGTGCAGATCCACTCTAACTCAAAACTAATTGACCGAATTTTATAACATTTTATAGGTAAGCCACTTGTGCGGTACCCAGGTGCTGATTAGATTTTGGTATACTTCGGGATAAAAGAACCTGCCTTTTTTTACAAAATGGCCAGTAAAATATGTCTGTATGCGCTCTAGCTAAAAAACTAACTGATCAAATTTCACAAAATTTGGTGAAGTCACTTATGAGTTCCTGGTGCAGATTAAATTTTGATACGATTCGGGATAAAAGAACATGCCTTTTTTGCGAAATGGTCCGCAAAAAATAGCTGTATCCACTCTAGCTAAAAAAACTCATAGACCAAATTTCACAAAATTTGGTGGATAAGTTACTTGTGGGTTATTATACCCTGGTGCTGATGAAATTTTGATACGATTCGGAGTAAAAAAACCTGCATTTTTTGCGAAATGGCCCGCAAAAATTGAATGTATCCACTCTAGCTGACAAACTAACTAACCAAATTATACAATATTTGGTAGATAAGTTGCTGGTTAGATACTTTGGTGCTGGTTAGATTTCGGTATGTCTTGGGGAAAAAATCTGCCTTTTTTGCGAAATGGCTCGCAAATCTAAAATATCCGATCAAAAATAAAATACTATACATGCTCAAATGTATCAATTAAATGCTTGCTTTAAACGTAATTTTCGATGACAAAATAAATAAGATCCATGCCATTACTCTAAGACAGACCATTCTCGAGATATTTAAATTTTTAATTTTGAGAAAATGAAGACGATTTTCACAGTAGTTAAAAAACTATTTAATAAAATTTCTTAAAACTTAGTAGTTAGTCCTGATGCTGATTTGATTTTGATATGATTAGGAAATGTATAATCGACCCTTTTTGGCGAAATGGTATGCAAAACTAGTGAAATTCTGAAATAAATGACTAAAATTATCGAAATATATTAATTAAGTACTTGTTCTACAGGTAAAATTTGACAACTAAGCGAATAAGTCTGACCCCATGACTGTAGGATAAACCGTTCTCGAGACATTGCAGTTCTTTGGAATTTTAAGGATATGAAGAATTTGAAGTTAATTAAAATGCCAAATGAAGCGAAGATGCAATAAAAAAGCAAATTGGATATAATATCAGAAAAGTATCCATGTCATTTTCTGCAATTAAACAATTTAACACATAATGAAATAAAAAATGACAAAATTAATTTGAATCTGCAGGGAAAGTCATGTGCCGCCCACATCAGATTTTTTTTATCGCGTGAAATATCTCATTATGAAACGTAGTTAGTTTGGAAAAATTACGAAAGACAATTAATATCTCGAGAACGGTTTATACTAGAGACATGGAGTTGATCTTATTCTTTTCGTTGTTAAAATTTATGTATTAAACAAGCATTTAATCAATACATTTAAATATATTTAGTTTTTTATTTCAGATTTGATGATTTTTGTGGACCATTTTATATAAAAAAGAATATGTTCCACTTTTCTGAATCGTTCAAACATATAATCAGCACCACGATATCCCACAAGTAATTCACCTACCAAATTTCATTGAATTCGTTCAATTTCATTGAGAAATTTCATTGAATATCTCTTGAGTGAATATATACATTGTATAGATGCCACACTAAAAATGGTTCATAGTGTTCTACAGGGCTCAAAATATGTAGATCGGTCGAAAACTCGTGTTCCGATTTTCGATACAATTTCAATACTTTCCCTATACATTACCATATATTGTAGGAAATGTAAAAATCTGCTGTTTATAAAAATATTTAATTTACGTTCCTGTAATCTCATGAAAAGTAAACATTTTAAGCTTAAAGATGCAAACAACAATATAAACGACCATTCTAAGGACCGTTCAAAAGACGTTTTCACAAAATATGCTGTTTCTTGTTTTGGTGCACTTTATGCAAATTCTGAATCATCTATATTTATGAAAATTTGTAAGAGTATAAAACATATGATTGTGCATTTAGTGAGCCTACACATTTTTACTTAAATTGCTTGGTACTTTTATAAAGCGTATACGAGTTTGACAACTATTACGTAGGCATAATTTTCGAATTAATGCATTTAATTATAGTTCTCTAAGAATTCCATCTTCCTGTTTTTCATATTTCCGGTTCAAAAATGTCTCTTGAAATACTAATTTTTTTTTATTCAAAATCGGTTATAGATAGAGCTTAAAAGATGATTGATATGAATTCAGCATTAAATTCTAGGGAAAGACGTCAATACTATATGCAAATATTTAGACTTCTAGGTCAAGGGAGAGTTTGTGAAAGGCCTAGAAAGGCCTTATAAACATTAATTCCGCCCCTCGGGAGAGGGAAGCGAATATCCGACGCCGTTAAGTGCTGTTCGGTAAACGAACGATACTATAAATATGCAAATATTTAACTTTCTAGATCAGGGGCCTTTTGGAAAGTCTATAAATGCTTTTCGAAAGAAACTACAATTTTTAGCCCCCCCCCCCCCGGCCCCAGGCGAGGAATAAAAAATCCGATGTCGTTAGATTATGTTCCGTAAACGATATTATAAATGTACATAGATTTAGCCTTCTAGGCTTGTGGTGCCACCTTTGCTGCGGAACTACGCAGTTTCTACTTGACCAGTAAATGCTGTAATGCGCATGTCTGTGGGCCAATATTTAAGACGGTGCAATCGCCACGACTTGAGTCTCGAGATTCCTCCACATCAAGTTTCGTCTCGCCAACTGCAGACTCGTTGGTTGTCACGAGTCCCGTCAGCTCAACTCCAACATGCATGTGTGAAATTAGATGAGTTACGCTATGGCAGTTGAGCCTAGCACATAATGTAAATCTACTTCTTTGTTATGTTAAAGTTTCTTGTTATTAAATTATTAAGTTTTCAACTTGTAGTTCTTCTTGTACGAGCGAGCCCTGTCAAGCAACACACGCAACCTATCTCAAGTATCTTAAGTAATCGGAGGTTGACGTTTCCTTTGCCACGCATTGAAGATGGCATGTGGGACAACCACAAAATGAACACACCGTTCTGGCACTTCCATAGTGGCGTCCAAAGGCTAACGGAAGACCCGGGATGCCTTTAAAACATTTCTTCTTTCCATCGCCGAATTCCACCCCCCTCCCCGGGGAGGGAATTTGGCTCCGTTAGATTCTGTCCTATGATTGATACTATAATATCGGTCGATACTATAGCTAAGAAAGATTCAATCTTCTGAGCCATGGAGGGTTTCTGAATCGACAACACGTTAAACAATTATTAAATAAATTCAAACACTTTACCTTGTTCTAAATTCAAGTGGTAGTGCTTATTAAACGTTAAAATAGTACATTTAAAAAATTTCCTTCAGAACGACTGAAGCATTTAAAGAGTAATTGGCACCATTATTACAATCAGTGAATATTGGAACCTTATTGATTTAAAACGCAGAATGTTCGGAAGACCTCCTAACTTTCGAATGGAGTTTTAAAAAAAATATTAATAAATTGGGTCCTTCAATAATATTAAATAAATAAACATTTCAGATGTAATTTTTCATGTAAAAACGAATGTTATAAACTGTAGAACACTAGCATAAACAGTTATCGTGATAATGCACGTCTTTAAAATAAATTTATTAAAAAATAACGTAAAATTAAAAGAGTAGTAAGTACTGTCAAATATGTCTATTTTCCATGTGAAATTTTATAGAAAAAGTTTACTAACCTTATTCTCGTGTATATGTTTCTTTCCATTTTTGAAAGAAGATTGTAGAGTACCTTCTTCTTTCTTATATCTGTTAGGGCGTCATTGTAGATTAACTTTCCTCGATCGGACTCCTGGTACTTAATGATCCTTGATTGGTACTCTAATATACAGATTATTAGACTTATGTTGCAGAATTACCTATCCGTACGTACTTATGTCACTTTGTTGACAGAAATAACTCCAAAACCTGAAATAACTGGATATACAGGACCTTGCGGCCCAGAGCAATAACACGCGGATGAACTTATTTAATCAAATATATTTATTGTGTACTTCATTTTAAATACAGCAGCTGGCTGTTTAAATAAACTGAATACATACACCATAACCAGCATTAGACTATCCCATAAAGAAACACAAATATACAATGTAATACATTTTTGCGGGCCTGTGTGATATTTAGCTTAAACGGGGTACTAGTTATAAAGCTTCTGAGCATACCCAAACTCTTTTCTCTTCCCTCGAACCCTAGTTTGGCTAACCCAGGATACTAAGCCCTTCTAGTTATAGTGGTTTCCATTAGAGTTCCTCTAACTATCCAGTCTTCCATTCAACTAGGCTGCCGTCCATCTTTCTCACTCAATCCTACCCTTAATCCTACCCTTAATCCTTCACAGCCTTCTATCCCGCCAATTCCTTAATCCTTCATCCTTACTCCAGCCAATTCCTCTAACTTACTCGCGATCCGAAACTTTATCCTGTTTCTACCTCAGGATCGCAGAAATGTTACTTGGCTCTGTGATTGGTCTATCTAACAGAACCAGTCAGAATCGTTAATTCAAAATAAACATAAGTTATAATGGAAACCGAGGGAAATAATAACGAAAGGTTATTTATACCTCACACACAGCCCAACCAACAAAAAATTTTGAATGAGAGATCTCTCTAAACGCGATCGACAGTGAAAAATTACCTCAACTTGCTCAATTTTACTCGACAGCCAATAGCCAAATGCCTACATCTCCGACTCTGTCCCGCTTACTTCCTATCGGAATGAGATCTGACTGTCGGATCCCAATACCACCAGTTCCATTTACAGAGCAGAGTGGCAGACCTTAGATGGGTATGACTTTCTTCCATAGCTACGCTGAGCAATCGACCCTTACGTCGTTGCTTTAAGACCCCATGCGATCATTTCTTAAATTTTGGAAATGTTACAAGTAAAACAAAACATGTCTCAATAGAGAAGAAAATTAAACCTTTTTACTTTCTAACTATGGGTCAAGACTTGGACCTTTAGCCGGTTACTTAGAAATGATCGCGAAGAAAATTAATGATATATACATAAATCACAATGTTTTATACAAAGGGCATTAAAACGACAATTTTTCTTTTTATTCTACCACGTCCTCCATAGATAGAAATAAATGTTAACTAATTTTTTTTTTAAATATTTAAACATTTTCAATTATTAATTTTTCCCTTTCCGCTTCGTCATCATCTACTTCAAAATCAAATTACATGCATCTATTTTTATGGTTATTACCCTTTAAAAACAAAACCCTTTCTTTCTGCCTCAATCATGAAATCATGCATTGACTTCAATCATGACATCATGCATTTACCTAATGCGATCCCTTTGATCAAGATATTTTCGTGACGCGCAAAACTTCCCATTCCTAATTATTTTTATAATTTAAACCATTAGAAACACCCTTAGATTCGCGACCATCCTCTTGATCAAGCAAAAGCTTATGTGATCTAACCCACAACTACATTCATTCTTCTATCTTACTGCAGAATTTAAACTACATTACTTATACATCTTTCAATTACTTAAAAAAATACTTTGAATATCAAATGCAATTATGACTATAACTACTACATGTAAAATTTCAACTTCTTAACTTCTAAAATCATATCAAAGCATATCAATACATCTTTCAATATCTAAAATTTATTCAAAACACATCAATGCAATTTTTAATATCTAAAACTTATTCAAAACTTATCAATACAACTTTTAATATCTACAACTTCTTCAAAGCACATTAATATACTTTTCAATATCTAAAACTTATAAATTTTTACTTCTAAAATCGGCTTTTTAATTTCACTTTTTGAAAGAATTTCTTCTGTTTTAAATAACTTTGTGAAGTCAAATACCTCCTGCTATTATAAATCTCTTTCAGCCCGTTCCTTTCTAATTTCTTTCAATCGAAAGAATCGTTTTCTGGGCCTTCTTTCAACACAGTTTTCGTCTGTACCTGGTTGAGAAAATCGTAACTTCTCAACAGGTACTTTCTCAACTTATTCTACTACGTGCAGCAGATTAATATATTTCACTTTCACAGCTTGTATGGGCTTAGATGGCTATTCTTCCTTCTTGAATTGCCAATTTCTAAAATTATTTCTCTGATCACCTTACTTGAAATACATTTCTTTGGGTGTCCCGTGACCATCATTCTTCGCTGTTCATATCTGGTACTTGGACTTGATTGTCTATATTGTGGTCTTTGTTGGATTCTAAATCCTTGATTTCACTTAAGTCTGCCTCCGTTCTATCGGATGTCGTGCATCGTACTTGCTTGCTGATTCATAAAACTCGTTACAAATTCTCAGCACTGCGAAAGAAAAAAAAATTGCACTTGTGTTCTCAGTCTCTCATAGACTAGCTCATCCATGCTTTCCTCACCTATGTTTAATTCTAATTCCTCTTTAAGTTCGGCTTTCCTCATTAAAAATTCTCTCACTGATTCTGTCGGCTGTTACACCATACAACTCTGTTTCTAATTCAACTTTATTCCATCTTACCAGGAAATTTCTCTGTATTTTTTCTTTACATTCAGCTCATGTTTTTTACACTTCCTTTCCTTTATAATATTCCACCACCGCTTAGCCTCGCCGTTTAACATATCTCCTACCAAGGTTAACTTTTGTTCGTCAATTCTTAACGCTTTTTAAAAGAAAATAATCATAATTTCACATAAATTTTCGTTGATCCTCGACCATCAAAACTAAACCCTCTATTCACTGATATCGCTAATGTTGTAATCAGCTAGCTGTTCCACAATATTTTCCATGACTCTAATTTCTTTTGAACAAAACTTTTATGAAATACAACTTTCGTGTGCTATTGATTTTTTTACTTATGTTCGGACGCCATTGCAGAGTACCTTTTTCTTTCTTATATCCGTTAGGGCATCATTGTAGATTATCTTCCCTGGATCGGTCTCCTGGTACCCAATGACACTTGATTGGTACTCAATTGTACGGATTATTAGACTTACGTTGAAGGACTAGACTATCCGTACGTACTTATCTCTCTCCACAAAAGTGACTGAAATAACTCGATATACTGGACCTTGAAATAACTCGATATACGGGACCTTGAAATAACTGGATATACAAGACCTTGCGGCTCAGGGCAATAATACACGGATGCACTTATTTAATCAAATATATTTATTGCGCACTTCACTTTAAATACAGCAACTGGCTGTTTAAAGAAACTGGAGACATATACCTTAACCAGTATTGCATTTTCTCATAAAGAAACACAAATATATAATGTAATACACACACTTTTACGAGAGTATCGATATTTAGCTTGAACCGGGTACTAGTTATAAAGCTTCTATGCTTACCCAAACTCTTTTCTCTTGCCTCGAACCTTATTTTAGCTAACCCAAGATACTAGACCCTTCTAGTCATAGTGGTATCCATTAGGGTTTCTCTATACATCTAGCTTTCATTCAACTAGGTTGCCGTCTAACTTTCTCACTCAATCCTATTCATAATCCTTCCAAGCATTGTATCCCGCCAATTTCGTAATCCTTCAGCCTTACTCCAGCCAATTCCTAACTTACTCGCGAACCGAAACTTTACCCTGTTTCTATTTCAGGATCGCAGAAATGTCACTTGCCTCGGTGATTAGTCTATCTAACCAAACCAGTCAGAATTGTTAATGTAAAGTAAACATAAATTATAATGGAAACTGAGAGAAATAATAAAGAGGAGTTATTCAGATCTCACAAGATGCCTTTTGTAATACTTTTGGGTTTTGACGCTATAAAATTCGCAAATGATCAATTGTCAAACAGTACTTTGCGCAACCGCTCATAAAATTTTCTAATTACACGTGTATTCCTTACATCGCATGCGTTGAAGCGGTCTGCCTAAAGTCAGCCATAGGGATCCCGGTAAGGAGGTGTGCGACAGCAGAGTAAAAAATAGTACGTACAGCTCAAACTGCTGCTAAAGAATAAAATTAAGATAACTTCGTAAAAAGCAGCATAAAATATCAAATTAGTGATCCAAATTTGTTGATTTCAAAAATGTAAATGTAGGATTTATTGTTGATATTAATGATTTTAGCAAATAAGAGCCCTAAAGAGTCATTCCACGTGAAATGACCACAGCGGGTTGCTCGACCATTTTATTATTTTTTCCCTTACCACAGTTATTATTCTTACCATAGTTAGTACCATTTGTGTGTATACCAAAACAAGTTTTAGTTTTTTTTTTTAATATTATTATTTGACTCTATTTTTGATCTGGGCCGAATTTTACTTGCCGGGGCGAGTCAAAATTCAGGTTTTCTGGGGTTCGCGGAAATGACTATAACTCGATAACTATCCAAGATAACTGAAAAATATTTTCCCCCTAAAAGTAGTCATTTTGAGCTTTCAGAATAGGTATTTAACTTGCATTTAGTTTTTAGTTTAACAAGCTTAAAATGGACTTAAATTCAGCAAATATAAACGGCAATATCGACATTTTCAGGTGCCTATATCTCCAGAAAGCCTAAATACCAAGAGCTAATGTTTTTTCCTCACAAACTAGAGGAAGACAGATTTCAGCTCATCGAGAAAAAAATCCATTTTTAAACCCCTTTCTACCTTTTTTTAACAATAAACTTGTCAAAAATAAAAAAAATTGAATATTTCAAGATCAAATATCTTGAAAAGGGGACCTGATAAGAAGTTGACATTTTTTGTTTTAACTACTCTACTGGTACCCTATAAGTTGTATAGATTTCATTTTGTGGTTCAGTGTGGTTTTAGAATTATGAGGACTCAAATTGAGGTAGAAAAGCACTTTCAAGATAAACAAAAAGTTATGCATTTAGACTATTATTATGGGCAAATGTAGTTTTCTATACCATTAAAGACAATTAGTTATATTATATTTTGAAATTTTATATATTGAACATACCTTACTGCCCATAATGCATGCAAGATTTCACCTTCTGTCTTAGAAAGAAAACATAAACTTCATTTCTGATGTTTTCTAGCCTTTAATCAAATAATATTTGATGTATATGTATGCTTTTCTATTTAATAATCAAATTTATTTGCCTACATTGCTATAAATTGTAATAGTATAGTATACCCGTTCTTTCTACAGAACACATAAAGAAACTTAATATTTACAATTATGTACAAAATCCTATAGTATTCTAAATGACATTCTTATTCAAAACATTATATTAAAATATTTAATTTAATTTTCCTAAAAAGAAGTATAAGAATCTATGTTCTTGCTATACAAAAATAATCTTCATAGACAGATCTGAAGAATAAAATATCCTCGTCCCGTTTGTAAACAAATTTACAAAAAATATACAATGTGATCAATATATGACAAAATGAAATCGCTATGAAATTGGATTAACATATGCTGAAAGGAAAGCGTTAAAATAGTATTAGAACACATACCCTTACCATTTTTATTCTGTTTCAACAACTGGCTAAACCTAATATGTGAGTTTGAAATATATTTACCATTATATCAATAATTATGAATTTCTGCTTTGAAAGTTTATGGGGATTAACGAAATTTTCAATTTCTTAAGTCATTTGTTTGGCAAATATTTTTCAAACTCATATATTAAGTTTAGCCACCTGTTGATACAGAATACAAACGCTGCGAGTATATCTTCTAATACCATTTTTTTAGCATAGCTTTCATTTTGGCATATGTTGATCCAATTTCATAGCGATTTCATTTTGTGATCAAATTTTATATTTCTTGTAAATTTGTTTACAAGCGGTACCAGGATGTTTTATTCTTCTGATCTGTCTATGAAGATAATTTTGTATAGCGCGAACAGAAATTCTTATACTTCTTTTGGGAAAATTAAATTAAATATTTCAGTAGAATATTTTGAATGTCATTTAGAATACTATAGGAATTTGCACATCATTATAAATTTTAAGTTTCTTTATATGTTCTGCACAAAGAACGGGTATACTACTAGTAAATAATGCAATTTATAATAAGGTAGAGCAAATAAATTTGATTACTAAATAGAAAGAGCACATATGCACATCAAATATAATTTGATTAAAGGCTAGAAAACATCAGAAATAAAGTTTGTTTCCTATTTAAGGCAGAAGGTGAGATCTTGCATACATTTTGATCAGTTAGGTATGTTCAATGTATAAAATTTCAAAATATAATGCAACTAATTGTCTTTAATGGTATAGAAAACTACATTTGCCCATAAGAATAGTCTAAATGCATAACTTTTTGCTTATCTTGAGAGTGATTTTTTACCACATTTTAAGTCCTCATAATTCTTAAACCACACTGAACCACAAAAATGAATTTCGTACCACTTATAGGGTACCAATAGAGTAGTTAACATAAAAATATTCAAATTTTTATTAGGTTCCTTTTTCAAGATATTTGACCTTGAAATATGCAATTTCTGAATTTTTGGCAGGTTTAGTGTTAAAAAAGGTAGAAAGGGGGTTTTGAAAATGGATAGTTTTCTAGATGAGCTAAAAGCTGTCATCTTCTAGTTTGTGAGGAAAAAATATTAGCTCTTAGTATTTAGCCTTTGTGGAGCTATAGAAATCTGAAAATGGATTTTTCCGTTCATATTTGCTGAATTTAAGTCCATTTTAAGCTTGTTAAGCTAAAAACTAAATGCAATTTAAATACCTATTCTGAAAGCTCAAAATGTCTACTTTTAGGGGGAGGGGGGAGATTGTTCAGTTATCTTGGATAGTTATCAGAGTTGTAGTCATTTCCCCGAACCCCAGGAAAACCCGATTTTTGACCAGCCCCAGCAAGTAAAAATAGGCCCAGATCAAAAAATGGCGGGAAATAAGAAAAAAAACTAAAAATGGTTTTGGTATAGACACAAATGGTACTAACTATAGTAGGAATATAAGTAAAAATGATAATAAAATGGTCGAGTAACCCGCTGCGCTCATTTCACGTGGAATGACTCTAAACTTATTTGCTGTGAACCAGGGCTTTTAAGTATGAAGTAAGTTGAAATATTTGTACAGCAGAGCTTTTCACACTGAAAAATGTGATATGGCAGACCATGACTTTCTCTACATAATGTAATGACTGTACTTCCTTCACACCAAAATAATGGTGTACAACTATGGTGTCCGTATTTTATCCATAAAAATGAACTAACAAACTTATAAACAATCGGCGATCGACACTTATCTTGTCAATAAAAAAGTTGAAGTAATCATACACTCATGTCCGAAAATTAAGCATAATTCGTAAAATGCGAAAAATTCGGAGTTAATATGGATACAATGATTCACAATCAGTTGTGAAGAATCGCTGGATGAAGGCAAATCATTGTGTACATGCAAAACAGTTCAGTGGAGTTCGACATGCGCAAAGCACCGGAGCACGTCAGAACGAGTATAAAACGGCCTCGAGCAGCATAGCCGGTTGAGGCAGAATTTCGCAATTGCTGTAGTACGGAGCGTTGTTAATAATAAAACAGGACGAAAGATGCCACAAAGATGCCAAGTGGACATGTTTTTGAAGGGAAGAATTATTGGAATGCTGAAATCCAGTCGATCCCAAACCGAAAAGTCTCGAATTCAGAATGTGCCTCAATGTGTGACCTCCAGACTGTGGCAGAGGTTCCAAACCACTGGAGATGTAATCCAACGACCAGTACCAGGTCGGCTAAGGGTAACAACTGCTCGGCAAGACCGATATTTGGTGATAACTGCACGACGTCAGAGGAACCGTTCTGCCAGACAACTGGGTTCACCCCTGACAACCGCCACAGGAATCACTGTTTCAATACAAACTGTTTACAGAAGACTCAAACACGTTGGTCTCTATGCTAGACGACCAGCAGTTTGCATCCCCCTAACGTTTTCACAGAAACGCACTCGTTTACAGTGGAGTTTGGCATCGGCAGTGTGGACAACAGTGGGGCAATGTCATGTTCAGTGACGAGTCCAGGTTTAGCCTGCAAACTAATTCTTGTCGTACCACGACCTGGAGAGAACGTGGAACGCATTTTATCCCGTGAAACATCACGGAAAGACATCGTTTTCCGTTTGGAGGAGTCATGTCTGGGCAGGCATCATGATGGATGGCCGCACAGACCTCCACATCTTTGACATGGGGTCGGTTACCGGTCAAAGATACAGAGATAAAGTCATTGAGCCTACCGTTCGATTGTTTAGAGGTGCTGTTGTTCCTGATTTCATATTCATTGATGATAACGCGCCTCCTCACCGTGCTTCTTTGGTCGAGGACTTCCTTCAAACTGAAGATATCCAGCACATGCAGTGGCCTGCCAATTCTTCTGATCTGAATCCAATAGAGCATGTGTGGGATATGCTCGGGAGATATCTTTCAGCTCTCCGCTATCCACCATGCTCAGTTCCGGGACTGAAAACTGCTCTCCGTGAGGCTTGGGATTCTTTGAGCACACAACTCATACAAACACTCATTGAAAGTATGGGAAATCGTTGTGCAGCATGCGTGGCTACCCGAGATTCCCACACGCCGTATTAAACTGCAGCATCACATTGTTTTAATCATTTTGTTCCACTGAGGTTGACACTCGTATTGTGATCCTTTTTCTTTTAACCCTTTTCTTTGGATAATGAAAGTTATTATCCTTATTTTGCATTGTTTTCTTCTTCTATAACCCTATTACACCCGCATACCGCGTTTCCTTCCATTCCGATGTAGATTTCCTGAAATTTCCACATAAACAGCAACTATGCTTAACTTTTGGACATGAGTGTACTTAGCTACTAACTTATCCATAGCAAAAATATCTAGTTACAAATCAGACTATATTATCAATTTTTTTATTAGGAAATAGAAAATACGGGACAGAGTAAGCAAATAAAAAAGTATCGTCGGGATGTCGAAGTTCGAGGTATGACATTGGTGATCCTCTGTATAATTCTCAAAAGATGGTGTATCAAATTTCAAAGACTTATTGCAAAACGCAATTGCTATTTATTTCTGCAACTACACTAGATCATACCACCAAAATCTTACTACAACATATCATTTCAAAAATACAATTTTACAATTACAATACAAAACACAAACATTTTACAAATACAACTACAAAAATATCCCACCTAAATATCACTGCCTAAATACCATTGAAAAATAATATTGCATAAATACCACTAAAAATTCAACTGTATATATACCGTTTAACTATAGATGCAAATATACCACTATCAACTATCATATACCACTATCAACAAATATATGCTACTATCAACTACAATTTACTACTACCGTGATCATTCTTAACATTCGGGCTTTAATTCTATCATTACCAAAATGCGTTTACAAGACTATCACTGAAATTACCACTACTGCAAAATATCCGAATAAACCTACAACTGCAAAAATATCTTTAAAAATACCACTACATTACTATTCTTGCCGTGACCTTTCTTAACATTCGGGCGTCACTATAAAGTACTTATCTGACAGGCCATTGTAAAGTGCTGGATAACTTAAACATCCAAGTGAAACATACTTCAATTTATCTAACGATCAGAATTCTAAGAAAGAATCACGACACTTAACATATTAACTATTTTATTTACAGCTATATCGCTGGAACTCAAACATATACGATATCACATAAAAATCTACTTACACAGCTAGCCATACAAGACTTTACCCAGAAATTAAATCATTACTGAATTTCAACCGAATATGAAACTAATTGAAGCGATAACTTCTATACGATTGACGATGGACATTTCCTGATTTCCACCTCGCCGCATGGCCTTCCATTACTTTTGGTCAAATACGCCAACTAATCGAAAACTTGATTCAGTCCAACGAACTCTCACCGAATCTCTATTATTCTATTTCTTTCTCTCTTCGCCAAAAATATCTTGCCGAAACTCAAAGTCCGCCGTTAAATAGATCTGGCCAACCACGAGAGTGGTCTTCTTCTGAACCGAATTTCAAAGAGTTGCATTTATGCGAAAGAATCCCCACAAATGCTTTGAACGTGACACTGGCTAGAAATAAATATTCAGAATTTAGATTATTCTAGATTCTTATTATTCTAGAATTTAAACTTTCTGAAGAGAAATTCTGAAAATTCTTGCCTTAAAGGAGTTTTGCACTTTTTGGTCATCTTATTGTTTATCCCTCAGTGACAAGCGGCAGATACCGCGGGCCAAGGTTGATTGGGGATAATCAGATGAGAACTTTTTTGCTTCTAATGCTTACTTCTATAAGAAGAGGCAGAAGTTACTTTTCTGCTGTCAAGGCACCCCGAGTTTTGTTTTAACCAAGCTGACAGAGAACTATGTACATTTCTAGAACTATGTACATTTCTAGAACTATGTACATTTCGAGTTCTTAATGCTGTAAGAATGTTGTTTCTGACTTCTACTACACTAATGAACATTCTGTCTATCCTTCATTCCTATGGAGTAAACTATCCGGTCTTTTTCTTTAAACGATCAGCTATTGTTTGCGTGGTACTGGTACAAAGGAATTCTAATCATGTGATCTTTCTAATACTGTAGGAATGCTGTTTGTCTACTGCAATAATAAACATTCTTTCCATCCTTAATTCCCATGGAGTTAACCCTCCAGTCTTTTTCTTTAAAAGATCATCCGTTACTTGTGTGATACTAGTACAGAGGAATTTTAATCGCATGCGGTCTTTTTCCCACATCAAAGTTGATTTGCAAGCATTCAGTAGAGGCACATTTAATTTGGGCATCATATTTAAAATATGTGATAAGAGAAAGTGATTTGCTGCTTTAACGAACAGCATAAGGATGAAATGATCATTAATCGTAAAAACGAAATCTGTGATGAAGCTGAAGATAAAGTCAACCCTTCAATATCTACTAACACATAGACTAAAATCCATTGAATGTGCAATTGAATATATCGAACAAGAAGCTACAACAACAATTTTGTCATATTTAAATATACAAAAACAATACAACAACAATTTTGTCATATTTAAATATACAACAACAATACAACAACAGCAGTTTAAATATATACAACAAAATACAACAACAATATTGTCATATTTTGTCATTGCTGCAAAAATGACGTCACACAATGAACAATTACATATGCATTAAAGTATTTTTCAGCTTTTTCTATGTGGTAGTAAACTATAGTATTTGATTGTTATACTACACACTTTATATGAACATTCTTGTTTGACTCCTTCATTTGGCTGATTTCCCTCTTTCTTACCCTTTTGCTGAGTTTTTCATGGGTACCAAACCAAGGTCCACGAGCTAATGTTCGAATTGTTTGGCTTGTTGTAGCTCTAGATGGATAAAACATGAAGTAAATATATCACTAATAAAAATGTCCGTGTTTCAGATCAAAATATTTTTTACCACGCAAATTCCAAACACTTATATGCATAAAGAAAAATCCGTAAATTTAAGATACGAATCGTAAAACTTAATTTAGAAAGTTATAAAATTGATTTAGACATAATTATTGATTGCCTTTTAATCTGGATCTTTCTGACTGATACCTTATTTTACACACTCGCCTCTGCTTTCTCGCAACTGATATTAGATTTTATGTTCTGCATAACCTTTCCAACCAATATTAAGGAACTCGTAACGTGGGGCCAAGGGGGATATTGCAGAAAGTGAACTGTGTGTTATCTTCTGGTGAAGAACCGGTCCACGAACTACTGATTTATGTGCCGGATGAGAGTTGAGTCCAATTCCAATTTACTGCGTGACCCCTATGCCCCAACATTTAGCTCCCGGTGCTCCCTTGGTTTGCTACGCCCACTGCATGCATTTGAGTCGATACAGATACATTGCACAGAAGATTCTATACTTCATTCTGCATCAATTTTCGCTTATAGTTTTCATTCACGAAGGACTGGAATCGCAGATTAATGTCGAATGAGAACCATGTCCAATATATTTCCTTATTATCCGTTCAAGATCCAACCTATCACTATCATTCAGTATCAAAGCCATAGATTGCATATTATCGTCTAACTATCATCAGCGCAGATATCCTTTTATCCCATTTTGAATATCTTAATGGAGTTAAATAGGTTAAACTTCTGCTGAAACTCTCACTTTTCAAACAGCAGAATCATACTTAACCGTAATATATGAAATTATTTATTTCCTTCATTTAATCGAATATCCATGTAATAAAAAGTTATATGAAATGAATTTCATCATTTCGTATAACTTTATTTTATAAAGTTGCATAATAAAGGATATAAATAGTATTTTACGCTGAATTTCAATTGTAAAATAGAACTTTCAGAATTGTAAAGAACTTGCGTCTCAGGGTTCGAACCACTTATCTCCGGCTGGCAGATGAAGTGACTATCTATCCATGAGCTATTGAGAGTTTTAGTTCTATATTTGAAATAGATCCTCATTTCTTCTCTTCAGCTTTTATATTGAAATGACACTTCTAATCAGCAGGACCTCCTCATTCCTCTGCTTTTTTTTATACAAGATAGTATCCTGCTTGATGGAACTCAATGTGAATTGAAACTACTGCCATAAATAGTGGAGTCTTAGGAAAATTCTAATGTTAATATTTTATACAAGTCATTCACTTCATTATACCTGCATGTTTAAGTTGCTCGGTTACCGTTGTAGGGGGTGGATGCCACTCAAGTTAGGGGCTTGGACGTCAGAGTGGGCCGGAGGAACCCATTTATTTTTTAGAGAAGGAAAGACATGGAAGATTCATAAGGAGAGGGTAAATACTTGTAAAATATGGAGGGGGCCCATGGTAATTATTTGTAGGGAGCCTACAATTTTTATGGGCGGCCCTGACCGCCCCCCCCCCCCAAAAAAAAAATAACACTTGTCTTAGCGGGGAATCAAACCATCCATTTTCGATTCCTGAACACCTGATCTACTGAAATGATTATTCTTCCATCCATATTTAGAATATATATAGACTCCTTAGCTATATGTAGACTCCGCATAACTATAATCCAAAAATGCTCATAACTGTCATTCCCTCAAACTAAGCGTGGGAAAATTTCTTTCCTATGGGCCACTAGGTAAAAGTGAAATACTTTGAGAGTCATATTAAAAATCATATGCACATACACACTGTACTTTAGACATATTAAATACTGATATTATATAATTTAAATGCGCCGGCCATGTAGCTGAGGCATAAGGCATATTTTTTCTTGCATTCTCTCGACTGCCGTCTCGCGAATTCGAAACTCACCGCCTGGAATGGATGTTGTGTTGTCCGTTTAGTGTGTAATCTGATCCGCCCCCTCCCCCCCACATGGTATCCCAGGGTATCGTCATGTGACAGCAAAATGATTCACGAACCGGTCAAAAAATGGGCGAATGATTAAGTAATCAAGTGCCTATATTAGTGCCTATACTGATTGTTTCTTGATTTTTCTATTCTTATTAGTAGCTGCCTTCCGCACAGTTGGAATAACTAGAATTGCAGTAATCAATAATCCTTTTCTTAAGAAATTGCTCTCGTAATATATATACATTATATATATATATATATATATATATATATATATATATATATATATATATATATATATATATATATATATATATATATATATATATATATATATATATATATATATATATATGCAGGGTGAGTCAGAACTCTTGGGCCAAACTGTAAGGGGTGATAAATCACATCTAAACAAGCAATTTTTGTCATAGAAAGCAGGGTCGTAAAGCAAAAGGTGAACCGCTAGACGTCGCTGACATTGAACGCAGTGACGAGACTGCGTCAGAACTAGCCAGGGTTTAAGCTGAGTTTAAAATTTCTTTAGCAAAAAAGCTAAAACCTCTTGTTTCATTTTCGCATTTTGCGAAAAATGCGATCGTAGCGGTAACATTGGAACTAGCGAACGAACCTCAACTTGCAGCGCCAATGTTATTCTCTTGTAAAGTAATTGAAAATAATTATTTTGTTTGCAGACGATTTTTATGTATTTGTGGCAACAGCTTTTAATTGTTTATTCTAGTTGATAGAATTTTGGTTAAGAACAGTAGAAAGAATAAAAGCTAGGAAGAAATAAACGCATAAAGCGGTGGTTTTTCGTACTCATTGTCATTTCTACCGTGGATTGTAGAAGGAATGGCTGGTTTCACAAATCAAGAAAAGGCGGACATGCATTTTATGTATGGTGCTGCGGACGGGAATGCTCGTAAAACCCATTGACTATACCTGGGGCGTTTCCCGACAAGACGCGTGCCAGACCGAAAAATCTTTCAGCGATTGCATCGGTGTCTGTGTGAAACGGTCTCCTTTGTCAGCTGCATGCATGATACAGGACGTTCCAGGAGTGACATCACAAGTTGAAGAGAACACTCTGCAGAGGCTTGACGATCGTCCGGAAAGCAGCACGAGGGCACTTTCCCATGCCTTAAATGTGTCCCAAACAAAGGTTTGCCGAGTATTTCGGAACGAAGGATTACACCCCTACCATGCACAGAAAGTGCAAGCCTTGATACCTGCAGATTATCAGCCACGTGTCAAATTTTGCACGCTGGTTTCTGCAACAGATGGCAGCGTAGTCTGATTTAAGTGCACATGTTTTATTCCTGGAAGAATGCATCTTTACTCGTGAGGGCATTTTTAATATGCACAATTTTCATATGTAGGCATCTAGAAATCCGCACGCCACACGTCCATATTCCTTCCAGCAGCGTTTCTCTGTAAATGTTTGGGCTGGAATCGTCCATGATCATTTGATTGGCCCATATCTTCTACCATGCCGACTGGACGGCAGAACATACCTCCTATTTTTACAGGAGGTATTGCCACAGTTACTGCAACATGTTCCTGCCAACATTAAAGAATGTATGTGGTTCCAACACGACGGAGCACCACTCCATTTCAGCGTGGATGTGCTGCACACCTTAGATGCTACATTCCCAGGGCAATGGATTGGTCGGTGTGGTTCCATAGCTTAGCCGGCACGATCTTCTGATCTCTCCTGTCTCGCCTTTTTCTTATGGGGCCATATGAAAAGTCTCATCTACGATACCCCCATCGACTCCGACGAGGACCTTGTTGCTAGGATTGCTGTTGCTGCCGACGTTTTCCAAGATATACGGGGGTTTTTTGCTAACGTGCGCCGCTCGCTACGTCGCAGGTGTGAAGCCGGAATTACTGCTGGTGGTCGCACTATTGAGCAGTTCCTGTTACTTTGTCCATGCATTTTGCAATTTCTGTCAGTAAAACGTACTTCATGCCTACTCCAATATTTTTGAATTTCATCTTTTCACAAGAGAGTTCACCATTTCCTCATTTCATGAGCTACCATCTAGCTGTTCACCTCTTGCGTTACAACCCTGCTTTGTATGACAAAAATTGCTTGTTTAGATGTGATTTATCACCCCTTAAAGTTTGGCCCAAGAGTTCTGACTTACCATATATATATTTTACAGAAATTTTAAGCTTTCCCCAATAATGCGCCCTTTTCTTTTATAATTATTATTCCAACTAACTTCCTATTTCATGTCAAGCACGTATTGCAACTATATTAAATTCTATCCCACGCCACTAATATTAACAAAGTCTTCCAGAAATTCATCTTTTCCTCTACCATACCATATATGGTAACTAATCTTAACCTCTGTGTAAACTTTCTCATACGAAACTGCTTCCCCATCACATTTTTAAGCATAGAGGACTCGAAGACAGCATGTTTCTCATGTCGTCATATCCTCCTCCATAACTGCACATTGTGTGAACCAACGTACACTGCATTGAGATTTCTTGAGAGCTGGTTTCTGACGATGAGCTCGGCCCTATGTAACTAATTATGTTTTAAAAGTGTCATCTAATAAAGTAGATTTTGTAAGCTGAAACGTCTCTTCCCTGGAATATTGCAACTGAATATGGCACACACGCACATATATATATATATATATATGTGTGTGTGTCTATATATATATATATATATATATATATAAGTAATAAAGATGAATTAACGTAGAATAATTGAAGATTAATAGTGAAACATGTTAGAAATAAATGATCTCTCATCGCTACGAAAGACTGACAAATGCAAAAACACTGACTCTCGCCTTTCCGCCAGAAGAGGAATGTGTTTACTTCGAGAAATCTGCGCGCGCATCAAAGAGACTATACCGGTACACTTACGAACTGAAGTTCTGTTCTGTGTTGTCGATGCTTTTTTTGATGTCGCAGCAAAATGCTTGTTTCTTTGCTTTCCTATGTAATTTTTAAATGCAGAATCTAATTAAATAATATGTTTTTTCTTCCAATCAAGCGAAATTATTCCTGATATCAAAATGGTAAACAAACACACTAAAACTGATATTTTTTAAGACTTTAGGAGGAACGAAGTAAAATTGCCCTACGCCCTTCAAACAGAAAGGTAAGCATTTTACCTATTATAATTATGCTGTGGATAAAGTAAAATGATATTATAACATTTATTCTCATTGGCGAGTCAGAGTGCCATTACCTATGCACAACCGAGCTCCTATATTTTTATCAGATTATGAGACTGAAGTTGTTGCCTGTCTCGCTGGAGAAATTGGTACTAACAAAATAAAATAGCAGCATTTTTCATGAACAATAAAATTATTATTTGAAAAAGGGCATAAAAATAAGTAACCGAAAAGAAAATTGATATACAAATATATCACAATTATTTTTTCGTTCCCCATTGACTTCGTAAAAAAAAAAACTTCCAAACCGAAAGTGATTTTTTTCGGAATAAGATTAAAAGGAAATATCGCACTGCAAATAAACAAAAAAAGGGAAAATATTTCTCAAGGAAACTAAAAATAAAATATAATGGCATCTATCAAGGAAAGTCACTTGATCGAAAAATTAAACCAGGGTAACTATTCCAATTGGAAGTTTAAAATGGAAATGACATTATTGAATAAAGAATTATCAGAAACGATAACAGAAGTAGCTCCGGACCCAATTACCGACGAATGGCAGAAAAAGGATAGAAAAGCCAGAGCGCTCATAAATTTATGTATAGAGGATTCCCAAATCGTTCACGTCAAGCATCTCACCACGGCGCGCGATACTTGGAATGCGCTTCGCGCAATACACGAAAGAGCTAATTTATCCAGCAAACTATACCTTTTACGAAAGTTGTACAGTATAAAGTTAGATGAAAGGGGAAACATGCAACAACATATAACCAAAATTCTGGAAACAGTGGATAAACTTAAAGCAATCGGGGAGGAAATAAATAATTCGCATATATCAGCACTATTTCTGTGTTCGCTACCCCCCAGTTACGAAACGCTGATAACGGCGTTGGAAGCGCGACCAGAGGATGAACTGACGCCGGAATTCATTAGCAGCAAACTGATTGATGAATATAATAGACGTAGGGATCACCAAGAAATGCCGCAAAACATGGCAAAGGCTTTTCACGCGAATAAAAAATTCTCTAACACCTATGGCTACAAAATGGATAACAAATACTGCTCACATTGCAAAATGAAGAACCACAACAAATCTGAATGTTGGCGTCTAAAGAATAAGACCAATGAGCCCGGCAGATATAAAGATTATAAAAATAAACTCAGACACAAGTCATCACAGTTAGTGTATGAGGGAAACGACAGACCGGCCGCGAAGTCACGAACACAAGAAAGATATTCAGACACTGTAGATAAAGTAGGATCGAAATTTAGAGATTTAGCGCTCATAACTAATCAAACTGAAGAAGACAGCTGGATCGTTGATAGTGGTTCCTCATCCCACATAACAAATAATGAGAATTTATTCACTAAAATAAATAATGAAAACAAATCGGAAGTTATCGTTGCTAACGGTAAAGCCTTAACCGCCTATGGGTCAGGCGAAGTAAAAATAAAAAGTCGAGCCTCGGATGGAGAGATAAGACAAGTAACGCTACAGGAAGTACTATTTGTGCCAGAACTGAAAGCTAATTTATTTTCCGTACGAAAAGCAACACAGCGTGGATGCAAAGTAACTTTTACTAAAGACAACTGTCAGTTAACTTACAATGATGAAATATTCTTAGAAGGAAAAATAAAAAATAACCTATATGAGCTAGACCTGCTCACACCACAAAACAAAAATGTTACATATATGGTAAATAACTGTAACAACCCCAATTGTGTTACATTATGGCACAGAAGAATGGGTCACAAAAACTTCGGCTCTATAAAGGAAATTAAATCGAAACAGTTAGCCGAAGGCATAAACATCAACGAATGTAAACATGAACTAAATTGCGAAACTTGTATAAAATCAAAACTCACCGACATGCCATACCCCAAATCTACTCAAAACAGGGGGACTTATATTCTACAACTTGTGCACAGCGACGTATGCGGACCAATGCAAACTCCCACTATAGGAGGAAAATCATACGTGCTAACATTTATTGATGATTTCTCCAGGTACACAATGACCTATCTCTTATCAAAAAAGAGTGAAGTTTTGTGTAAACTGAAGGAATACATCGCTTTTACGACAAACAAATTCGGAAAAAAACCAGAAATACTGAGAAGCGATAATGGCGGCGAATACGTCAGTAAAGAATACGAGGAATATCTAAGTGACAACGGCATACATCACCAGTTGACCGTGCCACACTGTCCATCCCAAAATGGCGTATCGGAAAGAAAAAACAGGTCACTAATCGAGATGACACGAGCTATGTTGTCAGAAGCAAATTTAGGCAAAAAATTCTGGGGAGAGGCTATAAACACTGCCAATTACCTACAAAATAGACTTCCCACAAAGGCCAATACAAAAACACCGTACGAAATGTGGACTGGTATGAAACCGAATCTTCGTCATTTAAGAGTCTTTGGCTGTAAAGCATATTCCTACATCCATAAAAGCAAACGAGGAAAATTAGATGAAAAAGCCCAAGAAGGGATTTTCGTCGGATACGACGACAGATCAAAAGCTTACAGAATATATACAGAAGGAAAAAACATAACACTTGCTAGAACGGTTAAATTCCTCGAAAAATCAATGCAAATTTCAGAATTAAGCTCAAAGGAATTATTCGAAGGAACAGATAGTGAAGTCGAAAAAACTAATGCTCAAACAGATGAAAAACCCGAAGAGAGCGAGATTGAGTTTGAGGCACCGTGAGATGATGAACAAATAAATTCTGATAACATAACCGCTAGTCAACCTCGCAGATCCGAGAGATCGAACAAGGGAGTACCTCCCGATCGACTCATCTACTTAGCGCAACAAGCTAACACCGTCGAACCCAGAGACTATAATGAGGTACTAAAAATTAAGAGCCCACAAGAGAAACAAAACTGGCTAGACGCTATGGAAGAAGAAATGCAATCCTTGCACGAAAATAACACATTCACATTGATGGAACCCCCGCATGGAAGAAAAATTGTAGGTTCAAAATGGACATATAAAATTAAACACGACTCTCAGGGAAAAATAGCTAAATACAAAGCTAGACTGGTAGCAAAAGGATTTTCACAAAAATACGGTGAAGATTATTACGAAACTTTCGCACCAGTGGTCTCACACAGCAGAATTAGAGCATTCCTGGCAGGAGCAGCATATAGAAAATATAACGTACAACACATTGATATCAAAACCGCTTTCTTACACGGGGATTTAGACGAAACAGTTTACATACAACAGCCAGATGGCTACATCTCCCCGGGTAACGAAAACAAAGTATGGAAATTAAATAAAGCTATATATGGGTTGAAACAGGCCGCAAGAGCCTGGCATCTAAAAATAGGTGACTCTCTAAAACAACTAAAATTCGTGCAAAGTACTACTGATCCATGTCTATTCAAAAAGGGAAAAGGAAGAGAAACTATCTATATAATCGTATATGTGGATGATATTCTAATATCAGGATCAGAAGAACAAATTGACAAAACAACGAAAGAACTGGGCAGACAATATGAATTAAAAAATTTGGGTGAAGTTAATTATTACCTTGGAATTAGCATAAGAAAAAACCATGATGGAGATTATCTATTAAATCAAAAAAATAAGATTGAAGAAATTGTAAATACATTCAATTTGCAAGATTCAAAACCCTATAGTACACCAATGGAAACTGGATATTTGAGAAATGAAACAGAAGAAAACCTGCTTCCTAATAACACTAAATATCGCCAAGCTATTGGAGCTCTTCTATATATTGCCACGGTCACAAGACCAGACATCACAGCCGCAATAAACATTTTAAGTCGGAGAAATGAGAAACCACGTCAAATGGATTGGAACGCAGTAAAGCGTCTAATAAGTTATCTAAATCATACAAAGGATCTAAATTTGGTAATAAAATCAACGACAAAACCAATTCTTACAACATACGCTGATGCCGACTGGGCAAGCGATAAAACGGATCGGAAATCCACGAGTGGTAATCTTTTCTTAATTGATGATTCTCCTATACACTGGTTAAGCAAAAAACAATCATGTGTTGCACTTTCCTCAGCAGAGGCGGAATATATATCCGCTGCTAACGCAGTTCAAGAAGTACTGTGGTTAATCAACCTACTCAAAGATCTCGATATGCTTCAACAGCTCCCGATTACTATTTTCGAAGATAACCAGTCATGTATAAAAATGATTGAATCACCGAAGTACATGTCAAGAACCAAGCATATTGACATCAGATTCCACGCCATAAGAGATTTTCAGGAATCGGGTGTAATCCAGTTGAGTTATCTTCCAACTAAGCTAATAACAGCGGACATGATGACAAAACCACTGCCAAAGCCTGAATTTCTGAAGCACAGATCCAAACTGCTACAGCCGTGATATGCAGCTCCAGAGATCAAGGGGGACTGTTAGAAATAAATGATCTCTCATCGCTACGAAAGACTGACAAATGCAAAAACACTGACTCTCGCCTTTCCGCCAGAAGAGGAATGTGTTTACTTCGAGAAATCTGCGCGCGCATCAAAGAGACTATACCGGTACACTTACGAACTGAAGTTCTGTTCTGTGTTGTCGATGCTTTTTTTGATGTCGCAGCAAAATGCTTGTTTCTTTGCTTTCCTATGTAATTTTTAAATGCAGAATCTAATTAAATAATATGTTTTTTCTTCCAATCAAGCGAAATTATTCCTGATATCAAGATGGTAAACAAACACACTAAAACTGATATTTTTTAAGACTTTAGGAGGAACGAAGTAAAATTGCCCTACGCCCTTCAAACAGAAAGGTAAGCATTTTACCTATTATAATTATGCTGTGGATAAAGTAAAATGATATTATAACATTTATTCTCATTGGCGAGTCAGAGTGCCATTACCTATGCACAACCGAGCTCCTATATTTTTATCAAAACATCCATAAAAAACAAAAGTATTCAACTTATAACCAGGAAAAACTCAACAGTATGCCAGTCATAAACATAAAAACCAGGAATCCACCCTTTTGATTTAAAACAAATATTTTAAAGAAAAATGGAGTGACGAATAATGGATGTAATTGTAAAATCTTCAGGGAGTGACTACAATACATTAGCTTCAAAGTAGTACATTTCATTCAATGGCCTGTTACTGTGAATAAAAGGTCATTATATCACCCCCAATGTGCTATAAATTGAAATAGATTGAGAAAATTGAAAAACTAAAAAAAAGATTGACTTACACGTGTTGCTGTTGTTGAGACCCAGACTGTCCGACCTACCAGAAAGGTGTAAGGTAACTGTTTGGACGGCCGGGAAGAGCCACCCAATTTAGACCGGAACCCAGTGGAGGAGGCATCCACAAGGACCGTGCCCGCCTTCTCCTACCACCAACCTCTCGGAAGGGCTTACAGACCCACATGTTTAACGTGATCATACTCCGCGTGAACACGGCGGCAGTTTTGTCAGAGGAGGGAATCGAACCCTGGCCTACCGAGTGCAATTCCCGCTCGCAAACCACTGGGCTACCTCGCCCTTGACTTACATGTGTGAAAAACCCAGGCCACAAGACTGACCCGATGGCTTACAGTAGCTATTTGTGTGGCCGGTGACTTACATGTGTGTAAATGTTCAATCACTTAAACCAACTTTACAAGTTGAGGGAAATCAAGTGAGAGAAATCAAAATTTGATTAATTAGATTCCGCCTTCTAGGTTACTGGGAGGCTTCTGAAGAGTCTGGAAAGACAAATACACTTTAGTCACTTATTATATAGATATTCTTCATCTACAGAAATGTACCGGTTGAAAACACTAATTTAATATTTTGTTATTTAAAATAAAAATTAAAACTTGCTTTTATTTTACTTTTAACAACCTACGTAAAAATCATATGTAGTTATATATTGTTTAAAGTTTGACTTTTGCACATTTTATTGCCGTAAATAATAAAGTTTGATTTTTGCGCATTTTATTGCTGTAAATAATAAATACTCCTTTGAAAAAAATTTTTTTTTTCCAATTAAAAGTTACGCAATGAAAATTTAATACATAGCCCCACACCTTTGAATCAATCCATTACCATGGCATTTACAGGAAATGATTACACGAATTTAATAGATCACAGCGTCTTGCTGAAATAAATGCTTTGCAAGATATGTTCTTATATTTATGAACGGTCAAACTTTTGATCATACTTTTATCTGATTTAGAATATTAATATCTTTAATAACAGCTCTAACGCTATTTTCTGATACAGAGACTATTAACAGCAGCATCTTCCAACAGTTTTTTTTTTATTATTCCTCAAGGTACCCAGACAATGGAAAATCCAATATTGCGTTATTCCAGAGTTGCTCAACAAGTAGCACCATTTATTATATGGATGTTGCGCAACAGGATTCTTAGATTGAGTTCATTGTTTGAGTTACAATTTAGAAGAGAATTTTAGGTATTGGTCGCGAATCTTTGCGTAGGTGCAACTCGTTGGGAACACAAGAAAAACTTTTATTTATCGTTTCAGAATATTTACTATCAAAACTTTTAAACTATAACTTTTTCAAAATATTAAAAATAATGTTGAAAAAATAAAAAATATATATATCCTTTATATTTAACTTTTTATTTTAAAATGAAATCGATGATTTATAGGATGCTAACATGTACCGTTATCGATCTAAACCGCAGATTGATCTCAAACTGGAAAAATGTCGATAAACTAGTTTATAGTTTCTGACGTTCCATGCCACTAGTCCATATTACCGGTTGCCATGTCTGTGTTGGTCTAGCATTGATGACGTTGTCAAGGGATTCTCGTAATCTTGAGATCATAATGTTTGCACGTTCAGCGCGGGAATTGTAGGTTTAGTGTCTAAGTGATTGCTATTTGGTGATACTAGATGGTGTACTTCGGATAGAGGTATTTAACAATTGCAAATAAATGTATGGAATTCGTGTTCTCCACTGGTGGTTGAGTCAAGTAGTTGAGTCGAGAAAGATAATCAAGTTTTGTGCCATCCTTATACTGGCTCTCTATGAAAAAATAAAGCAGGGCCTCGGCAAGTCAGTATATCTAAACCGATGGCCGTGATGCAAAAGGACGGTCTTTGGTGAAACTTATTTAGTAAAAAAAACATTGTTCTTAATATTAGCTTATTAATGATCCAAATTAAAAATGGAATGTTTCATACTGCGTCATTTCGTTTTTTGTCATTTGAGCATCATTTCTGAATATTTTAAATCGGTGATAATCTCTGGAAACATGTATTATCTATATCTCTCAATAAATTATTTTTGGTTTTAAAAGCTTTCTGTTTATTTTATATTCGTTGCTTTAGAGCGTAACATAAAAATAACGTTCGCAACAAACAGGGTTTTTGCTTGCGAGATTATCGCCGGTAGTATTGTTTAAATCTTTTTTTTTTTAAATCAGTAAGGTATATGTAAATTTTTTGAACAATTGGGATGTCTTTTGCATATATTACGTGATTTGATCAGAACTTTTAGTGGTAATTCAAGGCAGTAGAAGGAAATTCAACTTATAGCGGGTTATGTGGGATCAGTTAAAGCATAGTTTTTACAGCAGTATGGTCATATGGAGTTCAAAACGGACTTGTTCGCAAGCTTTTCCTACAAAAGTATGGGCCAGAAAGTATTTTGACGAATTTTTATGGCGGTATCGGAATATGTACTTGATTTGGGGTCCACAAGCTAGTGACACAGAAATTGTCTTGGCCATGTAACGGGAAAACAACGTATCTTGAGAAACATCATTTTGAGAAAAAAAATGCCATTTTTTTTTTCAAATTCACCAATACTATTGAAAATTGCATCCTTTTTTCTTATATTTTAATAACAAACAAGTCTAAAAACAATAACGTCTTTGCGTATCTGTTTTTTGTTAAATTTTTTATGTAATTTATGCAAATTTTATACTTACGTCGTTTTGCCTTATCAACTGTGATAAAATTTCTAAGAAAAGTAGCATTTTTCTGATTTACGTCGTTTTTTCACATTAACTGAGAATATGAGGGCTTATTTGTTTCAGTACGTTGGCGTAAGTTTATATACAGCGTTTTTGCGTAACAAGAGACTATTTATAAAAAAATAAATCATATTTGTATTCTTGTATCTGCTTTATCAATTTAAATACCCTTTCAACAACAATAACGTTATAACATTAACTCATTAAAAGTAAGATAACCAGTATTTTAAAGGCAAAACGGCGTTAGTATCTTGAGATACGTTCTTCTGCCACCATAGAACTGCGCTTCCAAGTACAGCACTTATCGGAGCTTGCTTGCTTTCTGTTTTCTCCATACGAGATTTCAAGACATTGATCAGTAAATTTTTTAATGTAGATATAAAGATGCTTTTGACATCATGAGTCCGCGAGTAGGATTGAGCGAGGCTGCTACCGAGAAACCATCTGCTAATGAGAGGTTTTAGAATTCCGAGTGGCAATATGAACAATAAGTTAAAAGTAAGGTAAGTGTACCAGTAGTGGGCCATGTACCAATAGTGGGCCACCAGTTTTCAAAGTGAAAAAACAGATTTTAAGGTCATACTTGTAAGGCAACAGAACAACTGCTGATTGGTTGAAACCCTTATCAGTTATCTGACAAAGGCACAATCTCAGTAACCTGCTAGTCTTTGAGGTGGAATGATGCTTTTCTGAAGCGATCACACAAAAGGATTTTTCTAGCTCATTCTTATTGCTTTTCTCAAGAGCAAGTATTCATTTAAATTTTTTTTCTCTAAAAGCATATTTGATTTGGTTTTAAAATGTCATATTTCTATTTCATTGTATACTTAATATTTTCTAAATTATGCTTAAAAGACATAAAATGAACAGATTATTAATTTTGAGGGAAGGTCCACTTTGGGGTCATTACATTTATGGTTGGAGATAAAGGAAACTTCGAACATGGAACCATTTTTTCATGGTGCACCAGTCAACTCTGTTGAAGCGACATGCAGAGAAGAGCCTGTTGAGATCATGGTTTCCCGTAAACCTTCTTTTACTAATTCTTGTATTCCTGCTAATTCTTACCATCAGCTTTCCTCTAAAAAAACTTCTTTTTATGCTTATTTTAATCGCGCTTTTAATGTTTGTTCATCTATCTCTGCTTTAAGTGATGAAATTGAATTTATTTTTGGCCTTGGCCGTGAGGCTGCCTACTCCTTTGAGTTTATTTATAAGGTTTTTTTCCAAGTTCGCCGTAAATACCCTTTTTGATACTAAACTTATTGCCTTAAAAGATCATTTGACTTATAGGTCTAGTTTTCCATACAATCCTACGATTTTCCGCCCCTTTATCCAATTTTGTTCTGAGTTTGATTTCAGACCTGCACATTCTAATATTTCTTCCTTATCTAACCGTATTCGGTCTGATAAACTGGGTGATAGGGATGACATTAAAAGCTTTGCTGGGGCGTATGTTGTTCCCCTGTTGTCCACCGATGGTAATTTTAAATTTTATATTGGAAATACTAAACGCACCGTTGGCATCCGTTTAGCAGAACATGCTCGGGATGTCAGGGATAGTAAACTTTCTACGGCTCTTTCTCAATTTGTTGTTAAAGATAATTTTCAGCCTCTTTTTGAAAAGACTTTCCTTTTGATGCGTTGTAATAACCCTCGTGATATTCTCCTTTTTGAATCCCTTTTTATTTATATTTACCGTGAGTCCGTTTGTAATTTTGACCCTGTTATGAATTTGAGTTACGCTTGGCGACTCATTCTGGACTCCATGCAATTCAAGTCTCTGCAAAGTTATCTTTGACGTCTTCCTCTTTGGGATTATGCTTGATTGCCACCCCCCCTTTTTCGATTTCTGTAATTAAATTGTAATTTATTATGCTATTCTTTTGTTAAAATTTTTGAAAAATTGTTTACGGTTTATCCTTGTCTAAACGTAGATTCTTTTGTAAATTGTATTTATGCAAATTTTGTCGCTATATCTGGTCTATATATGAACGATTCAAACTTTATTTCCGTGTAGCCACTGATGAAGAGCATACTTATGCTCGAAAGCGCTATGGCCTTTTTTAAACTTTTGTACGTCTTAAGGAAGTGAAATAAAGACCTTCTGTTATGGATGTGTGTTTAATTTTGCTATGGAGATTACTGTTTGAACACTCTTCGGTTTTCTTCTGATCTACAGTTTTAATATTCTGAAAATAAACATAAGCGCCGTGACGCGTTTTGTATAAAAACCAGTCCATTAAAGCTTAGGCTAAGAATATCACACCGTTGAAATTTTTCTTGCAACGTTGCGCTAAAAGTTATCTACACATATATTTATTACTAGTGAGCTGTATTTATTACTAGTGAGCTTAACACCAATGAGCTGAGAAAACTGAATATTTTATAACTCTGGCATCTTAGAAGCCAGAATACTTCCCAACAACTAATACACGATGTTGTTGGGAAGTATTCTGGTGTCTAAGAATATTAAAAACGCCAGCATTTCTGAAATATTGCAGAAAAGTAAAAGATAAGTACTCGCATATGCTTATCTAAATTCAAATCAGAATATGTTATAATGAACAAGAATTAAATTTTTGAACTTGATGCTTTTTATAAAAGTATCATCTACTATATATATACCACAAAGGTATAAAATATTTTATTTTTGGTGGAAATTAAATACTGATAAAAAAAAAGTACTTAAAATTTAAGGATTTTAGTATTTTCGGGCAGACTGATGAAATCACAAACGGCGGCGTGGCATCATTGTTTCCAATAAAATATTTTAATAATGCAAATATCTTAGTTTTTGCCTTACCTGTATTTAAAAACGTTTTCAGTATTCCAAGATTATAGGGTCCACTTCATCTATAAAAGACACTATCGTCCAAGTAACTTAGTGGTTAAAGCATTGACTGGACAAGCGGAGACAAGCGGTTTCGTTGTCACACAAGCTCTTTAAAATGACGTTCAGATTTAATCCTGTAGGTTACAGGAAATAGATAACTAAGGTCTAAAAAAATATCGAGTTTCGATTTTTTCATGGACCGTACGATTTATAGCAGGAAATTTTAATTCACGAGTTTTGCGACTAACAGGATACGATTTAGTATAAGGCTTAACTGCATCCGCGTGCGTGGATGCAGTTAAGCTTCATCTAGTACAATAAAAATTAGAAACATGAGGTGTTCGTTCAGATTTGAAGTTTAATTTTGATCTGAAATTTGAAGGAATATATAGAACTGTAGAAGAAAATGCAACCTGTGATTGGAGACTGGAAATAACCATGATCTAAGACTGTATAGATTTTATATGGTTCAGTTCAACTACATAAAACAAGACTATATAAAACTATATAAAACTTCCCAATAGCTCTATGGGTAGATCGTCCAATAGGTTGTGCTAAAAGTAAGGATCCATAGTTAGTAAACTGGTTGGGACATAAATTTTTACTTCAAGCAATAAAATTCACAAAGAACAGACCAGAGCACAAAGCATCTATTTCCGATAGTAGAAAGAATAGATGGTGGTATATTGAAAAGATACCACGAATCGTTAAACAAGACTACCATGGCGAAGTGCAAATCATAATGTTCTTTTTTATATCACCTTTTTAATATCCCCTCTTCCATCAGCCGTAGAGATATTTTGTAATTGTGTTTTGAAATTTAAATTTAATTTAAATTTATTTTACTTGTACAAAAACTGTAACTAGGGAAACTGTACCGGTTTCTGAATTCCGGATTTGAAATTTTATTCTACAATGTAACATTTGCTTTGGTATAACAATAAAAATAATCCAAAAATATGTTAATAAAACCTGTTTAATGGCACTTTACAAAAATCATAACAATGCAGGTTTTGGACTCCAAGAGCTTCCATAAAAACACAATTTGTAACTGCATTATAAATTTCACAACTCATGTATACATATATATAAGGCACTATTAATGAAAAAGATTATCAGAGAATATAAAAAAATAAGGCACAATCTAAATTATACAATATTGTGAAAGACATTTGAGTGCATTCTGATAAATTTAAGAAAATTTGAAATTGTATTAACAACAAAAATGGCTTTGAAATACAATAAAAACGTATTACAAGCATATTACAAGGCGCATGGTAAAATTGTAAAGGGTATTGAATAAATTTTCATATTGCTTTCTTATTTCAAAGTTAGTATCAAAATCACAATTGAAGTCATAATAGAATATAAGCACCTAACCGCTAGTAATATAAGCAAATATATAGAAAAAACTTGGATAGAAAAATAACTGTATAAATATTTACTGTTTACGCTTAAATGTAACCCACAATCCCCGCTTTTTAGAGTGTTTAAATGTATAATTTTAGTACATATGTTTAAATGAAGTGGGTAAATGTTTTGTACGATTTCTAACAGTAATTTGTTAGACAAATTTCAATGCATTTTAATCTTGCGAATCATGTTCAGTACTTTTACTTATAACTTTATATTCACATTAATCAAGTATTGCAAATTGTGAGCATAAATTAATCCACTGCTCTAATTTATGCTTGAGTAAATCAAAAATAGTTTAATTAAAAACAAATTTATATATATATTAATTTCATTTTTTTTTACTTTGATAAATCGCACGTATGTGAAAATAGTTATTTGAAGAAATGTCAATGAAGAAAAGTTTTGAAGATTTCACACGCCTTACATCAATTACTTGAAGTAAAAGATGGAAATTTGAATTCATTATTTTAATATATATATATATTTCAAATCGTACTAAGATGCTGATTGTCAAATTATCTTCATTGATTACAGATATTCTAGGACGGATGTTTTAACTAGAAAAAATTGTAGATCATCTGCACGGGATATTTCTTGCGTTTTGTATTAACTAATAAACATTTTCGATGGATTACATTGGATTGCTTTTGATTCTATGCGATTGATTTATGCTTAATCGCTAAATAATTTAGGACAGAAAATTGAGTTATTTACCAATATTTGATTTATTTTTCGATTTGTGGTATGTGCCATTAATGACACGTATTTCTGGGATAGGTCGAATATTTTATTACTGACATTTTACATGGAAAATTCATAGATTCTGTATAACAGGGAGCTCTTACACACCTTGTACCTCCCATAGCTTGATTACAAAATATTTAGGATAGAACTTCGTGTTTAGTTACGTACAGATGTTTGTTAATTTAAAATTATAAAAAATAAATAATTGCGCTGTTACACATTTTCCGGGTTTGTTGTACTCTTGGACGGAGTTTTTATTAAAACATTGTAAATCATTGGCCATTCTTTTATGTGGACGGATATTGCCAATTTGATCCAATATATTTCTATAGAATAAAAAGTCAATTTTATTCAAAACACTTGCAGATTCCTTTATTTTCATAAAATATTCGGTAAATAATGAGCGTTTGTGTGTAAATGTATCTTACATTTGCTGTACAATACTATATAATCAGAAAGTAAAATACACTTTCTGCAAAGAATAAAGAAAACATGAGTAATGTAGTAAAATAAAAATGGAATAATAATGTGAGATACATCTGTTTTAAGGACACACTGGATCCCCTTCGTCAGTTCTAGAAAACCAACAAATCCAAAGGCAAAATGGGCACGAACAGGAGGAATATATATATATATATATATATATATATATATATATATATATATATATATATATATATATATATATATATATATATATACCTAAATCGTGGATTAACAGTCCACTTGAAAGAGTTAACCAGAAAGTACAATGAAGGACGGTACAGCGTGAGAAAGAAGATTGAAGTCCAGTAGCTGAACTGTTTGTTCTTTATTCCATTTTCTGATTGGCTCTCTCAGATGGATTCTTAATCCACAATTTCGGTGTATTCACCCTCTGTTTCTTCTATTTGTGTGTATTTTGTCTTTTTGGCTTCGGGTTCGTTGGTTTTCTAGCACTGATGAAGGGGATCCAGCGTATCCTTGAATCCGTTGTATGCTGCATTATCATTCCATTTGTGCTTTAATACGTTGCTCAAGGTTTCCTAATACAATTTAATGTTAAAATTAGTTTTTAAGATTCGTTAATTTCATTGAATTAAAGTATTTAAAATACAAAACATGTATTTGTAAATGCTATGCACAGTTTTCCAAAGTTAATATTTCTTTATTTAAATAAGATGCATTTCTTCTAACTATTTCACTGCAGACTAGGCCAGCAAGTCCAGCAAAGGGGAAATATTAATACTTTACCTTGCTTGACTCGCAGATTTCAAACACAAACCTGCTTGAAAGTGGATTTTACGTTCTAAGTCTGCTGGAATGATGAGATTGGAAGAATTTCAAATACACTTTCAAATACTTTCATACAATCAATTCATTCTATAAAAGAGAACCGTATTTGCTTCTGTTTAACAATTAGAAATATGTATATTAATAACAAGACATCTTTATACTGGCTTATAGTCTAGTAGCGTTTCCTAAACTTCTGCATACCCTTTTCAGAATATTATGATTATGCCCCTTTTAAAGATGGATTTTATAACATAACATATCTGCTTTATTTCTGCATGGATTGGTCATTATGAAACATTATCGTTTTGTATCCCAATACTGTTCGGTGATCATTTTGCATAATACAATACTTTTTTAATTAAATATAATTTTTTTAGTGGATCGCTAAAACCTTCAAAAATTAAAAATGTATCAATAGTTATAACAGTTATTAGTGAAGTGACTGACATTCACACAAACAACGAATAATTAAAATTATTATTTTTGATTTTTCTGTTTGAAGCCGTTACAAACTCTTAACTTTAGCAATATAAAATTTTGAATAAAATTATGAAATATATATTTTTTATTTTAAAATGACTAGAGATTACCGTTACTGTATATAAACTTTTGGTTTACGGAAATGTTTTTTTAATTACTTTGAATAATATCGAACATTCTTGTATTGAGATATAAAACATGTAACTTTTTTTTTTTTTTTTTTTTTTTTTTTGTAAGCATTCATAAATATTTAAAAACTCTGTAAAAATGTACTCTATATAAACAATTCTTGTTGCTAAAAACTGAAGGTTAAATTCAGCAACGTATCTCTTTAAGTTAGGGAACTACCCTTTCTAGCTCAAAATTGGTTGTTTATAGTGGAATATTAAACAAATTTCAGAAACTGTCATTATTTCTTTAAATGGATTAAATTTTTAGAGTGCATTGTCCTATTTTTTATTGCTACAAGTAAAAAAATTAATAAAAGTTCGGTATAAAAATTTGTTTTTTTTATGATAAAAATTTGTTTAAAAATTTGTTTTTATGGATAGTTTTTCAAAACTGTGCCTTTCGATACATATTCTGCGCGCAAGATTTTGTAGAAACTATGATATATTCCATTCCCGATATTTTATTTATAATTTATTAAGAGTTTGTGTTTTAACTTTTACCTAAAATTATATTGCAGTTTAAAAAAAACAAAAGAGTCAATTTTAAGATAGTTTTGTGATTAAATGCCAAAAATATAAAAAAAAAAAAATTCAGAAATTTTTAATAAATAATTGTTAACAGATAGTTATTTAAATTTAGGTGTAGTATGCATACAAGCACACAATACAATAGCACGTAAAGTTTTAAGATTCTGAGTTAATTAGTTTTAACTCTACAATGCGCGCAAGATTGGAAATATTAGTTCTGAAAAAAGAAAAACGAGTTCAAAGTCAGGGAGACTTGCTTACCAATATATGTTTTGCTTTACCAATTTTATTATAAAACGCGTTCTAACTGCAATATTTTGATAACTATTTTTCTATATTCTTAATTTATGTAATAAATATATAAAATTAAAGTAAAAAGTTTTTTTTTATTCTTTAAATGATCTCTCCTTAATCGCGTTTAGGATAAAATGATGCATCAAATGAATTCCTTAAATTCTGCAATAATTTTTAGTCCCATCAAATTTGCGGATTTCTATCAATGGGGATTTTCTGCTTTGAATGATTAATGGCGCCTCGACTGCAGTTTAATCAGATCAAGTGCAGAACATACTTTTTTTTATTTTATGTAATAACCATACAAAATTTCATTCCATACCATTATGTACACATATTTCTAAAACATTTAAAAGCAAATGTGCAATAATTTAAATATAACTACATGACGTAAAATTTGTAGATTTCGAGTAAATGATTGCGTTTGTAGATAATGCAGTGGTAAGACCATATCACATTTTTAAAAGTGGACAATAACAACAAAAAAACTACATAATTTATATGTAATAATAACCGGGCATATATACACAAATTGATTTATACATTTCAGCTTTATATCATAGTGATCAAATTCAAATATCCCTATTCAAAATCTTATGTAGCATTATCTATTAGCCGGAACTCAACCAAATATAATAAGAATATCCGTCAAATGATGCGGATGCGTTTTTATGGGAAAAAAAATAGTTAAAAAAATTAATCAACAGAGAACATTTGCCGCTGAGGGTTGTAATATACAATTGAAATTATACATAATCTAGAAATGTGTCATTTAAATGAACCCAGAACTTAAACTGAAAGTGTGATTCATGTTTTGTTTTATTTATTATCATAGTTTTATTTATAACTTTTTTTTATTAACACAGTTGAAAATGTTTTCATTGAACAGCTTCTCGAGCAAAGCCCTTTCAACAACGCGGGTGAGGGGTGTTATGATTTCCTTACAAGCAAGAATAATTCCTAGTGAGAAAGAATTCCTATGCAAGAATTCCTAATGTGTCTCTGAATTCGTAAATTGTCCGTTAGAAGTGGCTTCGTATGCAAATTTTAATCATTTTCACGCTTGCTGAGCTCCTTTCTGAAAGGTCGGACGGTCTGGGTCTCAACAACAACTCTTGCTGAGCTAAATTTGTCCCTACAGAAAATTTTTTAATAGCAATATTTTTCCCGGAAAGCGCTTCCACATATTTTAAAGAGTATTCCAATTGTGGTTGATAAATATGTCAACTGAATTATGATCACCTTGAATATTGAGGAATGCTATTTCATAACTTAATTACCGTATGCATATACTACAACAATTCGTTAACAATTCAAGTATTCCAATAAACTGAATTTTGCTTTTTTTCCAAATATCTCACTAACAAAATTCACACTTTCACAAATGATCAGACGATTAGCGATTTTCAGTACCCGACCAACCTAAAATATTTAATTTTCAGTTAATCAAAAGGTGTGCCCATTCAGGAAAATAGAGCTCTATCGAAACGCGTGCTCTACATCTAAGCTACGAAGATTTCATGAAAGACATCATACTCTAGTACAAAAACATCGCAAGTAATTGAAGTGAAAATCAGAATTTTTGTGCAGAAAATAATCGACACTTAATTCCTTTTAATTTCTTTTTTGTTTCGATTTTTTTTAAATATAATCATAGAATCGTGGAATAGAATGTATAATTTCTTAATATTTCCTTTTTTCGCAATTGCAGAAAGTTTGTAGTTTAAAAATGTTGAGTCTAATATAAATTTATTAAATTAAAAACACTTATATTCTTCCAAATAAATTAATATTGCTTCAAGTAACTATACATAATTGTTTTAATATTGCTTCAAAAAATTATTTACAAGTATATAAATATGGTTACAGAACTATTGTTCCAAATAATTAAAATATCTTATCAATGTCGGCTTAGCTCGGGCGGGACACGACCTCGGTCTTTATTTATGCACGTTAAAAGAGAACTAGCTTTCAACCTAAAGGAAGGCGTTCTTGTAGACGCCTTATTTTTTCCTTTCCGCTCGTCATGGGGCTCTGGGTACCTACTTTACACGGAAGATCTTAAAAGTCCAAGTCGGCACTGCATTTCACAAAGAAATATGGTCAGTCATTACGATATTTTATTTCTCGAAATTATAATATTTTTACGCACTTTTGATACTGAACTTAACAGAACTCGATTTTTTCGCATTCCTTCTTTAAACGATCATAGATAAAAAAAATAATAGGTTCAGAACTTAAATCTATTACATTTTCGGTTAAAAGGGTATTGAGTTTAGCAACCGGTTGATCGACACCGCGATCGATTACCCGGGTAAACGCCAGTTCGCTAACTTCAACCATTTGCAAAATGAAATAAGTAACAAAAACTTTAAATGCACAAATTGTTTATTAGTGCATTTTAAAGTTTCAAATCTTTAAAAAAATTTAAAGCTTATTATGCAACTTAAAACAATATTGGCAACTAGTATTACGCCAAAAATTACTATGTACAAATAAACTAGATATTTACTAAAATTTCAGAAATTTTCAGATTTTTTTTTCCACAAAAATGCGTAGTGTTTGTGTTTAAAAAATTGTGCTTACAAGTGACGAGCTACGTAATAAGTGCCTTTAATTTATTACATATTTTCTGTGCTTTTCTGCAATTTTGCTTTTCATGAGACATCTCAAAATATTGCAAATTCTACTATTACAGATAATTAATCTTCATGCATATTTTATAAACACCTTTCTTGTTGCACGTCATTAAATTTAAAACGTATGGAGAACTGCTTTGAGTAATTACAATTGATTTTATAAAACTGATATACTATCTATCATGCATTAATACTTTAAAGACATTTTAGTCATTCCTGTGACCTCTAGAATTAACTGACATAAAAATAATACTTCTTGTAAGTATTTTACCAGTTAACTGCTGCTAAGTTCATTGAATGAATGTCCGTTGTCATTTATTAACATTGAATAACTGTATGAACAAAAATGAAAATTCTCTATCTGCAAAGTTATGTAGTCCATATAATATATTTAACAGTTGCAACTTGTTACGGAGAATGTTATCACGCCATATGAAATGATGCAGTCTAATTCGTTTTAATGTCATTTCTGTATTCTTTTGTTACAGGAAACAAGTTGAGTAAAATGATGTCTTCCAACTAGTCTTTAATTTCACAAGACTTGTCTTCCAACTAGCCTCAAATTTTAGAAGACAGACGAAACTAGTCTAGTAACTCTGAATCCTTATTGAAATGAGATGATTATCCAGGTTCAGATCAGGCTATCTCTAAAGATGCATCTATCTTTGTAGTCACTAAAATCACAGAAACATTTCAGCATTCAATACGAAGTTTAAATATTTGTATACGTATCAATACTTGGACAATTCATGTGCTGCATATGCCTCGAATCAATCCAAATGCAGAAGGATCTTTACATTGCGCATTTGTCGGATTTGCAAGTATGAGATTCGTAAAAGATCTTCAAACAGCGGGGAAATATCCCACACTCTCGACTGCATTCAAAGGCACCAAACGCTGCACTCTCTATGCCGTTGCCGAAGTGGAAGCACTTCCAGCGGCAGAAACAGAACCGGGCCGGCAATTCTTCGGCATGTGCCTTTTCATATGAAGCGCAAGATGATCGCTGCGAGCAAAAGCACGTTCGCAAACACGACACTTGAAAGGCTTATCTCCTGTATGTTTTCGTATATGTCTCGTCAGTTCATCTGATCGGGCAAATTTCCACCCGCATTCTGTCCAATTACACTTATAGGGCTTCTCCCCTATAAAGAAAAAAGAAAAATACATAAGTAAATGTTATGAGGAGTACTAACTTATTTTATGATTCATTTATGTTTCATTATGATTTCTAGTTTCATTACTGTCATAACATTTTATAGGTTTGCGATTTAGCACTAATCGCCAGACTATCCGTAAATGGCCCGCTCCAAGCACAAATGGCTTCAGTTTTGAAAATCACTTTTTGAATAAACTGTTTTTTTTTTTCCTTGTGAGTGTAAAGAAACTGAAAAATTGTACTGTTAGTCAGTGTATAAGAAAATTTTAAAGATAATTTTAATGTAACTTACCACTGTCGATTTAATGTAATACTATAAACACTGAGGTCGCAGAAATGTGGAGTTTCAATTATTTCAAGGACATTACGATTTATAGCAGCAATTTTTAATTCACATGTGCTACGCCGAACAAGATCATTTCCGGTATAAATAAACAAACAGAGGTATGACAATGTTTCTCACATCTGAAGTTCCACTTTAATCTGATTCAAGAGAATGTAGGGTCCAAACATGGAAAACTATCATAGTAGCAGTATGATATAATATTGACTAGCTAGGTGGATATCGGTAGTTCTAATCCTCATAGGAACATGAGTTCTTTCCAATATCTACTTTTGACTAAAATAGTCAGAAGACTATTGCTTTCACCGGGATATTCAGAAGTTAGTATAAAATAAAAATATTTTCAAACAAGGCGATTTAGTACCAATTACACAATCAATAGAACTGTTGCTTGTTAGAATACAAATTTGCACTTGCTTGATAGAAGCAGGTATAAAAATTTACGGCAGTTTAGAATAAATTATAAATGAAGTGCTCTAATACATGATTTAATGAATATGCACTCTTAAACAAAGTATTGGATGTTTAATCCCATATTTTTTGGAAAACTTATTTTCATGGAAAAAAAGAGAGAGATTCGTGAGAGTTATCATCGAAATTAATTCTTGATTTAGAAACCGTCATGCAACGGTATAATTAAAAGTTACTGTTGTGTGACATCGATTCTGATACCTGCAGCAAATTAATTTTCCTTTCCTATCAACTTAACTGATTTCATCACTGGCACGATGGACGAGACGTCTTTATCTAGGTGCATCAATGAGTTAGAGATATCACGATGGGAATTTGCCTACCCTAGTCAAATCATCAGTCTTAACTATTAAAACTAAATTTATGTTCGTCACATTAGAAGAGCTATTAATTAAATTAGCTAATTAACACCTGACAGATATTGGGCATAATTTTATTAGCAAATACTAATAAAATCATATATTTTAAATACAAAAGACAAAAAGAAATACAAAATTCGTATTCCGCATCTTGCTACTCATCAAGTTTAAAAAATTTTTGTATTTAATTAAATATGCAAAATTATTTTTCAGTCAAATAAAGAAACTACAGTAAAAACTCTGTGGCATAAATTTTTAATTAAAAAGTAACCTGTGTTAAAAATAAAATTGTTTTTCCATCCAAAATTACTTGAATAATTTGGATCCACAAAAATTAAGACATTTAAAAATCAGCTGTTCTGTAGCATTGCACTTAAAACCCAACTGTTATAGCATAATGTATTAATCTTAAACTCTTATTAAATAAGAAAATTACGAATAAATATTTGCAAAATTTCATGTGCCAAATTAAATTTGATTCCTATTCCTGTTTATTTGTCAAAAATTATAATATATATGATATTTCCATTTTTGAGGATTTTGTATTTGTCGAGAATATCTATTTCAAAACTATTTCGCATATTTTCCCCCAATCTTTATATTTAAAGCACATTAAAAATATAAACATATTGTTTAAGTATTATTAAAGTATATTGTTTCCTAAATGTTTACACATCCACAACTAGTCAAACTAGAAGGTTATACGGATTATTTGACAAAATCATTGATATAAGTGGAAAGTTAAGATATGAAAAAGTAGATGTGTCGGTAAACACTAAATAACACTGTATATATTTGAATTTTTGCTTGTGATTTGTTATATTCTTTATTACAAAATATTAAAATCATTTAATTAATTTTATTTTACACTAATGCTTATATTTCACAATTGATATGCCTATTGTAGTAATTGATATTATAAGTAAATAATGGTAATAATAATAATAGTTCAAATTAAAATTGCCTTGTACTTTATAAACTGCACTATAATTGCATTGCACTAAAATTACGATCAAATAAAAGTTAACACTTTTAAGAAACTAAAAATTTTTACACCAACTGCATGAATGGGGTTGGTTAAGTGCCTAAAAATTATTGTATTAGCGCATAATAAAATCGTTCCACTACATTCTATCTAAGATTTGCCTTGAAATTAAAATACCACACAATTTTATGAAATTTTATTTTTTTTACCAGATGACTAAAAATCATAAAAAATTAAGAAATTCGAACCAACCGGTCTTATCTATAGTAGAATTCCGATAATATACACCCAACTCAACATAACTTTGAAGCCAAAATCAAACTTTACACATTTAGACACATTTTGTACGCTCTAAAATTTTGTTTGTAAACCTTCTCAACATTTTATGCTGAAATCGCTTTTAATGAATTCCTTTAAAGAAAGAAATGAAAATGTTGAAACATTTTTGAATTCATTGGGTATGTTTGGGGTGTGTTTATAATTATTTTATTTAGTGTAACAAACTATATATGCGAAAGTTTACAAGAAAAGCATCCAATTGTCGGTAATTTTCCTTCTGAGACCACGGGGTATATAGTCATTATATCGACAAACGTATCATTATTAGTTTTCAGTGGATGCTTCTTAAAGTTATGCTTCTTAAGAATGGGAAACGTTTTCATTATGCTCTGCGTATTGCCAATTCTGAAAATAAAAGAAATTATCAAACTTTTTTTTTTGTTAATTTAAACCAAGGTTTAAACCAATGGTAAAACCAGCCAACTTTGTTGTCAATCCAAATCTTTCAAGCTGTCTTTAACTGTCTCAATGTTCTAGCTTGATTAATAATACAAAATTTGTAAGATGAGTTGTCATTATCGTAAACATATGTGGTTTTGTTTTTTCAGCCTGAAATTCTGTACTTAACAAAGCTGATATTTTGATATTTCCTGTTTTTTAATTAATCGTGTTTTTAATTTACTACGGATTATTTTTCTTGATATTTTATGCACTGCAGAAATTGTGCCTGAATTTTTCTTGATGATATTTGTCCTTTTATAATACAAATTGTATTAAAAATAAAATTGGAAAAAAAAATTCGTAGCTGTAATTACAAAATTCCTATTGAAACCCCCTCTTCCTCAAGTTTGACCTGATTTCAAGAATTCATATTGTAACCCCCTCCCCCCCCCCCACTGTATTGGAAGAAAAGGAGGGCATCTAAATTTCAAAGTATTTAACCGATTCAACTAATTATGCTAAAAATCTCGGAACCTGAGGATCAAATTTTGGGACGGAATACCTGGATTGCCATCACCGCAGTCAGTTAAGACTGAACAAGATGGAATATTAACGTATGAGAAAGTTGAGAGGAGCCTCTCACTTCAAATTTTTTACGTGGCCTATTTGCAATATATATAGTAATTTGTCTCTGCCGCTTAACTTGTATGGGAAAGTACTCAAAACAGTCGGGTTGACAGACGATCTCATCTGAACGGGAAAAGACCCCCAACTCAGAAGATTGACGCTAAATCTCAAACACCAACTTCTCAAGGAAAAGTCAACCCCCCTCTTCTAAAAAGTCGCTCATTTTTTCATGAAGAAAAGCAAATTTCCAAACAAACTTCGGGAATTTACCTTCGATAATATTTTGTGGCTAGAAGGCAGGAAGCGGAGCAAACTCGAGGATTTCTGGGGTATGGTGGGGATAGAAATGTGTGGGGAACACTAATCCGAGTTTGCACTTTTGGCGAGAAATCGCTTAAATTCATTTTAAAATATGTATAACAATAAATCTATAGCATAAATCAGCGATTCTCACAGGGTATGCATATTGAAGTGCCACGGAATTGTTTATCTGTGTCGCAGAAAAACAGCAAGAATATTTTTATTAAAGGAAAATAAGAGGAAATATAAAATATGTATTAAACATTTTTAACAACGTTATCCGTTAATACAGGAGGTATATATATAAATTAAGTAATACAAATTGAAACTATTAAATTTATTGAATCAATAGTTACACCATTTTTAAAATTCAGTAGGAAATATTGTCTCCTTTACATTTGCACAATTGTTTAGTGCAGGATCCTAATCCACCTTGGGCACCGCCTTTATTTAAGCTGCCACCTACTGTACGGGTATGCCATAATATCCCACACAGCAACACGATGTGGCGTAAGTTAAAAAAAGTTTGAGAATCACTGATATAAATGTATTATTAGTATTCAGGTAAATATGTATACAACATATGATTTGGAGGAGAGGGAAGTTATATTTTAGCGCACATAGCAATGTGGCGCGAATTAAAAAAGTTTGAGAATTATTGATATGAATGTGTGATTACTATTCAGATTTGTAGAATGTATATAGTAAATATCATTCCAAATGTTATATTTTGAAATTAGGCGGACAGTTTTTCAAAATAATGGCCATGTAAGGTCATTATTCATATGACTAGATGGGCACAGATGGTAGTATAACTGGGCGTAATGCAAGGCTTCCCTGGTTCCAGACGAGTGAGTTTTTCCAGATGAAAATAAGTGCGGTTTATTTTAAAAATTCACACACGTGCATCGTGCAACATTAAGCAGAATAGTTTTCCTTCTCCTTTCAGATTTGACTTATTGGGGTTCTACTGCGTTCAAACTCACAAACTTGACTTCTTAAAAGAAAAATTTTATAATTTTTCACAAAATAATAAAATGAATACGAAATATTGGTCGACGCAGCATGTCTCGTGGTAGCATGGGTCGAATCTAAAATTATGCTTAAGCGCAATGTAACAGTGATTATACCCAATAATTTTATTCACCCTATCATTTGGCAGAATATAATTAAGCAAAAAAATCCGATGTGAGCAGCACATGACTTTTCCTGCATAATAGAATGATTTTACTTCTTTAACAGTATAAATAATGATGTACAAGATCCACAGCAGAATGATTTTAACATTGAATTATCAGCACATAGATTTAAATTTGGTGTTTTTGGATAAATTGAAATTTGGTGTTTTTGAGTCCAAATAGAATGACGTATGTATTTAACATGCAAAATCCTCACCAAAATGTAATTAACTGTCAATGAAATAAATGACTATTGGCGAATTCTTTGGTGTCAAAATACAATACAATTATCTTCTCTCGCGAATGCAATGAACTACATTCAGGAAGATGATATTAAACGATTTATTGTATAATACATTGCAGGTAGAAAGTGAATTAATGATACTGCTTTTTTAATTTTATGTAATTTTTTTAAATAAATTTACTTGAAAAACATGAAATATCTCGAGAACGATTCATGCTAGCGTTATAAAATTTATGTCAATTCGTTTTATAATGAAACATTGCGTATGAATGATTGTTTATTTAACATTATTGAAGTGCTGATTTTTTAATGATATTTTCCAATAATTCATTCAAACATTGGGATGTCTTTGGAATATCCGATAGAGTGTAAAATCAATAGGATTCCAGTATTCACTGATTTTAATAATCATGCCAAATTATTTTCGAAACGTTTCATTCGTCCGTGAAATATCACCGTCCACAGACTTTCTCTCTCTCTCCCTGTTTCTCTCTCTCTCCCTGTTTCTCTCTCTTTCTCTCTGTGTCACACACACACACACACACTAACATTAACACACACATCCCGGCCACACACTTTGCTACCATTAACCTTAGGGTTGGTCGCGTGGTCTGGATCTCAACACACTAACACACACACTCACACTAACACACACACACTAACACTGACACACACACTAACACTAACATACACACTAACACACACATACATTACCTCGAAATCGTTCAATTTGAGTTCACGGATGCTTAAAACGTGCACTTCCGTCAAAAACCCGAATTCGAAATTTTAACCCCGTCACAATATTTTCTCTATACATTATCTACATACTATGTATTACTTTCTCTACATACTATGTATGTAGAGAAAGTAATGATGACAATATAGCTTTCAGATCCGCTATTATATAAGTCACCTTCAAATTTTATTCTGGCCAACATTGATCAAATTCTTCACCTCCCCATTGACTGAACAATTACGTTGCAATCTCCATTGGGTTCAGTTTGACTAAGCGGTATTCACTACTGTAAATTTGTTCGCTAGCTTTCCTGCGATCCCGAGATCTTTGCTACGTTTGATTTGGTTATTGTGTTTTATTCATTAACCAAGTCCAAGTATAAAATTAAAACTTCTAGGTCATTTTATACTCTGTATTAAATTTATAATCTATTTAATCATTGATTTGAGGTTAAGATACAATCCCTTTATTATAAAGTTGAGCTTGAAGAAGCGCTGCAGTGCTGCAAGAAGCAAAGAGCCTTACATATTTAGATAATTATTTAAAAGTATTTGGGAAAATAACAGTTTGAGATTTCATTTTTGCTGTACTTATTCATTTCTTAAATACTTAAGTTTATAGATTAAATGCATTTAAGAAAATATCTACATATGCAAGAGCATTTGAAGTATACCATAGGATTTCGTTCTTTTTTTTAATAAAAAATCTGAAAAAATGCAGAGGAGATTATAATTAATTAAAAAAAAAGAAAATCAGCAGTATTTAGGAAGGTTACAAAAGAAATGTAAATATGAGGAAGGAGGATTACACCATAAAATTTTCGAACTTAAATTTTCTCTTTAATACTATTTGCATTGTAGAAACTATTAAATAAGGATTCTTACATGACATTATTCTCACATTCGTCCATTTAAAAAAAATGACACAGTGCTAAATAAGACAATATGTTATAATGCCCTAAATTAAATATATATAAATACACAATTACTAGTCATCGGAAAATTAATTAAAATCATCAATTTTATCGTCATCACAAAGGAGTTTAAACAGATCAAGTTTTACGAAAAGAGTAAAATGGGGAGAAGAAAGACAACAATCCTAATTTTCATGGAATATGAAATATGTCGTTTTTAGGGCTATATTTTGGGATACAATCGGAATTCTATAATATATTTAGATAATACACTTAATACTAATTATAATTCTTTACTTCCTTAATGATTCCATCTAATTAAACCGGATTTTGACTTCCATAATACAGCCTCATAAAAATCGAAATACGTTCTTGCTAGTGTAAAGTATATAGACTACAAAGACCCTGGCCAGTAGCGTAAGCAGGAGCGGGTTGTGGGGGGGGGGGGGGGGGGGGTCATAATCGGCCTCCTCTGATTGATGAAAAATAAATTAATTTTGCGTAGGTTTCCTATTGAATAACAAAATTCCTCTTGCGTTATAAACCTCCCTTCCGAGATCCCGTCTACGGTACTGACTCTGGTTGAATTAATAGGGGGCACTGACGTCTATCTTCCTTTATTCTAGCATGATCCCCCCCCCCTTTTCTCAGAAACTAGAAGATATATTTGTGTTCTGTTATTTTACTAATAATGTTGGGCTTTTTTAATATACATTTGTGTACAATACATTTTATAAAATTTTGAATTTTTGAGAAATTTTCAAAATGTTTTTCCATGAATGTAAATGAAGTAATTATAATAATAAATCATTTTTCGAGTTATATTACTTCTTTTTTAGCATTGATGTGTTAAACTGTAAATTTGCACATGAAAAATATACCATAAAAATTTCAACAAGATATTTTCAATAGAAGCTGGGCAAATGAGGCATAAATGTAGGAAAATGTTAATTTTCAGAAATAAAGAATAGAAGCACGTGGAAAATCACGTGGAGCTATTCACATGTCATTCGTGCCAAAAATATTAATTAAGAGCATTTCTAGTAATCCAAACTGAATAAAATTAACATCATTGTAAACAGAAAATTTTGAAGAATATTTAGGACAAAAAACTCCTAAATATGAATATTTTAACATTTTACCTCAGTGCCTCCCAACAAAGTCGTCGGCCCAATATACCAATCTCTTTTATTCTCTATATGCTATCTACAATTTCCAAAATTTGTTTTCACTTTGAAATTAAAAAATTTAATTTTGCTATTAATTCGCAAATTCTGAATACTATTTCTGAACACAAGTTTACTGGAAATTTTCCGTTATGAAATTTCAGCGTTTGTGTATGTATATGTGTGTGTGTGTGTGTGTTTCGATTGTATTTGTCCATTGTTTTGAAAAAATCTTATCCAATACCTATTCAATATCCTGTACTACCTGATAAATTAAAACTATAATTTTTTAAGAAAGTGTAATGCATCGATGGTATCACGTGGAGACATTATGAAATTTCAGAATATGAGATGGAATTTAAAGGGACATGTACCTTTTCAGCTGTAAAATCGGAAGTATTATGTGCTAAAAAAGTAAAACTTAAAATAACTTTTAAAACCAACATACAACACGAAATTAATAGTGTTAATTAATAGACACTATTAATTTTTACTTTCCCTACAATACATGCTAATGTATGCGGAAAGTATTGGAAACCGTGTCAAAAATCGCTCGTAACTCGATTTTTCGACGAATCTATACATTTCGAGAACTCTAGAACCCGGAAAAATTATTTTTAGCGTGACGTTTGTGTGTATGTCAGTCTGTGTAATATATCCACTTTAGCTAAAAAGCTAATTGACCAAATTTCCCAACATTTGGTACAAAAGTGAATTATGGGTTACCCTGGTGCTGCTTAGATGTCGGTACGATTCGGAGAAAAGAACCTGACTTTTTGTGCAAAATGGCCCGAAAAAATCCTCAAAATCAAGACTATGTTCAACTGCTTGTTTCATACGAAATTTTTGACGACAGAAAGAATAAGACCAACCCCATAACTCAAGAACTAACCGTTCTCTAGACATTTTAATTTTTTCGTATTTATGCTACGTCACCTTTTAAAATACAGTGTAATTTCAAATAACATTCAGTGTAATTTCAAATAATTATCCGTGTTATTTTATGCAATTAAACTCAATTTAATGAATTATGAATGAAATAAAGAGAAAAGGAGTTTGAGTCCTTGGAAAAAGTCACTTGCTGCCCATATAAGCTTTTTTGTTGCATGTTGCTTCTGACGAAGTTTTTTCAGTTTTATTACATTAGCAGCAGTTTGAGCTGTACGTATAGTATTGTGTGCTGTTTTCAACGTGGAATAGAAAATTATAGATCCCAGAAAAATTGCTTTAAAGATTGAACTCCATATATTCAAATTAATATAGAAAAAATATGTTTTCAAAAATCCCTTGACTTATACATAGGAACTTATGTTTAAATAAAATGTTCATGTACAGCTTTATTTCTCATTCTATTTGTCCTGCGAGCTTCTAATATTAATTATTTTATGATATCAGCCCTTGAAGCAGTATTTATCAAGAATTATCCTCACTTTTTTATGATACTTGTCACTCAGTTCATCCATAATTAAATAAGGCAATTGCTTCGTCTCCATTTGAAACAAAATATGTGGCTTCATAGCAGAAAATAGGAGAACTCTTGTTCTCATGCTAGCGTAAAAACAAGCTTTGTTTACATTATTTAACAGACGAGTTAATAGAAATTTTGATAGTGACATAGGCGTATTTTATTATTATTAGCGTAATTTTAGTTGAATTACAATTGTAAACTCTTCTTTAAAAGTACTTATGAAAAATCGTTTCCTTTGAAGCATGAAAAGTACTATCTCTCCAAAATTGTTTATTTTTTAATCTAGCTAAAGTTCAATGAAAATTCAGAATATTCGATTTAGACATCTTGCCTTAACAGCTGTCGCCCAAAATATTTCTTTTTATCAAAAATTGAGAAAAAATCAAGCAACAACGTGAGATTGAACAAAGCAAGCATGAATGTCGAAGGCTTTTTTGTTGTTGTCGGTTAGCACCATCTTACAGCGAGTTTTTAGACAGTGGATCTGACCTAGAAGTCTGTGCAGTTTGAGATCAAATTTCTATTAATCGGATGTTATCTGTATGGTAAGAGTGACTTTGTCAGCTGTAAGCATGCCAAATTTTTATGGATTGTTTAATTTTTAAAAGAGGCAATCGTGTTCTCCGCAAGAAAGTAAAATTTTTACCATCTCATAACTCTTAAACAACGATGTCTCACCATTTCTGGCTAAAAGTACTTACATAGCATTAATTCATAATCGTGAAATTATTTTATTTTATTTATTTATTTTTAGGTTTTTTTTTTCCATTTTAGATCAAAAAGGTGCAATATCTTGATCTATGCATGTTAACTCTATGAATTATACTATTCACTTTTAAATAAATATTTATTTAATTCACATATTTAATGTATATATACATGTGTGTGTGTATATATATATGTACACAAACATGTATATATAATGTATATATACATATATAATGCGATTTCTGCAGCATTTTGTAATAAGTGTGTTACGGTTTTCAATTTAAAACAAAGATACTTGAAAAATTGAGTTATCATTTCCCTGCTTTAACCTTCCCAAAAATCAATGTGCCTCTGGCGACTGAAAGATGATTTGGTACGATTGACTTAATCTCACTAAAGTTTGTTTGAAATATACCATTCGTTCAAGGGGTATCGTATTAACAGACATAAATAATTGAAAAAGAATTTTATCCGTATTCAGGAAAGCTAAAAACGTACAAATCCACCAAAATTTTATATTCGGAATTCTGAATCCGTTACAATAATTTTCTTTTGCACATACTATATATTTTGGTGATAATAAAACGCCGTTTTATAGAAGAAGACATATGCTGGACACAGAGTTTTTAATACATCTTATTAATCATTTCGACACGTAAAACAACCATAAAAGAACATATTCTAATCACAATGACACTTGGCGATTTCTAAACTCGGACATTTTTTTCTACAGTCTCAGAGAGGCAACCCTCCAAAAAAAGTTCTACCCTCGGGAAAAATAGGTATAAAAAATCTTAAGAAAAAAAATCCTGAGGGGTTTCCCCCAAAACAAGATTCACTCGACACCCCGAGTCCACTGATTAATCGTTTTCAATTCGACCCCCCTCCTCTATTTGTCCTAAAAGGCGACGTGCAGCGCTTTATACCTCGAGATTAATGGACAATTGATTACTTATGGGGGGAGGGCTATGTAAAAAGAAGAGATGCTCTTAGATATATATATATATGTATATATACATATATATATATGGAAGGGGCTTGAGGCATAGGCGCGAGTACTTTTCCAAATGCACCCCCCTCCCCCCCATAAGCTCCCTAAGAAATCTGTTGAATTTTCTTTTCATTTTTCCGGCTTTTAGTATCTTCGTAAAAGTGGTGGCCACAATATATACGATCATTTGTATTCGATATTCCCATAAGTGTCACTTAAGGAAAGGAAATGAGTCTGCTAATGTTGATAAGGGGCCATCTACGCACTAAAAAGAGATTCTCTATTTCCGGATTGAAAAGGTTTTGGAAAGGAGGATTGTTGAGTTTTGGAGAGGATGTTTGTTTAAAATCTTAGAGTGTGAGTGAGAGTTTTTGAAAAAGAATTAGGTCTTAAGATGACAAAATGTGAATTATCGAGCAGGAAAATGTATTAATAAAAAGCACAAATTAAACTAAAAAAAAGTCTTCATTTACTTCAAAATTCTGAGAAAAAAATTGATAATGTTTGTAGTATTTTTAATTGATAACGAATGCCTATGCAGTGAAACGTTTTCTATACTTAACGTTCCTCGTAACAAATAATCGCAAGTTTTATTTTGTTTAACAATGTGTGGCACTTAGTGTCGAGAGTAGCCATATTGAATAAAAATTAGTCCAGTTTTGTTCTGTTCGGTGGTCAATACTACAAATAGGCAAAGTTTTAGCTTTCTAGTTTACGGGAGCTTCTAAATAATATAAAATGTATTTTAGCCCCCCACCCTCTTCAAAAGAAATCGAAAATATGACTACGTTAGGTTCTGTTCCATAAATGGTACTATAAACGTGCAAATATTTAGCATGCTAGGTCAACTGGGATTCTGAAAGGCCTAGAAAGGCTTGCCAAAAATCCCATTGTTTCCATTCTCCGGGGAAGGATATTGAAATGTGATTCCATTAAGTTATGTTCTGTAAACGTTACTAACTATAAGTGTGCAAATATTTATTGTTCTATGTCAACGGGGGGCTTCTGAACGGTCTGGAGTGTCATTTCAAAAAACTCCATTTTTCCGCCTCCAGTGAAGGAAATCGTACAACCAATTATTTTTAGTTCTGTTCCGTAGATACTATAAGTGTGCAACTATTTATTATTCTATGTCAAAGGGGGCTTCTTGAGGGCCTGGAGTATCGTTTCGAAAAACTTCATTTTTCCGCCTCCTGGAGAGGGATTCGAAAAGACAATTCCGTTAGGTTCTGTTCCGTAAATGATACTATACAAAAATTTAACACTCTAGTTCAACGGAAGCTTCTGAAGGGCATGGAACGGCTTTTCTAAAATCCATATTTTTCTACCTCCCTCCTCCCTGGAGGATGGAATAAAAAATCAGGATCCAGTACGTTCTGCCCCGTGGATGATACTATAAGTGTTGAAGACCCAGACCACACGACCAACCCTAAGGCTAATGGTAGCTTAATGTGTGGCCGGATACTATAAGTGTCGAAAGCCCAGGCCGTCCGATTCGTCCGAGGACATGGAGCAGCAAAATGGGCGGCCGGGGATACTATAAGTGTTGTTGTTGAGACCCAGACCGTTCGACCTACCAGAAAGGTGTAAGGTAACTGTTTGGACGACCGGGAAGTGCCACCCAATTTAGACCGGAACCCAGTGGGGGAGGCATCCACAGGGACCGTACCCTCCTTCCCCTACCACCAACCTCTCGGAAGGACTTACGGACCCACATGTTTAACGTGATCGTACTCCGCGTGAACACGGCGGCAGTTTTGGCAGCGGCTGGAATCGAACCCGGGCCTACCGAGTGCAACTCCAGCGCGCTACCCAATGGGCTACCGCGCCCATGGGGATACTATAAGTGTCGAAAGCGCAGAACGACCGACTCGTCCGAAAACATGAGCAGCAAGATGGGCGGCCGGGGATACTATAAGTGTTGTTGTTGAGACCCAGACCGTCCGACCTACCAGAAAGGTGTAAGGTAACTGTTTGGACGGTCGGGAAGTGCCATCCAATTTAGACCAGAACCCAGTGGGGGAGGCATCCACAGGGACCGTACCCTCTTTCCCCTACCACCAACCTCTCGGAAGGACTTTCGGACCCACATGTTTAACGTGATCGTACTCCGCATGAACACGCCGGTGAAAAGATTCAGTTTTCTACGTCGCCAGAGGACTTTTGGAGGGACAGAAACATAGACAAAAGCTGGATAGCCCAAAACACGTTAGACAATGATAATGTCGATTTTCCACCCAGCCAACAATGAGAGGGTGCAATTGACTTAAAGTACGTACTATATGTTTGTGGGGAAAATTTCGTTTTAATAACCGTCAGTATAAGTGGTATTTGAAATTCAAATAGGATATTAATATTACATAGCTATATTAACTTTTCGAATGCATATTCATTTGGGATTTTGAGTGATGGGTAAAAATATGTGTAATTTTAAAAGTATTAATGAGGGGAACTAAAGAATTCAATTTAATTTATGGTTTTCTCACTTAGAGATAAATAAAGAAATTACTTATAATTATAGTATCAAAGTGTGAAAAAAGTAGTGTAGTTATATATGCAGCCATGAGCTCATCAAAGGGATTAACTGATGGAACGAGGAGTTAGAGAGGTAGATACAGTCAATAACGAACCGATGAATGTGCTTGTATCGCCAAAGAAAGGGAGCTAGGACCCCAAAACTTCACCTGGCTACGCCTTCGAATACAGTTGAAAGGTTAGAAGATATACGAATTTAAGTAAGCAAATACGAAAAGTAGAGAATTTAAACATTTGTTATAACGGATTCTAATTTTATAATTGCAAGTAAAGTTCTACACACATTATAGAAGAGGTGCATGTTACGTTCTACTATCGTTATCGTACTTACACTACTGGATGTCAAAAGTGAATATAGAACTTATGTAAGAAAGAACCTGATAGGTTAGTCTAGAGCAAAGTTGCAATTACGAAAGGGTGATTTAAAATTTCACGACAAGCATCGATATTCTCTGCCGTTAAGTGACCGTCCGCCCAAGTTTAGAAACGCCTTGCAATTGTTTAGCTCCCTGTGTAGAATGCTCTTATAGCGAGATTAATATGACGGGATATGCTTTCATTGAGCTTTAAAATAAATCAGTCATATCTTGCGTAATTTGATGTAAGAAATCCAATAAAATATTTTACAGTGTGTTATCACGAGCCTTTCTCGGGGCATTTTCGTTTTAATGTTACAATTTTTGCAATTTGTTGAAGTACATTTTTTTTTTTCACAAAAAAAGTTTCTAAACAGAGTTTCATGGAGTGCATTACCGAATGAATAGAAAAATAATGTAAAAACACTTAATTTTAGCTAAAAACTACCGAAACAGATAATAGAGCCCTGCATTGCTTATACACGTGTTACCATCTACACAACCTCCGGTCATAGACCAACGGCCGTACCGTGCTGAAAACACCGGTTCTCGTTAGATCACCGAAGTCAAGCAGCATCGGGCGCGGTTAGTACTTGGTGGGTGACCACCTCGGAACGCCGCGTGCTGTTGGCCATCTCGGGTGCGGTATCCCCGTGGTTTGCGCGCTAGATTTGCACGCTGCCACATATGCCGCCGTGTTCATGCGGAGTACGATCACGTTAAACATGTGGGTCCGTAAGTCCTTCCGAGAGGTTGGTGGTAGGGGAAGGAGGGTACGGTCCCTGTGGATGCCTCCCCCACTGGGTTCCGGTCTAAATTGGGTGCCACTTCCCGGCCGTCCATACAGTTACCTTACACCTTTCTGGTAGGTCGGACGGTCTGGGTCATCAACATCAACAACCTCCGGTCATGTTAAGTATTATTTGAATAATTTTACATCCCCCCCCCCTCTTTTAAACAAGGTAACAACAAATTCTTCCGTCTGCCATAATATCCTGATTTTGTAGCTCCAACGTCAGTTCTTATACTCAAATTTTGCTCAAAACAACTGCTGAAACAGGGACCGAATCCGGGCCACCTAGATTGCGTATAGACTTTCTCTCCACTACACTACTCCAGACATGTAAGACATTACTTCAATATACCTACATTTTCTCCCTTCAGAATAAGGCCTTAAAGTAGATCCGGATCCCATCCAGCTACCATGATATTATATTTTGGCTCGGGTGCTAATTATACTAGATTTAAGTGTATTAGACTTGAATATTAGGCTTAATTTTAGCTTAAAACACATTCGGATCGAACCAAGGATTTAGCCCGGGCCTCCTTGATTGCGGCCAGTGGTGTTATCAGCTACACTACTCTGATCATGTTAAGAATACCACTGAATTACCTTACAACATGCCTTTAAAAAACTTACAAATCCTACAAGTAAAACATGGAGTGTAAACTTATCCTGCGTTTTATTTTGGTGAGAGTGGTGAATAATACAGTCTCAATTGCAAACAATATTTGGAGGGATGGTATTTATTATTTGTCATATATTTTACGCTTTATATGATTGTAAAAGAGGATTCAATAATGCTAAAGCTAAAATTTGATCTTTATAATAATATTTTGGAGGACGGTATATATTGTTCTTCAGATATTTCATTATTTTATTTTTGTAAAACAAGAAGGATGCAATAGCGTTAGAATTTGATCTTTGTAATATGTTTTGAGTGAACGAACGGTATTCATTTCTTGTGATTGTAAAATAGGATACAATAGCGTTAAAGTTAGGATTTGATCTTTATAATAACGTCTGGAGGACAATATATATAATTCGTCTGATATTTAACTTTTTTATTTTCAATACATACATAGTATAATGTATAGTGAAAATGATAAGACAAGATAGAAAATTCGAATTATAGTTTTCGACGGAAGAGCACTTTTCAAGCATCCCTGAACTCGAATTGTACATTTTTGAGGTGATATCTGTATGTTTGTGTGTGTCCGTGAGACTGCAGAAGCGATATCTCACGAACGATTGGAGCGATTCCGAATATAAAATGGTACGATTATTACAATCAGTGAATACTGGAACCCTATTGTCCAAAAGACCGCCCCCCCCCCCCCTGAATTTTCGAAGAAATTTTAAAAAACGAATCATTATAAAATCAGAACATTTCAAAATGTTAAATAAATAATCATCTTTTCTAATAGAAAAAATACGTCTGAAAGGATCATTTATTTATCATTAGTAAATGTCTCGAGTTTTTGAAAAGTTTATTTAATTGGGAGGGGGGGGGGGGTCTTCCATATATTCATTTGCGTTTAAAATAAGTAATATTGCGTTTATCAGTAATAATGAGTTTAAAATCTACAGAGTTCTAGCATTCACTGATTGCAATGATCGTACCAAGTTATTTTCGAAATGATTCATTCATTCGTAAGATATCGCGTCCTTTGGGAGGTCGCAACTTTTGGTTCAATCCGATTATGAGCCATGTCATAAAAGTGTGAATTAACGAAAGAAATATTCATAATCGATCTCTGGAATTTTTTGCTTAAAGAATTTCCGCAACGCAAGTGTGAAGATAGATTGCCCATTTAAAAGGACCTAAGCAAGTGTTTCCGTAATTTATTCACACCTCCCCTGAAAGCCAAAAGTCACATTTTCAAGGAAATCTTTAAAGGACCTAGACAACTCGGAAGTAGCACGACATCTTATCACCCCTCCCCCCTCCTCTCAATGAAAAAGAACGAAGGTAAAAAGGTTGAAAAAGAAAAATTGCAAGGGGGGAGCGACAATGCAAAGTCCCCACATATCGAGGCGTGAGATTTTCGAACGCTCATACATATATATGTATGCACACCTACCGGCAACTATACGGACATTCATACAAGAATTCCCCATCCTTTTCTAGAATAATGTAAAAGAAAAAAACGGTTACAGTTAAAAAAAACTCTAAAAAAAGCCACGGCACGCGTATTTCCACAGAGATTAGTGTAATCCGCACTAAGTCCTATTTTGCGGCAATTTTCGGAACCGACAATAGATGCAGAAAATGGTGTAAGATATGAAAACATTTCTTTCGCCTCATACGGTAACAAAAGGATTAAAAACGCTCGGGCAATAGTAATCTCGGCATGTCCGCTTTTTTGTTATTCTTAGTATTATAATATCAAGATGATGCTAAATGTGAAAGAAAGAATAACTGTCACGCTTTTAAGACACACCTATGTTTTCGCTTTGTAGTACTCGAGCTGAAAAAAAACGTGTAATACCGTGTTTATTGTAAAGTACATTTATTTAAAGTGGCATGCTTTTCTTGCTGGTGTAGCAATTTCTCCGGAATATCCATTTTTCAAGATGGTAGTCCGCACTTGCTTTTGATACTTTAAATTTATGCTAAATACTCTAGTGTATTCACGACGGAAAAAATGTCTTTGGGGCGAATAATGAATTAAGGTGTTGTATAAGATGGGGCACATTATCCAACTTATGAATTATCCAAGTTATGAATTGTAACTGGTCTTCTTTTGCATCATGGTCTTTGTAGCACCAACTTATTCTAAGTAGTCCCTTGACAATGAGGATTAGTAACAACAATGAATAGTTATCGCGTTCCCGGTGCCTATTTAAAAAGTTGTGTGAGCTCGGCCGGCACTAACATTAGTTGGGGGCTCGAGTTTAGCCCAATTTTGGCGGATTATGTTTAAAAAGGTTTAAAACTAGATATATTTAAATTTTGATTTTTGAATAATAGTATAGTACACCACTGAATTGTACACCATCCACACAGGGAGAATTATAAAGATTTCTGGAAAGGTTTCGAATGTGACGAAAACAAACTTTAGGACCTACAAAGTTTTATGCAGAACTTCATTTTAACAAATCATTCTGTTGGATTTGAAACGTGTAGTCTTACAAATAACTGTGGTATTTCCACGAACTTTGCATATTTGAAAGCATTTCAATAGCTGATGGAGTTACATTATAAAGTATTCCCAAAATCTTCTCTTGCAATAACTGGCAGATTTTTTTGCCTTTTAATTGTCGCTTAACAATTTTCAATTATCAAGAGCATACATCTTATCCACAATTCGACTCAGTAGACATAAAGAAATGTGGGAAGAATGTTTCTATATATTAGAACTTTTTTCTGGTTTACAAGAGGGCGCAGGTTGCTATCTTTAATAAATTTAAATGTTTGCTTCAATACGTATGTCATTCACTTTAGTACTATATGTTACTTTTAGTTGTTGTCAAATTAAAAATAATTTAGTTTATAAGCGACTTAAAATTAATTGAGACAGAAAACGTTGCGCAAAAATCAAGCGCGTGTAAAAAATATTCTTGGCTGAATAGAATCGTACGAAACTTTGCACACATGTGTAAACTCTATAAATGCCTAATAGGGTGCACTATTATGTTTTTGAAATAAAAACGTTTTAAATTATGTTTCATCCCCCACAATTAGAAACATTTGTAGGATTGTTAAAAAATTATTAAAATAAAAAATATGCATTTTTTATAGTTCGTCACTTCGATAATACACCAATACGTTACCCTCTAAAATTTTTTAATTTGATATAAAATGTTATATGGGCGGAATGCTTCGCGCAGTGCATGTGATTTCTTTTATCGAGAATATAATCGACCCGTATTTCAATTATTGACGGTAATCAAATTTACCGTCACCAGGTTCCTTTTTCCCTTCCGCTTCAAAATTTTTCTTTAAGACATATATTTTTCAGGATTGGCTATAGATAGAGCTAAGATAATGACTTATGTGGATTCAACATTAGATTTTGAAAGATGTAGGATGACTCACTAAGGATTTTCACTTCCGGTTCTTGAGCAATCCCTTTCGATTTAAAAATTTACATTTTCTTTGCAACATCTATTTTTGAGAATTATGTATTGAACAAGCTTAGATGACAACTGATATGAAATCAATATTAAATTTTGGAGGGTGTAGAGGGTTCACTAAGTATTTCCACTTCTGGTTTATTCCCACTTCCCGTTCAAAAATGTTCCTTAAAGCATTTATTTCTCAGGATTGGCTATAGATAGACCTTAGATTATGGCAAAAGTGGACTCTGCATCAAATTCCAGAGAGACTGGGAATTTACTAAGGATTTCCACTTCCGGTTCTGGACACGTCACTTCCTGTTTCTCCGAAAATTCTCATGATTACACGAAATAAGTGTACAAGAGAGAATAAAAATTCTTAATAGTTAAATCGCAAATGGTGTGTACACACTACTTGCCACCATATGAAGTCTCCTTCATAAATTTCTTGTTAAAAATATTAATAATAAATAAGCATTTCTGCTAATATTACTTTATAATACAATTAATATGTTTAATGAATTTCGTTTTTTATAAGTTCTGAAGTAATGGTATATAAAAAAACTAAAATATGGTCATTTTTTCCGTATTATGTGTCATATATAATTTGAAGTCAATATAGGATTATTCTGTCACTGCAGATAATAACAATGGGAGCTCAATCATTACTTTGAGAACGATCCTTATAGTCGAGTTCTGTGAAGAGGATATAGTTAAATATGCTGTTAAGATCTCATGTCCCAGCTGGGATTCGAGCCATGGATCTCCGCTTCGCACGTCAACGCTTGAACTACTGCCATGATGTACTTTTCGTCTACTCTGTGTTTCACAGAGAATGTCCGAATCGAATAAAAACCAACGGTTGACCATACAAACGAAGTGAAGTTGAAAAAATAATCAGTAAATAAAAGAGAATTTAAATATTATAGTTACCTCCCCCCCCCCCCCGGGGGAACAGTTAATTTCATAAAGATGCGAAATTTAAATTTTTATACATTCCCTTAATTAAAAAAAAAATGCTAATTTGCAAAATATGCGCCGCGCTTAATTTTTGCGAAATAAATGTATTCGGTACCTTTTGATGAAAAATTCGCCGAGATATTCCAATTATTGTTATTGGGTGTTTTCCGTTCGATTGCAAGGAACCAGCAGCAAATAAATTGTTCAAAATTAAATGGCAGCCAATTTATTTTTATTATCGGTTTTCATGTTTTAAATACATTTGTTGACGCCCCCCCCCCCCCCAAACATATTTACTTTCAGAAGAAGTTAAATATTCACACTTGCAGTTCAGGTAAAATGAAATAAGCCAAGAATAATTATCGATTAATCTCAGCAAATTTATCATCATATGGTATTAAGTAAATTTTTTAGCCTTATTTAAGTGAGTCATAAATGTTACTAATTAAAGTTTTTTTAATTGGGAGGCCGTATAAAAAATTACATTTTGTATGTTTATAAAATTATCAATTCTGAGAGGTGCAACTATCATGGCTAAATTCTCTTCTGATAATTATTTTTCATATTTCACTTTACTTATACGATAAACTTTATTTTATACCAGCCGCCTTCGGCGACCAGCCTGTTCGCTACCCTTGAAAATTCTGACCGTGGCAAACTCGCTGGCGCCGTAACCCCGTGGAGTTCTTGGTAAGGTAACTATTTGGACGGCCAGGAAATGCCACCCAATTTAGACCGGAACCCAGTGGGGGAGGCATTCACAGGGACCGTACCCTCCTTTCCCTACCACCAACCTCTCGGAAGGACTTACGGACCCTCATGTTTAACGTGATCGTACTCCGCGTGAACACGGCGGCAGTTTTGGCAGTGGCGGGAATCGAACCCGGGCCTACCGAGTGCAATTCCCGCGCCCTCAACCCCGTGGAGTTAAAAAAGTTTGGTTTAGTTTAATGACGTTAAAACTAATAATAAAATTTTAAGGCACCGCAACAATCTTCATAACATTCTTTTTATTTATTTTTCATTTCTTCAGTGTTTAAGTTTCTTCATTGTGGTCCCAACCACCACCCGATGTAAACAATACATCGCCACAACTCAATTCAGTATAATGGGCAAAAAACCTTATAAAAAGCAAACACTTTAACATATAGACCGTACCCTCCTTTCCCTACCACCAACCTCTCGGAAGGACTTACGGACCCACATGTTTAACGTGGTCGTACTCCGCGTGAACACGGCGGCAGTTTTGGCAGTGGCGGGAATCGAACCCGGGCCTACCGAGTGCAATTCCCGCATGGTAACCACTGGGCTACCACGCCCTCAACCCCGTGGAGTTAACAAAGTTTGGTTTAATTTAATGACGTTAAAATTAATAAGGAAATTTTAAGGCACCGCGATAAACCTCCATAACTTTCCTTTTATTTATTTTTTATTTCTTCAGTGTTTAAGTTTTTTCATGGTGGTCCCAACCACCACCCGATGTAAACAATACATCGCCACAACTCAATCCAGCATAATGAGCCAAAAACCTTATATAAAGCAAACACTATTTCGGTTTTTAATTGTCCCTAGGCCAAAAACCATACAAACCATAATGCAATCATTTAAATTTTATAATGACCATATGCTAAGCTCTTAATTCCATCATTTAATAAAAGCAAACACTAATTCGGTTTTTAATTGTCCCTAGGCCAAAAACCGTACAAACCATAATTCAATCATCGTTCCATCATTTAAAATATCCATTTTCATTTAAAATATAAATATAATAATTTCACTCTGTATACTGTTACGACCACCCGATGTATACAATACATCACCACAATTCAATCCACCATAATTCAATCATTTACATTTTATAATGACCATATGCTAAGCTCTTAATTCCATCATTTAAAATATCACGTAATTTTCTAACCCGATGCACAATCTCCATGCGTCTCCGCTCGCAGTGGACCTGCGCGGGCATGGGAGAAAAACTTATTTGGCCGGCTTGCCGCCGAGAAATTGAAATTCGGGAATTCTTAAAATCGGGATCCTGCAGCTACTTTTTCATATTTCTTGGCCAGATTGGGCTTGTAAGAATGCCTGATGTTTGAGCTTTCTAAAAATGTAAATTATTAGTCGAAATTCTCGGAACTTTTCCCGACGCGAGGATTTAAAAACGAAAATTCGTTTTTTTTAGCCGAAAGTGACTTTTGTTTTAAAATCTTTAAAAAATATTAGAATTTGTCCCTGAGATTTGAAATTGATATATTTTACTCGCAATTGTCTGCTCTTTCCGGTCGTGTAATTTGTTTTTTTCTACGACATCTGGATAGTGGGAAAAAAAGGGAAACAGGGGGAAGAACGGTCGAAATAGCATAAAACATTAAATAACAGCAAAACAAAAAAAATTCAAATTTTAAAAATCGGTTTTCACGTGTCACCTCCCCCCCCCCGGGGGGGTTTCCGATTGCCAAATTTCGTGGCTCTGCGACGCGTGGGGACTCTCTTCGTGAAACACCGGGTATATGAAGTGGACTCTACATTCTGAAGTTGCATATTTTAGATTGATATTCAATTTGAGTTCAGAACAACCACCTCATTCCTATTTTTTGTCAAACTGGGTAGCACCCTGTTCATCCTGACACTTGGAAAATGAAAAATCGCTCCATCAATACTAGGGTTCTTAAAAAAATCGAAACTTATTATTTTTAGACCTCAGTGATCTATTACATCTAATTTACAGGATTGAGGAAGACCACTGTAAAGAACATATTGTTCCATCGAGAATTCGAACCACAGATCTCTCCCGCATTCGAGGCTTCGTCATAGTAGCTCTGTCTATTGAGCTACTGGGACGATATACTTGTTTTCCATATGATTTATATTGACTCTACACTGTTCTTTTAACAATATTTTCCAAAGCACTTTGAAAAAGAAGTGAAGCTGCATGTACGTTTTCCCAAATTATAATTTTTCCTCATTATATTATTTTTGACTTCAAAAACGGTCAAAACTTCAAAATTCAATATTCCATTTAAACCTAAGTGATTTGGAAATTAAATTAATATTATATAAATATTATGTACATGGGTTCATAAAATTTTCATTGAATATGTCAACATCATTGAATATGTCAACAAAGCCTGTCATACGCGTGAAATTCAGTATTGGATGGATACGTTCGAATAATATAGACTACTTAGATCTATGTTTGTATTTTCTGCCACTAGAAGCCAGAACCTATCAGACACATTGTTTAAAAAATAGCGGTAATTGTGAGAACGTGGTGAAGCATTGAAATCCATAGTGTGATAAGATTTTTGCGAACTTAGGACATACTAGCTGAAATTCATGGCTAACTTACTAAGGTGTACGCGTCATGATAATACCAGGCCCCACACTACCAATCGTACCAGCTACCTGTTACAGAGCTCTTATTGGGAGGTACTTGAACACCCACTTTACAGTCCTGTCCTAGCACCTAAAGATTTTCGTATATTCGGACCTTTGAAGAAGCTCCAGGTTGGAAAGCGAAATGCAGCCGACAACGAAGTTCAACAACATGCCTTTGCTACAGGACCTTAACAGCAATTTCTTTAGGTCTGGGATTCATGCTTTAGTACACCGATAAAACACTTGCACTTGATGCACCTGGACCAGTATGAAAAATTACGTGAGAACGTAATGCGGGTCAATGTAAGTTATTGCTTATCTTTACCAACGGCACCGACTTCGTGGGTTTGAGACACTTTTTGAACCCCTAATAATTTTGTTACGGGTTCCTCGAACCCCTCTGACAGAATGAAATTTAAATTAGACTTCTATATTTTGAAAAATGTACAGGCCATTCGATTTAACATTTCTAGAAACCCCAATATTTTTTCAAGTCGGCACCTATTGATATGCAACATTGATATAAAAATAAACGCATTCATACCATAGACCTTGTTATGAAATAACCTTATGTAATGAATAACCCTCGTATTAAGGGAAAATTATAAAATTAAATATTCACAAGTAAAGACAACTAATGCATTGTAAATAAATATAGTGATGTGCTCTCACCTGTGTGGATTCGCTGATGAGCCTTTAGATGAGAACTTTTCGTATAAACTTTGTTGCAACCTGAAAATAAATATCATTATAAATACAGTGATATAAGAATCAATAAGATTTTTTTATTGTATAAAACTGAAATATTTTGCACAACTATCTTAAGAGTAATTTCCATTTATCTTCTAAAGTAGTTTACTTAGCATACATTGGAACTGTTCATTTTCTTTTCCAAGTTATGGAATTATAATGCTAAACATCTTTGATTAAAATGCTTTATATTTTCTCTAGAATTTTTTGTTTTTATGCTTTCTCTAGAGTTTAACAACTTCTTGAAAAATGTAGCTGCTATAAAATGTCACAGAAACCAGTTCTAGATTCGTAAAAAATAATATGACATATAAAGACAGAGATAATTGATGCAAAATGGCCCGAAACAAATACTTCGTAATGTCAAGTGCAGAGTATGTTCAGTATTGAGATGGAATAGTGGACATACTTTATACTTTAATTTTTATCGACAGAGACTCTTTATCATTTCTAACTCGAAGGATACTCAAATTACTCTTTAAAAATCAACCGAGTATTCCAAGTATTTCTGTTTCAGAATGTAACAAATTAACTCTTAGGCGTATAAAATTGTAAAGTAAATATTGTATAACTCTTTATGTAACTAAAAAAAGTTGCAAAGTCTCTACCTATGCTGGAACTTTAAGTTTTAAAAAGTGACCCAATTCAAAATATTTAAACCTGCTGAAGGGTAATCATGAAATCTCACTAACTGTTAGGGATGTGCACAGAAATCTTAAATTAAAATAAAAATTTTACTAACATAAAATATTTTCCTGAATAACGCTTAAATTTACTATAGAACATGTCAGCTAAACCTAAATACAACTACGATAGAGTGGTTCAAATTATTAGAAACCCATCCTTACCGATTCCTCCTCGATAAACCTATATCAGTGATAGGGATTGCTTACAGATCGGCTACCTAATTCACAAAGGGATCCTGCACTATTTGCTCTCTCTACGGAACAACCAACAAACTCGCTCATGGTTATAGGACTTCTAAAACACAGAGTTATTCCCTTTTTGAAATAAAACCGTGTGTTAGGTGTTTATCGTTATTGAATCTTCTGATTTTTTTAGGGATTTTTTTAAACACACATTCGAAAAGGCGGGAGAGGATCTTCCAAACATTAAATCAATAGGGTTCCAGTATTCACTGATTGTTTTGTGTACAAATCACTTTCGAAATACTTCATTCGTTAAGATATCGAATTCACAGACGACTTACGGACACACATACTAACATACATACACAGTAACATCTATACATACACACATACACAGACAGACACCACTCCAAAAGGTTCGATTTGAGTTCAGGGATGCTTAAAGCGTGCTATTCCGTCAAAAACTCGGAATTCGAATTTTCAAATTCGTCATAATACTTACCCTATACATTATAATATGTATGTAGAGTAAGCAAAAATAATGTTTGAAAGACTAGAGAACAAAGCATCATTAAAAGCAATAGGAAAAAATCTGATATGGACAGCACTTTCCATATATAATGCAATAAACTTCTTTCTTCCACAATGAAAAAATGATGTATAAGATCTACGGCACAATGTTTTTAACGTTGAATTGTATATTTAGCGCTTTTCCGGATGATAACATGTAAAACTATTTCCAGGTACCCAATTAACTTATGTTCCACGCAACTTTAAATTGATATTAATTAAATGTCAGTTGCATTTTGTTGAAGATTTTGCATGTGACTTATCATCAAAATGCAGCTGATAAGTCCATAATTTATTATGTTTGAACTGATAAGTTATCAAAAGTGCTTGATTTCAATTTGGGCGGTGCTAATTCATTTCCACTAACATTTGGTCGTGGATCTTGTATACCATTATTTAGCTGAGAAAGAAGTAAAGGGGTTGCATTCTGTAATGAAAGTCATGTACTGAACAAATACATCAGAATTTTTTTCAGTTATAACTGTTTTAATTTATAAGTTTAATTTATATATAAATTTGTCATGTTACTGGTAGCCAAAATAACTGTAGGCAACATTTACTTTCCTGTAGCATGTTCAAATGTTTCCATAATAACTTTACATAACATTAACACACCACTTTCTCGAAAGACGAACATATTTTAATGTTCAGGGACAACAAAAATGAGAGCTTTCTCATGACTGGATCTAACTACAAATCCATAGATTTACTGTGGTTAACGATTCAAGTAAACATAACAAATTTAAAAAAGGGATGAGGGGGATCGGGTCGATCAAGTTTCTCGCGAAACAAGTAAGCATTTGTCCTCTGAGCCAAACTATAAACACTTTCAAGACTATATTTTCTGCATTAATATCTACACAATATACATAGTATAACCATCCAAATTGAGTCCATATTGCTTCAGTGGTTTCGCACCAAGAAGAAAACATGGTACAACCGCGAAATGGTGTAAATAGCTAGAGGGCGGGCTGGTATGCATATGATCCCAATCTGGTGTGATTGCGCATGACCGTAAACCCGTGAGTGGCGCTACAAGCATGAGCCAACGGCCTTATAAACCGGCTTGTAGTCGACACCCCATCAATGCGAAAAACTTCGGCCAACGCAAGCACGAGTGTGGATTGAAAAGAATGGTGGGTAGACTCCAGAAACGTCGATATACGTAACTGATGGACTTCGAGAGAGACCTGATCATCCGGCTGAAAACCGCAGGGTGGTCAGCGCGTGGATCGTTCGGACTATACCGTCCGACGGTGTTGAGAGCACTGGTCATGGGACGCCACCCAAACACGAAGGACCGGCTCTGAACGGACCAGGTATACTACGAGTAGAGAGGATCGAATGATCATACGGCAGGCACGTATAGAGCTCATGGCGAAGCGATCCGCGATATAGGCACACGTAGCGGCTCCTGCGTGCCCACGAACCATATCTAGACGTCTGAAGGAAGCGAATCTGCTATCCCAGCGTTCCTTACGTATTCTGCCGTTAACATGGGAACATCGGCGGCTCCGTTTGCAGTGGTGCCAGGCCAGAGCAACGTGGAACACCACAGATTGGCAATGTGTGGTGTTTAGCGATGAGTGCCACTTCGTTTTGGGGACCGATGATCAGCGTGTCCGGATGTGGAGGTCCCCTGTACAACGCCACGATCCCAACCACGTTATCGAGAGACACACCAGCCCCACTGCAGGCATCATGGGCTGGGGAGCCATAGCCTATGACAGCCGATCCGCTCTAGTAGTGGTACATGGAACATTGACGGTCCAGCGGTACGTGGATGAGATTCTACGGCCCCATGTGCTCCCATTCGTTGCTGAGATTCTAGGTACGTAATTCCAGTAGGATAATGCCCGGCCGCACACGGATCGGGTCGCCCAGGCCTGCCTGAGTCATGTCCAGACACATCCATGACCTGCCCCCTATCGAGCATGTGTGGGACCAGTTGAACCGCCAGCTGCCCCGTTGCCGCAATCTTCGGGATTTGGAACGTAACGTCCAACCGGTATGGACTCGTCTGCCGCAGGACAACATCAGGTGTCTGTTCGACATCATGACGGACCGTATTGCTGCTTGTATTGCAGCACGAGGCGGTGCGACACGCTATTGAGGATGACCGGACTGTGTACCACAGCTCCCTCTGTGCGTGTTCTGCTGCGCTGTTTTTGTGATCATGTATATCATTCAACTGTATCCTTCCATCAATAAAATTTCAGGTCCATCCTATGCTTCCTTCTTGGTGTGCAACTTTCATTGTCCGTGAGTGTATATATTTTAGAATTCTTTTCTGCATTCACATCAACGTAATGTACTGGTATCCAAAATTATCTTTACATACATAAAAATAAGCGGCGCTGGAGCTGTGCACGAAGTATGCTCTGCGAACTTCTGCAATTCCGGATTTGATTTCGGTGTTTACCGACTCAAGACAGTTTTTTTTTTACTCCGAAGTATCATTTAGAAATAATCTTTGAGGGGGTGAGCTGTCGGCTATTTAGAGTCTGGACAGACATTGATGTAAGTGGCAAATTGTTTCATAATTAGTTTCGTATAGTTAATTCGTATAAGTTAGCTTCGTATAGTAATTAGTTTTCGTATGCACTCATATTTGGCTTTTCAGTTTGTATTTATGCGTTATGATACATCATCCTCAAAGAATTTATTCAATTATATTGAATAGTTCTTGAGAAATCTGTATTTTTGTACATGTAAAGATAATTTTGGATACCAGTGTATATGAAACTTGCCACACAAATTGAATCCAAATCACTTCAGTGGGTCAACGAAGGGCCATTGATTTGACAGTCACCCCCACCTCCCCCCACCCCACACACATGCGCCCATAAACCGACAAAAGTCCTTTTTTGGTATCTAGGAACCCCACCGATAAATTTATAGTGAAAACTGATTAACTTTTGATTAAATAACAATCATCACGGTTTTTTTTGGCTACATTAGTTAACGTAACATGTTTGCTTAATCAACTGCTAAAAGCATATCTATAAAATAGTCGCTTCGTATAAATACGGCAAGCATTCAAATCTTAGAAGTCAACCGGTTTCGAATACTTATTCAAGCCAGTTCGGCATCTGCGGTAGAATAACACACGCGACTGAATTAGGAGAAAATTTGCCATCACCGCTACTAGAAATTAAAGAGATAAGACAAAGATGGCAGAAAAACGAGAGGCAAGATACTAAGAATGAGCGGTAAAAATCATGGATGAAAGAAAAATAGTAAAAATAAAGAATGAACGGAAAGAAACTCAGGCGGTAAGAGAACGAATAACAGAGCGAATTGTGAGCAAATTGAATAGTGAGCAAATCTAACGACACGATAACGGAAGAACATGAGACGTTTTATCCAGCTGTTAAACACACAAGGAAGAAAAATATGTAAAATGTAATTGAAAAAAAAAAAACGGCAAAACAATTGGCAAAAACAGGAATAAATGTGAAAAACAAATAAGAAAGAACCAACTGATTTCGGAGGCTATATAAATTTGATTTGACTTTTGTCAAATATAAATTTAAAAAAATAACTACATTACGGAAAAAAGAAGACAAATAATAGAAAAATAAAATAAAATAAAAGAAGCAAACCGGAATAGAAAATTACACCAAAAATTTCCAAGCGAAAGAGAAGAAGAGAGAATGATAATGAATAAAGAAGTTTGATTGAATGCAAGAAAATCCAATTTAAAAATCGATTTAGGTGTAAAAGTGATCTTGGCTTCTGAAAAATTAAAACAAGGTTAGAGTTTCAAAAATGGCAATTCAGGACAGAAGATATATCTTGTTTAGAAACATAAGTCATGTATTCCTTAATGTGAAATTTAAGAGCCTTTTTTGTTTGATCAACATAACCAAGACCACATTCGCACAAAATGTGATAAACACCCCTCGATGATTCAAGACAGAAAAGAGATTTTAAATGAAGAGAAAGTAACATTGTTGAGAGATTTGAATACACATCTAAAATTGAAACGTGTAAGAATATTAGCTATAGCTAACAGATGAGTAAAAAAGATAAAATGGACTATCTTAAATTCTTGGTCGTTTCTAGAGGCTTTAATTCCACCATTATAGACAAGGAATTGCACAAATTCAACAAGCTGAAATTCGGTTTTAACCTTCTACGGCAGGATTTATGCCCTGGTAATTCTATCATTTAACCAATTTTATGCAATTAATTAAAAATTAATGATTAGTCAATCGTGTTGATCCTAAGATGCACTCTGATGTAAATAATTGATTAACTTCTATTTCTAATTCGAAATAATTTCATATGAATTCCACCGTATTAAAAAATTATAATGATTATGTATATCGAACCCACTCATTCTGTGCTACTGATCCTGATATAAGATGGTTACACATGGAAAAAATTTAAAAATTGAAATGGTTAGTTTAGAAGAAAGTTTCCTTAAATATATCTTGCCATACTCAAAATAATAAACATAACATTAAATCAAATAAACATTTACAAAGATTTTAAGATTGAATGTTCAAAGTCCAATTTTAACGTCGAAAGAATAAAAAATATCAGTTTTAGCATTTTAAAAAATATGAGGGTGTGCATTTGCACCCGTTACATGTCAGCTGAGTACGGCGCTGAAACTGCGTCAATTGGTTATTGCCAACACCAGATCTTCTCCTGTGATTTTCCGGCATGCAAATTAATGTGCAGAATTATGCTAAAAAGCAAATAAAGAGAACGAATAAAACATGGTTATTGCAATTTATCGCACGATTTCTATCTCAGCCTTGATCCCTGGAAAGTGAAAACAGTGTGTTCCGTTATTTCCTAAAAAGCGAGAAACAAAAGATCATAAAGAAAAGAGTCCAGTTTGCTACCGTTTCAAACGCATCTCGTTAAGAAACCATCAGTATGCGCATTACACGTCTAGAAACATGTCACAAGATATGGGACGTAATTGTGTCTCTTGTTGTATAATAAGTAGACAAACTTTTCCACATCAGTGCTTGTCTCTTTTGTCAAAGCCAGCTCAAGTAGTTGACATTAATGATGTATGAAGATGTCAAGTTTTGTCACTCTCTCTCTCTTTAGATAGTGATTGATAGATAACGCAGCGAATCGCATTTATTAATTTGCGGTAACACTCAGCGTTTTAATTAATCTACTTAGCATCAGTTATTAAGAACTACCCAGCCAAGATGGAATGAGTTCATTGAAGAATTAAGCATGTTAAAATTGATTTGCAAAACAGCTGTCAGACGATTTAAATCGTAATCTAGATGTCAATATCATGGATTAGTAATAGTTGCTGTTAGATATTGTTTTCTCTTAAGCTTAATTCACTTAGAATATGCCTAGACGTCCATTCCAGACAAAATGAGGAAAGGCTGCGTAGATTCTGTCCATTCATCAATTGATCTGGTAAAATGTAATCAAGGGATGACTTAACCCTCATCTACATTTGAGAATTTTCCTTTGCACCACACACACAGAGAAAAAGAAAAAAATATTTAGGGAGAGTTATCTGAAATGCTTTAGATGTCTGGAAGATATATAATTCCTGCGACAGCTACAGGAGGAAATCTTGGAATGATTTTTAGATTGATTAACAATTATTGATGAGAAAAATAGTTAGCTTCCCAATATAAATAATTTATCATTACCGAATCACAAGTGGACTGTTATCCCATTTAGTATCAGGCTTTTATAATTAATTTTACCCTTCAATTTTAACGTCAGTTTTGTGAGAAAATTATAGGGTCAACTTCCACAAGAGGATCTTGGAATTTTATCCTAGTAGCTCAATGGTTGGAGCATCAGCTGGCCAATTCGAAGTTCTGTGGTTTAATCGCCGGTTGGTAAAGTGAGAATCTTATTGTATTTTTATTGTAACGAAAATAAAATATCTAATGTGGGCAGCACAATAATTTCCCTACTCAATGCAATAACTCTACTTCTTTCACAGGAAAATAGCGGGATACAAGATTCACAACATAGTCCTTTTAATATTGAATTAATACAACGCACTTTAAAATAATTTTGGCAACTTATTAGTCCACATAGAAGTAGGTATTAATACTCGTGCAAAATCTTCATCAAAATACAAATGACATTTTATTAATGTCCCGAGATGGATGTTAACAGATTTGTTGTATAACATTGCATATGGAAAGTGAACATGTTGGATGATATTCAATTTTTTAATTTTGTGTAATTTTTGTGAAAAATGTTTTAATTTTGTGTAATTTTTGTGAAAAATGTATTTGAAAATAGTGCAATATCTCGAGGAATGGTTCGTGCTAACGTTCTAAACGTTGTGTCATTAGTATTCTAACGAAACATTACGTCTGAATTGATTTACTTTCTTTATTGAACGTTTTCATTTTTTAATGATTTATCTTTCAAAACTTCATTCAAAAATTGTGGGGAGGAGGTTATTTCTAACGTTCTATCGCGTTTAAAATCAATAGCATTCCAGTATTTATGGACTGTAATAATCGCACCAAATTACATTTGAAAGGCTCCAGTCCTTTGAGATATTGCATCCACAGACTCAGACACACATACTAACATACACATATACATTATAATATACACACACATACACACATACTGGATGACTTACGTGTATTTCTGGCTTACGTAACTTGTTTAATTTTAATATGAAATTCTAAAAATTTATTTTGTTAAATTCCGTTGTATTTCATCTTCGTTGTTTAATTGCAACCAATACGTCAAATAATGCCTATTGAACAGTGTCTGCTAAAAGTAGATTGTATGTTCAAGTTACCCACGCACCAGATCTGAGTGTGTACCATATTTTTATGGTTTATGTAGCGTTAAACTATAAATGGTAATGTTTGTATTATAAAGTCCTTCGCGATAAAATTAGATTATTAGTAGTATGGGCGTTCTTGAAATTTAAGTGAAAAACTATTTCTTTCCACACTCACGGGATTTCTTTGAGAGTTCAATAATCTGAAACGTTATATATATACATGTGTATAGTATGAGAAAAACCATATCTATTTTTCTAATTGGTTTGAACGTTCCCGTTGATCCATAAAGTTTGTAAGTAGACAGAAAGGCATTTGTAGCTTGAATTCCATTTTTGACACAAATTTTGTTATTTACATTACTTATTCAGGGAAAAAATTACATTATTTATATACTTTTTTCTGTCTCGCATTATTTTAATTGTATTTGTTACATTTAAAAAATGCACTTTTGTAAATTATTATAAATTAATTATAAAATTAACAAAATGTGTATAACGTAAGCGACATTGCATGTTTTGAATTAGCTACATTACACTTTAGTAAATGATTATAAATTAATTATGGAAGTGGCAAAATGTGTAAAACCTGTGTGAAATTGCATGTTTAAAATTAGTCGCACATATTATATGATTTTATTTTTTTTATTTTTATAAGTAATTAATAATAATATATAAGTGCAATTTTTTTTAAACTTAGAAAACACAATAAAAATTAATGTGAGACAAATAAAAGTATAAATAATTTAATATTTTTCGTAAGTAAGGAAAATAGCAGCATTTGTGCAACAAATGTCACACATGTAAAATAAAAACTTCAAATACACAACCGTTAAACTTTCTATCGCTTCAATATTAGAATAACAGCCTTAAAGAACTTTGCTTCCACAAAATTAATGTGTATTTGCAGCAAAAGAAAAAAAATTCCAGTTAAAATATGATTCGGTATTTTTTAATTATTATTCACTTATATAGAAATTTTTATGTTAATGTTCATCAAATGCACAGACAGTTGGGTGTTTCTTCTAATTATAATGGGGTTTAAGCTAAACAAATGAAAAATTAAAATGTGTAAAGGCGAATAAATTATTTGAAATATTTTATAAATAATAACAATCAGACCAGTCTAGTTACGTTTTGGAGATAGATCTTATTTCAAAATCACTATACCCCTTTAAATATTATATTAATCCAATTACGGTAAAAATGCCAGCTTAGCGCTTTAAGGGCACACGGGCCCACAACATCCCTATAATATAAACGACCCTGATACTACTTGGGAATAAATTTAAGTCAACAGCATATAACACACCATAGGAATAATGAAACATGAATATCCTCGTAAAAAATATCTAACCCGCTGATAATCGCAGCATGAAGTTCCTGTGTTGCATGTCTTAAAAGTTACTTGATGACATCATTATACTACGGAACGCCATTAAAAAGATAAACTCTTTTAATTCAACCTACTTGAAGGAAACAGCTCAGCTGTAAGTCTTGTAGTTCCTATGGATATTTTCAGATGGAATTCGTTTTCACATAATCAGAAAAGTGTTTCTTAATCTAATGTCCATCAATGTAGAATATTCAATTAAATTGGCTAGCTATTGATATGGGAAAGCCAACAAATAACTTATGAAACGTGTGATTCACTCTCATCATTGTTGTAGGAAATTGCTGTTGAATTTTAGGTAACTTTTGAACAAGCACGTCAACTTAAAACAATCTATTCCAACCATATTGACTATGTGGACAAAATGTATTTTAAGCGGGGATTTTAAGTTGACACTGCAGGCCGCATTTTGAGTTTTAGGTTATCTTTTTCTATTATAAGCAATTCAGTTCAATCAAGTTTAACGCAAAAGCAGTTCAATTACACCTGATTTTCTATTCAATGATAAACATAATTTTTTAGTGAAAATCACATATCTGGTTTGAAAAGTACTATCCGATTTGATCATACATTGATATTTCATAATATTTAGAATCACTCATACCATAATAAACCTCGTTCTTGAAACATGTGCATACAACTGCAAAAACTTCATTACAGCGATGTTTTGTTACTTTAAATGAGTTTCTCAATTTTCATTATTATGCTTTAGTATCAAACAGGCCCCTCTTAAGAAATCGTCTCACCTAATCATCAGAATGGTAAAATTGAGAATTAAATCTTTATCTGAGCATTACAAATTAAAATTAACATTAATATTGCAGTTGTCTCTATATAGTGAATTTGATTATGATGAATATTATTTTAAAGTTTGCACTTTATAACGAGCGTGATAACTACATTAGATATAAATGCAAAAAGATTTTTTCTGGGACATGCTAAAATTCTCTAAAGTCACATATTTTTTAATCTTCATGTATAAGAATTTTAGAAAACAGGAGTATAACTATCATCCTTATAATTAATTTATCATTCTTATATTTTTTCTACATTTTTAATGATTACGTCAATTTCTCTTATACACTATGATATCCTTGATATCCTTGTTTATGATATCCTTGATCATTGTTTTTATCCTGTGTTTGCCACCTTTTTGGACTGGTTTAGTAGTTTTACATTTGTCTTAATATTTTTTCTTCGTTAAAATTAACATTATTTTGTTTTTGTGTGTGTAATTAGTTTACTAATAAATGCGAAATTGCCCGGGTGTAATGTTTAACTGATGGGAGCATATCAGAAGATTTCTATTTCTATATAAACCTTATTCGCAGACGTATTTTCGTTCAGCAAGTTCATTTAATAATTACTGCTCTATGTTGACAATGGCTTATTCAGAACTTAAATTTGACGCAGTTATATTTCAACATATACTGTTTATAGATTAAAGGTGTCTAAATCATTGGTTTACCTTCTAGGCTATTTGTTTTTACACAAAGATTGATAAAATCAAAATTTCACATATTCGATATTCTTAATTATATTCATCTAAACTACTAAAACTCTCTCTGTGAAGTTCATTTTAACCTTTCGATGCTTTTCGGGCACTAATTTCGGAATCGAAAAATAAAAAAAATATATTTCCAAACAAAATTTGAGATTACTTTTATACATTGGGCTTTCCCTTTCTTTCAAATGTAGAAAAATATGCTTTTAACCTAGCTACTCTTAATGCATTTGGATAAGTTTTAAAGTTAGCAGTTGATAAATAAAATTAAAAAATTACACGATACGTGCATTTGCTCTTAAATTACAATTTTCACACCTCACAGACATATGCGCGAATTCAGAAACGGACACCATTCAACAAATGATCAAAACATGTTCATATAAACCTAAAACAAAATTTAACGCCAAAATTGCGAATTCAAACATTTTTCTTTCTATACCACATTAAGAGAAAGTAAAAACGAAAAAGAAATGCATTCACTACAAAATTGCCTCCAAACAATAACATTTCATATATGGTGGTACTAAAACTACTTGATAACTGTTAAAATATTTGGCGTAAACAATTCAGTGTTAGACCATTAGTTTGTAAACAAATAATGGTATCATTTAATACCTTTCTAAGCAATCATTAAGGAAGCCGGCATTCTAAAACAAAAAAATAATTGGGGCAACCTCCGTGTGTTACATCAAAGTGGAGAAAAACCCCAATTAATCCGTGGTTTCTTTAATCTTCACGTATCATACTCATTGAAGCAATGCTTCAAATAATTGAAATTTTATACACTGAACAAGAACGAGGTTCTTACTACAATGTATAATTCAAAAGAAAAATCTTGCATTCAGTTCCCGTTATCTCCAATAATTACTAATCAAGCCTTGGAGCAGACAATACTTAGCTATAATTTTCATAATCAGAACCATTATGCTGATTATCATTTATTCCTTTTTCGTATAAATAATTCACGGAACACTATTGATGACCTGTTGACAATTTACCAGGTGCATATTATGTGTTGTTGAGCCTTATAGGCACGGATAATGGATACCGAGAGATCAAAAATGTATCGATACATTTTTTCGGTACTTTGCGTCCGATACTTTCTAGGCAAAATCGATATTTTTAAATTAAAATTGTCTGTCCTGTGTCATAGGTTGATGACTACTCATAGAATAAATAAAACTGTGAGAATGTTTATTTAATAATATTTCATTAATAAATCAAATAATAATTCAATTTCAGCATATTTTCAGTTTCTTAAAATCATTTGTACATTCCACAAATTATCTTGTGCATAGTAAAAGCTATTTATTGAAGGATATACTTATTGATAAGTCCACATTTCAATGCAAGAAACATTTGATATTATATTTAATATTTTTTGTTTGTTTTACAAATGCATGTTATCAGAACAAGATTAAATCGTGGGAAATGCAGATTTACTTGTCTTGTGTGTGTGTGTGTGTGTGTATATATATATATATATATATATATATATATATATATATATATATATATATATATATATATCACGATTGGCAACAGCAGTTCTCAACTTTTTATTTTTTGAGATTGGCAACATTAGTCTCTTTATTCAAGGCTCCCATGGATCAGACGTATGCAGTGTTTTTTCAGGTATTCTTGTTTCCTCTTATTTTTAAATCTTTATGCATGTTGTCCAAGTTATCAAAGTTTATAGATATAATCTATCACTGATATCAGAAACCTGCATTTTGTGTTCATTTTTATGAAATGCTTGGACTTGATAAAGAGTTTTATCGAAATGAACAATTCATTATTAGGCCTAGAGCTTGTCCACGTGTAAAGCTTTAATGCTTGGATTTTATTTGATATTATTTTATAGATTCCTTTCCATTGGTGCTTTTTGTTTATCTTCAGCTTGATGACTAGAGATTTGTATTTTTATTTTCCACTTGATTGATGATTCTCTGTTTGATACTTTTATTTGTAAGGCATTTTGTAATGTTGGGGTCTTTTGAGTTGAAACTTCTCTATTCTTTCAGCGGATTTTTAAACTGCTTATATATATCGCTATATATATATAGCGAATTTCAAATATAAATCTATGCCTAATCACAAATCTAACTATACCCCAACGTGGGAGGAATATAATATAGTAAAGTGTTAGAGGTATTAGAGAACTATAATAAAAGTACAATAAAAATAGAATAGAAGCAAGTCTCAAATATATAAATACGTGGATATATAGATAAAACATAACTGAAGAATGTATAGAAAAATACAAGTATAGCATAACATAAGTGTAGCATTGAAAAATTTAAGTATAGCAAACATAAATATAGTAAACATAAGAGAGTAAAAAATGAAAAACTAACAATTATTATAAGAAACCGATGAAAGAAGAAAATAAAATTATAAAACATGAAGGACAAAAGAAAAATATTGTATTTTATGCCTAAGTAAGCATATGAATGCAATAGACAAAATGGGTAATGAACAAAACTATGAAATAGATTGCAATCACTAAGAAAGACGTCATCAGGGATCCACTTAATCAGTGATTGCAGCAGTGTTTCTGTAGGTAATACACTTTCAAAGATAAAAATGTTTTTACCTTGAACACTGCATAATAAAACGGAAAAATTAAAAATGAAACCTTAGAAAACGACGCCACATAAGACCAGATAATCCAAAAGAGATCAAACATAACCAAAATGACAGAATAAGCAGGACAAGTAAGAAATGAACAAACTTTTTCAAACCTAACCTGAGAAATTAGAAGAGAGGGAATAAGAGAGCTCTCAAATGAGCAGTACAGAGAATTATCGGGATGGAAAGGTAATGGGAAAACAACTGAAGAGAATCGAACAGAATCCTTGAATTGATAATTTAAAAATACGTTGAAAGTTTTTAAATAGGTAATAAATAGGTAATGAGAAATTAGCATAAGATAAATATAAAGTGATGTAACAATAGAAAATAAAAAAATAAAAATAGAATTAAATAAAAAGTAAGAGTATTAAAATAAGAAAAGAGTATTAATATGAAAAAATATTATTATAGAAAGTTGGAAAGTATGAACTATTTATTGAACAATAAAGTGGTATGACAGCTTTCGCGCAATGTTACTCGGAAAATTTTACATTAAAAACTAAATTTTTAATATCTAACTATACTTGAAGAGGAATTGGTTATTGTGAACCGAAATTAATTTGTATTTAAAGCACGTTTTTATTTTATACAACGTTGAACTCAACTTTTACCAAATTTTCGAAATCTCGACAACATAACCTGTTAAAAAAATATTTTTATTATTAGAAAAGATGAAAAAATTTAGGTTCTCATTAAGAGGACTAACATTATATATTCTGAAAATTTTATGAAAAAATATTAAGATGTTCCAGAGTTATCTTGCGCGCCAAAAACCAAAAACCCCCATTCTGGGAAAAACGACTTTAAGGTTATTTCTCAATGCATTTTTCCATATGTGATCTAAAACATTTCGGGCCATAATTTCAACAATTAAATGAATTTTTTCAAAAAAATTATTTTAAAATGTCCAGAAAAATTTATTTCTTCATATATATTTTAGGGGGGAAATCTAATATGCTTCAATGTATTGAACAAAATTGCGATTTCCAAAACATTAGTTGTCTATAATTACTAAAAAGAGTTTTATTTGTAAATCTCAAACTTCACGTTTTAAACCTTGTCAGTTGGTATCTTAAAAAAATAATCTTGAAATTCCGAAAGACTTTTTTATATCATTACAATCTAACTTTGTTGGAGTTTGACAATATCATTCACGCTATTTTAATCTACTTTAATCTCGAATTTATTGAAATCATACGGGTTATTCACGATCATAGTAGTCATTAAAGTTCGTTATAAGTATATCATCAGAGTCCTTTGTCATCGATTCCAAGATTAAAAACAAGAATTTAAAATTTCATGAAGCATTAATCGTTCAAGGAAATCAAAGAAAATTCTCATTGCTATCCAATTCAGGTTGTATCATATTTTCAATAGAAAATCGCTTTAAGATTTTTTTTCCTCGGGAAAATATTCCGCAGACGCTCCTTAAAAATCAAACGCATGACTAATGCTCTTGAAAATTTAAGATCCATACTTTATGGCTATAAGCACTTTCAATGCCTCTGGCCCATATGGAACCTATAATTATATGATTTATTTTCCCAATGTAAATCACATGAAGTCGTTTAAATCATATTACCTGCGATGACTGGCCCCAAATCTGTTCGAACTGATCAAGCTTGCCTCTGTATATATTACTGCTTATGCAAAGCTAGTTTATTATTCTAAATACGTCTAAATTTTAGGCGGTTAATGATCTTAAAATATGAATTTATAATTTTCATCTTACTTTATAAGGGTGAATGTCGAATACTGTGTAAGAGTTTCCGTAATTTCTGATATTAATAAGCTGCCATTTTTATTTAAATTATACTGATTTATAAACTCTATGGCAAAATGAGGAGAATACAATGCATAAATGTACACTATATTCTCAAAAATAGTGTAACACCTTACCACATTCACATATAGCAGATTCAAGAATGTTGTGCTTCAGCTACATACTTGTAATACTCGATCAGTTGATTTTTGTACCCAGAAAAGTGGATTCAGAGTAATGTCATTTATTTTGAGCAGTTCTGTTTTTGAAAATTTCATGGAACGAATAATTGTCTTTTCCATCTTCAACTCCTTGTCAATCTTTACGGTGTGAACCTAGAGTATTTTGGGGGAGACTGGGATAAATATATTAGACGGACCGGATTAAAAATCGACAGTCTATGCCTTCCCGGCCGTCCAAACGGTTACCTTACACCTTTCTGGTAGGTCGGACGGTTTGGGTTTCAACAACAGTCTATGCCTGAAGTCAATAAAACGCTTTAAAACAAACTGCATAACATGAACAATATATTTCTAAAGAATATCAATTGATTTGAAAGAAGACTGTCTAGAATGACATCAAAATAGGGACTTAATTTTGCCCTAAATGTATATTCAATGGTATTCTGATATGGATTCTGCACAGTTTGGCCCAACATTTACATATCAATATCAACTAGTCACTCTTGTGCACATTGAAATTCGACAAGGAGTTCTGCTGCAGTAAAAACAACAACAATTCATTCCATAACAATGTAGAAAGGCAGAATTATACAAAACGCGCACAAATGTTGCACATTCTTGACTGAAAATACAAAGCTTAAAAAATTTGTCCCATGCAGCTGAAACAAAACATGCACGAATCTATTATAAATGTTATACGAATACTTTGAGAATATAATGCATATTTAACATGGGGTTTTAAGGGTTTGGGTAGAGACATTCATGCCCCGAGACATTTACATATAAACTAGTCACTCTTGTGCACATTGAAATTCGACAAGGAGTTCTGCTGCAGTAAAAACAACAACAATTCGTTCCATAACAATGTAGAAAGCTCAGAATTATACAAAACGTGCACAAATGTTGCACATTCTTGACTGAAAATACAAAGCTTAAAAGATTTGTCCCATGCAGCTGAAACAAAACATGCACGAATCTATTATAAATGTTATACGAATACTTTGAGAATATAATGCATATTTAACATGGGGTTCTAGGGTTTGGGTAGAGACATTCATGCCCCGAGATACTTCAAAGAAGCTATAAACATTATGATCAATAATATTTTTAAAACCGTCAGTTTATTCGTACTTTGGTTCTGAGTCCTTAATTTATATGTAACAGTATTTGAATCGCCGAGATACGAAATCAAATTAAAATGGTGATTCCTAAAAAGTGATGACTTTCACAGACCGTCCTATGAATTTGTCACTACTAGGCACTAACACCTGTGCCGCCTTCAAATAATTAATATACACTTTTTTAGATATGAATATGAGACCCTTTATAATATATTGATTGCGCCATGAGTAAAACCCCTGAATAACGGGCATGAATGGGGGCATGAATTTTGTGTCCGCTGTTTCAAAATCATTAACATTTTACGGTTACCGATTGAACTAATCGCATCACATTCCACTTGAATTTTTCAATTTGTTCCGAGAATTATCCTACCCACTAACAAGCATACAGAAATCACTGAAGAAATTATTTGTATTTGGGGATGCTCAGAACGTGTAAATTCATCAAAATCCGAATCATATTTTGGGGACGTTAAAGATTTGTTTGAAACAACTAGATGAAATTATTTAATGGGCAAAAAGCATACAGCTACATAAGAATCATATGTAGTTAAGATCTATATTTCAAACACAATGATGAACAATAGTAAATTGTAACAATAGTATCGAACAATAGTATCGTTACGCTAGAACCTATGTAGGGAATGTCACTAAAAATTGCTTGAAAATCGTGTTTCCAAGATTTTTCTGAAATATGCTACTAGACAATACTTGATATAACTTTCTAGTGATGCTGTTACGATATTCATGTGATACTCAGATTATTAGCAACAGTTTATCTAATTCAAATATTTCTTCAGAATTCCAAATTTAAATAATTTAGTCATATTTAATTTATATGGAAACTCTTGGCTTTAAAGTGTTTAGTCTATATGGGATAGTTTACAGAAATAGGACCCAGTTGTCGGTAATTTTTATTATACCGACAACTGTACACGTTTTAGTTTTCAGTGGATTTAGGTAGCCTCAAATAAGGGAGACGGTTTCATTTTGCTCTGCGTGTTACCAATTCCGAGAAATAAATATTTTCCTGTCACCCAGGGTTGAAAATAAAAGGTTTTTTTTTTAACAAAAAACCATGGTTTAAACAAAACTATTAAAAAATAGTTTAAACCAAGGTGGTTAAAACTGTCCAACATTACTATTAACCCAAAAGTTTTCAATCTTTTTTTCTCTGTTTTAATGTTATAACTTGATTAATAATGTTAAATCAATTTTATTTGGTGAATGTGAAATAGTGTTTCGGTCACAAAGCTTCTGGATTTGGCTGTTGCAACTTAGAGCGGGATTTCCTTGTGAATTTTGCCTGTGATTTTCATTATATGTTGAGATATTGTTTATATTACACATTATATGTTACTTACTCGTACATTTTAGAGAACCAGAATGTCGTTATTGTGCTGAATATCACCAGTCCTTTTGTTAAAATGATTTTTCAGTTCTGGTACCCGAGTTCAACGGAAAATTTAGTATCCAGTAAACTATGACCAGCCACCTTAAGACAGGGCTGGAAAAATCCTTAGGACCAAAGTGCCTAGGTATCTGGCCATGGTGACAATTTTTCACTTGTATATAATATATCTTAAATCTTGCATTTAAAAATATAGAAAGGCCATGTGATTCGACTTGTTTAATTCTGCAAGTTATTTAATAATGGAATTGATTGCAATACCCTTTTTAATAATTTTTATGCAGGCGATCAACTTTGAGAAATCTCATATTAGTATTACAAATCCCAATTAATATGTCCCAATAGATGCGATTTTATTAAAAAAATATGTTTTAAAACTCTTTATCATTTGCATAATTCCAGTTTTGCTGATTTTGATGTCTTTATCGTCTCTGTGCATGATTTTAGGTGAGTATGTCTAATTCTCTGATAGCATTTTTTTTTTCAATCAGAACATTAGGCATACACGTTATGTGACGTTTTTGATCATGTAATGAAATCTCGAGCAGATGGGATCTCAAGCAGATGAGATTTCGTGAGCACGGTATTTGCCTGCACGGTTGAAAATTATATTCAATAGGTTTTAAATCTCTAATATATGCACAATTTTCTGCTGTTTCCAATTTATAACCTTCTTTTATGCATTTATGCTGTTACTCTCATGAAAAGATGCCATAAGATATAGCATTCAAAGATAATTTTTGCAAGTTGACCTGTAGCTTGACAAGTAAAGAAAAGTCGACCCGAAACTAGGATTCTAGTTTTCTATTCACCAAGGCTCATAGCATGAGAAATGTCGTGTTTAGAAACAAGAGGATCCGTTTACGTCTTTGTAATAGAACGAGATTAATTGAAAGAGATGGTGTCTGCTTTTAATCTGACATATACAAGGAATGTGGATATTTTTTGGTATGAAAGAGGTAATGTAAACTTTTATTGAAAGAAAATTTATTTTAGTATAGCGCACTGGTGGCTTCTATTACATGGCTTCCTATTGTCAATGAGAATTTATTGCTATATCTTGTTAATATGTTATCAGTCAGTGAGATCGTGGAGAATTTGTTCCTTTCCGTTAGTATTTTAAATAAATATATTGTTCGTGACTTCTCCTCTTGTTTATTCGTGCTCACTGACTACGGTTGTGATAGTTTAAAATCAGAAGATTTTGTTTCGATTGCTTTCTTATTTTGTATCTTTGTAATGACACAGTAAATGGATTATGTTGATTGTGCATTATACAAATAAATAATATGAAAATATGTATAATCCAACTGTCACTGACCTGGGAAGTTGCAAAAATGAGTTCTCCTCTTTTCAAGCTCCGGATTATTTCTTCGATTGTATTTATGTGACGGATGTTCAGCACCACTTTTTGATCCTGTAAAAGGAGCAGGGTATGGCGGAGGTGGCGTTTTCCTTGGCACTTGGTTAACCTGGCTGGAACTATCTAAAGGTGGACTTGTGTTTGGTTCCGATGGAGGAGGTGTTAGCGGTTCATATGATCCATTAGCACTGGGTATGGCATTTGCTGCAGTCCCATTGTTGCTTATTCTGAAGCATGGCTGCCTTGATGTGTCAGTAAATTGATGCGAATTTGCATGCTGTGTATGTGAGGACGGTATAGACGGTGAGCTTGGATATGTTGTGACACTACTTGATATTCTGGACCTAAAACAATCGTCTTTGGCTGGAGAAGGTATATTAGGTACATTACCTATAAATATTTCCTCAGGAGCATTATAGACTCCGTTGTTTGAAACAGTATATGGACAGTGATTGCGGACAATCTCAGTTTTTACAGATACAGCATCTTTGCTAGAGGGCATTACAGGCGTAGGACCATCCAGCTTATGACGTACACTAGAACAATGTTCTGCAAAAGGAGTAGGCTTAACAAAAATGTCAGGCGCACAGTCTGATTTTGTATTATCATACGTATGTGAGTATAGAACGTTATTATATTGACTTTGAGGGTAATTTGAGTTCATACCAGAATAGTTGATACTATTAATTTCAGTAGAATTTCCATTTGAGTTGTTATAGTTCATTCTCATATCTGTGTGTGTGTTGTAGTGACTATTGTAACAAGATCCTACAGAATTAGTAATGGATCCATAATCTGTGTTGGTGGAATGATAATTTAATCTAAGATCATTTTGGTATGAGCGATTAAGATTTTGACTAAGTTCTGATGATACAGCCATTCTACATGAGGTATCTGGATAACTGTACATAGATTGAGTAGCAGGCGGTTGACCCATAAAGTAAGCAGGATTTCCAAAATGACCAGATTGTGAGTATGAATTGTTCAAACTGCTAGCAATCATGCCGTCATGGGGACCACTATTTACACGATTTTGGGCCATAAACATTTTGGCTGAAGAAAAATCTTCTATAGTTTCGTCTTTCTGATTAAATGAAGATTTGGGTGATTTGTTGCAATTCAAATATAAGTTGTCTTTCGTTTCCCAAGACTGTTTTAAGTCGGCTTTTATTTCATTTGAAGATTGTTGTTCTAGATCTCCAGAAGGAATTATAGAACCACTTTCTACGAATTCATTACTTTCGGCATTAGAATATGGGCTACTGACACTTTTGCGGTAATTTTCAAAAGTTTTGACGAAATCACTAAAGCTGTGCTCTTCTCTGGGTTCAAAAACTAATTCACTTGGATGACTTTGCTTGGAAATGCATTTCTTTGGTTCGGCTTCTGAACCTTTGAAATTTGGTGGTGTCCTACTGCCGACTGCAACTGTGTTGTCAAAACATGGCCCGAAACTTTTCACCTGAAATAAATACTTTGTAATTAGAGGAGAATTCAAGTTATTGCTATACAACATTAATACAAGTCATTAATTATTCACACTAGATAAAGAAAAAAAATATTTTCTCATTATGATTTGTTCAACATGAATGCAAATTTAGCAATTCGCTTAAATACATTTCATTTTAATTTTTAAGTAGATCACAATATTCTGTGTACCTACACCAAAGTTTTAACTATATTTTTCTAAATTTTAAAATAAAACAAGCAGGATCAATCATGCTTAAAGCATTGATTATGAAACACTTTCCAACTTCAATGTAATTTTATTTAAACATGTCTAAAATGCAATACATTCCTCGGTAATATTTTAAAACTTATCACAATACTACATTAATTTATTATATTTGAAAACTTAAACCTTCATCGGAAAAAATGAACTTCATTCAAATGACGGCATTAAAATATAAATTGCCTGGTTTAAACATCTCTAAAATGCAATGCATTCCTCGGTAATATTTTTAAAACTATCATAATACTACGATAATTTATTATATTTGAAAACTTCATCGAAAACAACTGAAATTCATTCAAATGACGTCATAGAAAAAATAACACGCCTGGATTTCTCTATAAAAACAGCATATCATTCATAACATTTTCCCATTCATCACAATACTATAATAATTTATTTTATTTAAAAATTAAGACCATGGAGCTACAGGTAATTAAACTTTATACGTAAAACTTCATCGAAAAATATCGTCTTTCTCTTTGTAAAATCAATCAATAATTCATTCATATCAGCTATGCAGATTCCATGAACTAAATGATTTTGTGTTAAAGAAATACAGCAATTCTAATACAACTCATTCTACATATTTTGCTGTTTACATTTTACATAGGTGAAAAATGGGCTTCGTTTTAGAAATAATGAAATTTGGATGAGCATTTAAACTCAAATATATTGTAATTGCGTTGTTTCAGTATGTAGATGCACAGAATGTAAGCAAAAATAAAGTGGTTTTAGGACGGATACAACACTCAATATGAATTAAAAAGAACTTTAAAAATCACGATTTTGAGACAAGATGGATGCCATATATCATTTTGAAGTGGGTCACGTGAACTTTTCATATCATGGTCACGTGATCGCTTCATATAAGAGGTGTTATTATTTTAATTTTTATTTAAAAAATTACTGAATATATTTCGCTGAATTTTTTTTTATATATATATTATGGAACAATTTGAATATTACCTAAAATTTTCGAAGCAATTTGTGAATTTTAAATAATTTGCTTAAAAAATGTTTGTAAAATTAGGTTCCATAGGGCTCAATGTATTTCATTTTTTCAACCCGGGTTCAATCCAAAACCTATTGGGGGATATTATTCATTTATATTCCCATAGGTCCTACAGACCGTCTGAACAACATACTAAAATTTCATTTTGATTAAGTCATTTTTACGGCAGTTATCGTGCTAACGGACAGACAGACAGACAGACAGAATGAACAAAGTCATAAAAACTTTTCAAATTTGTTGTAAAGTGTTAAAAAAGAACCACTAACAGTAAATATCAAGATAATTATCTGGCAAAGTGAATCTTCATATGCTTTAATGATATAGCATATATATATTATTTAATTTTTAGACTGCTTATTGGCCAAAGAAGGATAGATGCAAGCAACATTTACAATAACCGCTTGCATGCAATACTCAAGTTCTTTTGTTGCCCGAGCCGACGAGCTCTAAGCTAAATTAGAATAAATTATGATCCACAGGGTCATGTACCCTTAACGCCATAATCACTTGCCAATCAAAAATCACACACAAACATCCATGCCTTTTAAATGTAGGATTAAAGATTTGAACATATTGTTTGCTTTCTGCGCCGGGATAGCCCAGTGGTTAGGTGAGACGATCATACGAGGAGGACCCTAGTTCGATTCTCGACGCCGCCCAAAACTAGCTCCGCGACTATGGTATGGGTACGATAAATGAGTATGGGTACGATAAATATATAGTTCCGGAAGTCCTTTCCAGAAATGATGGGTCAAGAGAAAGAAGGCACGGTCCTTGTGGTTGCCACTCCCATTGGGTTAAAGTCTAAATTGGGTCGCACTTTCCTGACCGTCCAAAAAGTTGCCTTATACATTTGGATAGATCGAACGGATAGTCTGGGCCGAAAGAAACAAGAAAGATCAATCATGCTTAAAGCATTGATTATGAAACACTTTCCAACTCCAATGCAATTTTATTTAAACATCTCTAAAATGCAATACATTCCTAAGTAATATTTTAAAACTTATCACAATACTACATTAATTTATTATATTTGAAAACTTAAACCTTCATCGGAAAAAATGAACTTCATTCAAATGACGGCATTAAAATATAAATTGCCTGGTTTAAACATCTCTAAAATGCAATGCATTCCTCGGTAATATTTTTAAAACTATCATAATACTACGATAATTTATTATATTTGAAAACTTCATCGAAAACAACTGAAATTCATTCAAATGACGTCATAGAAAAAATAACACGCCTGGATTTCTCTATAAAAACAGCATTTCATTCATAACATTTTCCCATTCATCACAATACTATAATAATTTATTTTATTTAAAAATTATGACCATGGAACTACAAATTATTAAACTCTATGCTTAAAACTTCTTCGAAAAAAATCGTCCTTCTCTGTATAAAATCAATGAATATTTCATTCATATCAGCTATGCAGACTCCATGATCTAAATTCTTTTGCGTTAAAAAAATACAGCAATTCTAATACAACTCATCCTACATATTTTGCTGTTTACATTTCACATAAGTGAAAAAAATAGGCTTCGTTATAGAAATAATCAAAGTTGGATGCTCATTTAAACTCAAATATATTGTCATTGCGTTTTTTCAGTATGTAGATGCACAGAATTTAAGCGAAAATAAAGAGGTTTTACGACGAATACAACACTTAATATGAATTAAAAAGAAATTTAAAAATGACGATTTTGAGACAAGATGGATGCCGTATAATATTTTGAAGTTGGTCACGTGATCGTTTCATATGGTCACGTGATCGCTTCATATAAGAGGTGTAATTATTATTTTAATTTTTATTTAAAAAACTACTGAATATATTTTGCTGAAATTTTTTTTGTATATTTTATGGAATAATTTGAATATTACCTAAAATTTTCGAAGCTATTTGCGAATTTTAAATCCGCTTGAAAAATGTTTGAAAAATTAGGTCCCATAGGGTTCAATGTATTTCATTTTTTCAACCCGGTTTCATTCCAAAACTAATTGGGTGATATTATTTATTTATATTCCCATAGGTCCTACAGACCGTCTGAACAACATACTAAAATTTCATTTTGATTAAGTCATTTTTACGGTAGTTATCGTGCTAACGGACAGACAGACAGACAGACAGACAGAATGAACAAAGTCATAAACACTTTTCAACTTTGTTGTAAAGTGTTAAAAAAGAACATATTATTCAACTTATAAAAAAGAGAAATCGCAGAAAAATTATATGTTACAATATAAATAAAGGTTTGGAGACATAAATATTTTCTAACAAACCACAACTCTATTAAACACATAAACAAATTGTAAAAGTGCTCAAGAATTAAAAAGTGCTCAAGAATTAAAAAAGTGTAAAGCATCTCGGAAACGATGTACGTTATCAAGGGCAATACCTAGTTCGGTAATGCTGAACTTCTACGTTTCTGTGTGAATAACTGTAAATTGTATTACAGAAACTATGCACATGGCCCGAAGTAAAAGAATGTAGAAAATGGATCAGATATAAATATAAAA